>OX031006.1:117730568-117750568 GCA_943735925.1 Pollenia amentaria | reverse complement strand
GTTCTTTTTTTCCCAAATAACATAAAAAAAATCAGCAACATGTATCACAAGATGTTATCAACATTTTCCTGCCTTTTTTTAAAAAAAAGTTAGATAATAAAAAAAATGTTTTGTTTTATGCTCCTTTTCTAATTCTATATACTCCTTAACGATAGTCCATGTAAGGGTGTCCAAGTAGGTTAATATTTCCTTTTTTTCTGGTAGTGGTTAGATAAGAATTTTTTTTTCTGGTAACAAATTATATTTCCAAGCCGTTCAAATCGAGGATGTATGATTAAATATATTGACGAATCACTTATGCCACAGGAATGTTTCTTTTTCTGTAAAATTCTTGAAATTGCTCCTTTTAATACCAATATGTGAACGTCTCATGCAGATTAAATAGTAGCACAATCAAAACTTTAGTTGCTGGAGGTGGTGGAATTTTCCATGAAGAATTAACAATTTGGATTTTGTACCTGGCACCACTATAAACGCCAGATGGACTGGTGCAGTAAAACTTTGTGGACAATTATAATCCTGATTTAATTGGAAATTTGTTTTCCTTTAAGGCTCACAAAATAAATTTTAATAAATGTTATCGTTTAAAATTTGTTTTATAGGATTTGAACGATTTTTAATGCGATACTTTGCCGCTTGATCACACTTTCTAAGTTGTCAGGTTAAAAAAATAATCAAAAAGAGACCCACGTTTTTGCCAAAACCTGCTTTTATACCAAGGCTCTAGCATTGCGTAGATTACTTAATAAAAATAGGCGCGATATGTAGTTTGTAAAAAAAGTAACTAGTAAATATCATATGCTAAAATTTAAGTATTTTTCGCGAGTGGAGAGAATTGCTTTGATAAACAGTGGAACTTCGATAAAAACAACGTTTGAACTATAAGCGTAATTTATGGTTTTTAGGATATTTATGCCTGGGATTTAATATAATCTTCGATTTGTCTAGAATTTATTAAGATTTTACGCCGTTTTGAAAAATTGCTTTATTTTTGTAAATATAAAAAAAATTACTGGATGTTATATGAACGTTTTTTTTTCTTTTTTCTGCCAGCACTTTACACAGCCCACCAAACAAGATCAAATTTTACTCCACTAAAATTTGATCCAGCTGGCAGCTATTACTATCATCCAGCTTTTATATCCTTGGAGTGATATTTCCCAATATAATTTCCCTTAAGATCCTCTAAATCATAGTTACAATTTCCAATTTTTTTTCTTATTCTGGCCTTTACAAAAACGTTGTCGAGCTTAGCATTATAACCCTTTTCAAAGCTGGATTGCTTAAAATTCCTCCTATAAACTTCCTGACCTTCTCTAAAATTTGCTATTCTTGCCCGTAAATTATATTTCCTTTCATTTCTTAGGAATTGTTTTTCCATTAGCTCTTTTGCCCTCTTCCTTACTATTTCCATTGAATCTTCCCTAGAAAATTGGACGGTCCTATCCTCCAAAATATCTAGTTTCCTTAATAAGGAATACGTGTGGCCATTAGTGATCATGTTTTGACCAAAAGTCAAATAGTATGGTTCAACACCTATAGATGAATGTATGCTAGAGCGTAAAGCACAAGCAATGTTGCTCAGTAGTTCGTCCCAATTTCGTTGGTCGGGATTAATATAGGCCCTTATCGCTGCAAGTACTGAGCGGTTTATACGCTCTGCGGCGTTTGCCTGTGGGGAATGAACTGCTGTAAGTGTGTGGAAAATATTATACTTGTTTAGAAATTGTTTAAAAATAGTTGATTTAAATTGAACACCGTTGTCTGAAACTATAGTCTCTGGCACACCAAACATGTGAAACACGTCTTCCTCTAAATATTTACATATAACATCAGCAGTTAGTTTTTTCACAGGTTTTAAAAACGGATATTTTGAGAAATGGTCCAAGACCACAAAAATGCCTATATGTCCACTTCTGGATCTCGGATAAGGCCCAAGAAAGTCTACATATAGTTTTTGAAATAAGCGTTGTGTCACAGCTGGTCGCCCCATAGGAGGACGAAGCACGAAATTTGGATGTTTTGTAGATTTGCATATTTCACACGCATTTATATAGTCCCTCACACTGTTTACCAGCCCTGGCCAAAAATAATATTTTCTAATACGCTCAAGTGTTTTGTTAATACCGAAATGAGCCGCCAATGGGTTGTCATGTGCTGCAGATAATAAGTCATTCACCAGCTCCTTTGGGACCCATAATTTCCAACATAAATCATCATGCAATTGTTCCCCTGTTGCATGTTCTGTCCTTTTGTAGACAATATCATCAAAAACTTTCATGTCTGGAAATTTATTTTGATTTTGGCGTATACTTTTAACCAATTCTTTGTATTCATCCGTTTGAAAATATTCGGATTTTAAGTCAATGAAAACACTGTTTTCTTCAGACAAACTGCTAACTACTATACTGGGCCTATCATCCAAGGGACTTTCACCTGGGTCCTCCTGATTTGTACGGGATAAGGCATCCGGTACGACGTTTAGCGTGCCCTTTCTATGCTGAATCTGGAATGAATACCCTTGAAGCTTAAGTGCCCACCTTGCCAATCTTGAACTCAAATCCGACTGAGACATGAGCCATTTTAGTGACGCGTGATCTGTCACTATCGTGAATTCATGTCCTTCAATATAGGGTCGAAACTTTTTAACACTTAGTACTGCTGCTAAGCATTCCTGTTCGGTCACTGAATAATTGCGTTGGGCTTTATTTAGTTTCTTTGACATAAATGCCACAGGAACTTCGTCACCCTCCGCATTTACCTGAACCAATACACTTCCTATGCCTGTCTTGCTTGCGTCACAATGGATATAAAACGGTTTTTCAAAATCCGGACTATGCAAGACAGGGGCTGAGCTCAGCAGGCACTTTAACTTCTCGAACGACTTGTTGGCCTCATCATTCCAAACACATTTTCTTTTAGTTTTAAGTAAATCCGTTAACGGAGTTGTCAATGAAGCATAATTTTGGATAAATTTACGATACCACCCAGTCATTCCAAGAAAACGTCTTATTTCTCTGACCGATTTGGGTATCGGGTAATCAATTATAGCGGAAATCTTATCAGGATCAGTACGAATAACGCCTTTCCCTATAATGTGCCCTAAATATCTAACTTCTTCTAGGCAAAATTTACTTTTCTCTACATTAATTGTTAAACCTGATTCTCGAAAACGAATAGCAACTGTCCTAAGAACTTCTATATGTCTGCTAAAACTATGGGAAATTACTAGCAAATCATCGAGGTATATAAAAACTTCAGTCCTTAGATGCGCTGGTATTACTTTATCCATCAATCGGGACATAGTTTGGGGTGCATTGCAGAGACCAAATGGCATTACTTTATACTGGTATAAAGGCCGTCCGGGCACTGTGAATGCTGTTTTGTCCCTTGATTTTGGATCTAAAGGGATTTGCCAAAAGGCATCTTTAAGATCCAAGCTTGTAATGAACCTGGCCTTAGGAAGTCGGCTTAATATACCCTCGATATTAGGCAAAGGGTATGCATCCTTTACTGTTACATCGTTCACCTTCCTGCTGTCTAAACAAAGACGAATCTTTCCTGGTTTCCTAACTAGTACACATGGCGAACTCCAAGAGCTATTAGATTCTTCAATTACTCCTAGTTTTAGCATACGGTCTACCTCCTCATACATGAGCTTCTCTATGGCAGGGGATACTGGGTAATGGCGCTGCTTTATAGGCTTTGCCGTACCTACGTCTATTACATGACTAGTTAATGTAGTTTTACCAAGGCCCTCACTTGCAAAGGACGGGAACAATTTCACCACTTGCTTTAGCTGCTGTTTTTCACTTTCATCTATATTACATTTATCTACAAACAAATCTACACTATCAATAGTCGAGACAGACAAAGGTTGGAAGAACCCTGGTGGTAGAAGATTAAATTTGCGCCAAAAATCAATTCCCAAATAAAGGGATTGTGACAAAGTAGGGATAATATATAACGTGATTGGATGTTCCACAGATCTAAAAAGTATGGTTGAATTTACAAAGCCAACAACTTTTTGGGGACTACCATCGGCTGTACAAACTTTTGATAAAATAGGCTTGTAAGGCTTACCAGAGTCTAAAAATTCTTTTGCTAAATTTCCTCCAATACATGAAATAGCAGCACCCGTATCCAACAAACCGCTAATTTTCTTATCAAAGAGGAATACTTCGGCATAAGGTCGCAAATCATTCTCCTTTTCAAATATACTATCAACCATATCCTTTTGTTTCCGTTTAATGTTTGACCAATAATTACGCATTCGTTTAGCTGATCTATTAGGATTTTTACTTATTGCCGAATTAAATATTCTTGAACGAATTTTATTATAGTTTGAGAGACGTATATGAAATGGTATAATAGGTTGAAGTTTCTGTATGTTACCTTTATGGGGCATATTGGTGTTAGTTTCATTAGTCGTAAGACTTAGTCTGTGCTTGTAGCACAATCTGTTTTCTTCGTCATGTTCGGTTTGCGTGCACTTAGTTGTGCACTCGATGAGAAGTTTTTTGAAGGATTGCATCTTGAACAGGTAGGCTTGTAAACATTAGCTGCACCACAGCCATAACAAAAAACATTTCTTTCCGACATGCATTCCTGATATCTATGACCTGTTTTCTTGCAGTTCCAGCAAATCAATCCCAATTCGGATATATCAACTTGTTCCCCAGTTTCCTCACTATCCCCGTCAAATATCTCTGAGACCTTCCTTGGAATACTTACCGACCTATGAATGGTATTCCTTTTCCTTACGTCTTGCAAAAAAAATTCCCTCTTTCTGCAGATGTCTCTTAGATGTGCAACAGAAAATATTTGTAAATTTAAAATTTCATGCTGAATTTCAGGCAAAAGGTTTCGCCGTAAAATTTCAATCATAGACATTTCCGCAATGGGCTGTTCAAGGTGATCCACCAGTTCTAAAATAGAATCATAGAAAGCGTCGAAATTTTCACCAGCCTTTTGTTTCCTATCCCTTATCAGTTCCCTATAATCCATGTCTGTCCTAGTATCTTTGAACTGCCTCCGAAGAGACGAACACAAATCTGGCCAATTTATCACCCGCACCGATTTGTGAAACCGCCAAAACCAGTCACTGGCCTTGCCGTCAAAAAGCACTGAGGCATTAGAGCACAATAAATCAAAATTTCCTCCTAACGTTTGGTTTGTCAAGGTTTCTATTCTATATATAAATGAGTCCACAGAAAGACCTGCGGAATTTCCTAAAAACTTCAATTTCCAGTTACTTATGATTTGACTAATTTTATCTGGGCGTATAGCAAGGTCTGAAGAAAACGCAGAATTTAAACGTGGTAAATTAAGCGGTGGGTTTGTTTGAAAACGTACTTCTCCGCCATTGTTATTATTAGGTGTAGGTATTCCTAATAATTGGTCCAAGGTCTGCGTCTGGCCCTGGGGACCTGCCGCATAATTTTCCTGTATATTACTAGCTTCATTATGTGGTATATTGTTATTAATACCTAAGCTGAGTCTGCGAAATCCTGCTTCTATATTATTTTGTATTAATTGAGTCAATTGTTCATTCAGGGATACTAACATTTCGGCCTGCTGAGCTCCCACTGCAGCAGTTACTAAGTTTCTGATCATATGTCTTTGACCATCAGGTGATGAATCAGAAGACTGGGTTGTGTTAGGTGTTATGTGTATATTCCTAGAAATCGATTCATTAGCTGACCTATCAACGTCACCGTTTTGTTGGCGGGATTGATTTCTAGTCAGCATAGCGATGGTCGATAAAGTATTATTTTTAGAAAGTTTAGGCAATGTAATTTCCGTGTTACAGGTAGGGCAAGTGGATCTATTTTGAGAAGACTTACCCAAACAGGTTTTATGAAAAATATGATTGCAAATAGTTTTGACTGAGCTTCCCTTATTGGATATTCTATTTTTACATATCCCACAAGCCTCCACTGTATAAGGTTGGGGTGCTTGAGACTGAATACTATCCATTGTTGGTGTAACTGCCAAATTTTCAGTACTTCGTCTCACAGACATTTTCTTGAGATAAACTTTAGGTTTTCCGCAATGAAAATTAAATTACCACACAAAAAGATTAGTGACCTCTTAAAACAAAATTAACAATTTATATAATTTTATGTGGTAGAAATTCAAGAAAAAAAATCAAAGAAACCCTCACTAAATTATTTAGAGGATTTTAGCTCCAAAAATTTTCAAATTGTTCTATTCAGAACATGTGATATTTGAAATGTTAAAATTTATAAAACATATGTATATTTGATTCTTTAAACAAGGGTTTTAAGAGTTATGCAGTGACAGATTAAAATTAGATGCAATATATGTATATGTGGTTTGAATTTATTTAGAAATCTCTCAAAAAAAGGAATAAATAAGAAACACAATTTAAGTTATTTGTTGGCATAAAACCAGGTTATCCCAGTGTTAAGATTCCAACCAAAAACAATTTAGTGAAAAAGAAATAAAAGAAAAGATTAAAAGGGTAAACAAAAGTGTCATAAATGTCATATTATTGGCATAAGTCTAAATAGTTTCAAACTTAAGTTTCCAAAAATAATATTATGTGGAATAAAACGAAAGAATACAGAAGTAAATTAACTACAGATTTTGGTAAGTTTTCCCAGCGTATAGAAAAAATTATTTCCAAAATAAAATTAAGAAAGAATAATTCACAGAATTTTAAGAGATTTTTGGAATACCGGAAATTAATAAGACCCACAGTTGGCATGATAAGGAGGTTAGTTATCAAAAATTTAAGTTTACGTGGGCCCCACGTTGGGCGCCAAAAATAATATTAACTATGTAGCATATAACATGAAAGAAAGTTCCTTCATTGAAATGCCTTTAAGTTCTTGCATGCATTTTATTTTTCCGGCTCCGGCTCGTCGCTAATAGGCGGGGTATAAGAACTTATTGAAATATGTAATGGGGCCACATAGTAATATATATTTTATTTGCATGCATTAAGAAGACTGAACAACAAAAAAAAATGAAGCTAGCGGGGAAACCATTAATAGCATGGCCACAAAAAAAAAGAAAACAAATAATGGTTGAAATTAATAGATACTGCATCTTTGGTGAATGTTGCCAGTAGGTGCTAATCTGCAACATAAGCCCTCCCAACCTTGATCATCTACTCGATTTCCTACAAGCTATTCTGTCTTTAGATGATCCCTTAATAATCTTTTCACCACATAACTCTACCTTGCCTTAAGAATCAAAACGATAAGATTTTAGAAACTCATTTTATTTAAATTTTATTTCAAAAGATTAAAAAAATGAACAAAAAATCATTAAAACTAACTTAATTTGAAATTCAAAGAATATCTTTAGATAACATTAGTTGGAAAAAAAACTTAGAAAGGTAAATATTTCTATACGTAAACATATTATAATAGAATTTCGTATATAATAAATTCACAAAAAAAAATTAATTCAAAGTATTTTAATTAAAAAGTAAAATTGTCTTCACACCCTGTACAAGATAATTATATTGAAAAGAGATATCAAAACGAAATCGAAATTAGGTCAGTTTGTTGTAGGTCAGTTAGGACGAATATAAGGAAATAATGGAATAAGAAAACACGGACGGACAGAACCTTTCTTAATTAGGACAATAAAGGAGTATATTTAAATATGACTTAAAATGTACTTAAAATTTCCACATTTAATTAAGAATTTACCTTATTTCATTAATTGATAAAAATATCTTTTTTTTTTTGTTTTTATTATTCTGATTAAGATTAAATATATATCTCACTACTAATGTTGCCGTTTTTTTTCATATTATCTTATTTTCTTTTGTTTTATCTTTTTATTTTTTTTTTAATATATTTTTTTCTCTCAATTTTCTCACCTTTTAACTATATAATATTTTTCACATCAAATACAAATCTTATAATTTAATCATATGGATATTTTGACATTCTAGAAATTTTCACTACTTTTCATTTTATTTAATTCTTTTTATTTTTTTTTTGTTTATTTAAACAACAATAATTTTATTTCACACTTTACATTCGCATTTTTTTAGTTAAACTAATTATTGTCTTTCTTTTACTAAGTAGTGAAAACACTAAAAGCAAATGTATACTAAAGTATTTTGTAACTTACAGTGGTCTAGATTATTCCATCGATGAATGGCCATTCAGCAATACTTCCTCTATGGGCTGGAGAGAGACAATTATAAAATTTATGATTGATGTGATCGATTATCCGAAAATAAGTTCTTTTTTTCCCAAATAACATAAAAAAAATCAGCAACATGTATCACAAGATGTTATCAACATTTTCCTGCCTTTTTTTAAAAAAAAGTTAGATAATAAAAAAAATGTTTTGTTTTATGCTCCTTTTCTAATTCTATATACTCCTTAACGATAGTCCATGTAAGGGTGTCCAAGTAGGTTAATATTTCCTTTTTTTCTGGTAGTGGTTAGATAAGAATTTTTTTTTCTGGTAACAAATTATATTTCCAAGCCGTTCAAATCGAGGATGTATGATTAAATATATTGACGAATCACTTATGCCACAGGAATGTTTCTTTTTCTGTAAAATTCTTGAAATTGCTCCTTTTAATACCAATATGTGAACGTCTCATGCAGATTAAATAGTAGCACAATCAAAACTTTAGTTGCTGGAGGTGGTGGAATTTTCCATGAAGAATTAACAATTTGGATTTTGTACCTGGCACCACTATAAACGCCAGATGGACTGGTGCAGTAAAACTTTGTGGACAATTATAATCCTGATTTAATTGGAAATTTGTTTTCCTTTAAGGCTCACAAAATAAATTTTAATAAATGTTATCGTTTAAAATTTGTTTTATAGGATTTGAACGATTTTTAATGCGATACTTTGCCGCTTGATCACACTTTCTAAGTTGTCAGGTTAAAAAAATAATCAAAAAGAGACCCACGTTTTTGCCAAAACCTGCTTTTATACCAAGGCTCTAGCATTGCGTAGATTACTTAATAAAAATAGGCGCGATATGTAGTTTGTAAAAAAAGTAACTAGTAAATATCATATGCTAAAATTTAAGTATTTTTCGCGAGTGGAGAGAATTGCTTTGATAAACAGTGGAACTTCGATAAAAACAACGTTTGAACTATAAGCGTAATTTATGGTTTTTAGGATATTTATGCCTGGGATTTAATATAATCTTCGATTTGTCTAGAATTTATTAAGATTTTACGCCGTTTTGAAAAATTGCTTTATTTTTGTAAATATAAAAAAAATTACTGGATGTTATATGAACGTTTTTTTTTCTTTTTTCTGCCAGCACTTTACAATATACATATACATATACATATACATATACATATACATATACATATACATATACATATACATATACATATACATATACATATACATATACATATACATATACATATACATATACATATACATATACATATACATATACATATACATATACATATACATATACATATACATATACATATACATATACATATACATATACATATACATATACATATACATATACATATACATATACATATACATATACATATACATATACATATACATATACATATACATATACATATACATATACATATACATATACATATACATATACATATACATATACATATACATATACATATACATATACATATACATATACATATACATATACATATACATATACATATACATATACATATACATATACATATACATATACATATACATATACATATACATATACATATACATATACATATACATATACATATACATATACATATACATATACATATACATATACATATACATATACATATACATATACATATACATATACATATACATATACATATACATATACATATACATATACATATACATATACATATACATATACATATACATATACATATACATATACATATACATATACATATACATATACATATACATATACATATACATATACATATACATATACATATACATATACATATACATATACATATACATATACATATACATATACATATACATATACATATACATATACATATACATATACATATACATATACATATACATATACATATACATATACATATACATATACATATACATATACATATACATATACATATACATATACATATACATATACATATACATATACATATACATATACATATACATATACATATACATATACATATACATATACATATACATATACATATACATATACATATACATATACATATACATATACATATACATATACATATACATATACATATACATATACATATACATATACATATACATATACATATACATATACATATACATATACATATACATATACATATACATATACATATACATATACATATACATATACATATACATATACATATACATATACATATACATATACATATACATATACATATACATATACATATACATATACATATACATATACATATACATATACATATACATATACATATACATATACATATACATATACATATACATATACATATACATATACATATACATATACATATACATATACATATACATATACATATACATATACATATACATATACATATACATATACATATACATATACATATACATATACATATACATATACATATACATATACATATACATATACATATACATATACATATACATATACATATACATATACATATACATATACATATACATATACATATACATATACATATACATATACATATACATATACATATACATATACATATACATATACATATACATATACATATACATATACATATACATATACATATACATATACATATACATATACATATACATATACATATACATATACATATACATATACATATACATATACATATACATATACATATACATATACATATACATATACATATACATATACATATACATATACATATACATATACATATACATATACATATACATATACATATACATATACATATACATATACATATACATATACATATACATATACATATACATATACATATACATATACATATACATATACATATACATATACATATACATATACATATACATATACATATACATATACATATACATATACATATACATATACATATACATATACATATACATATACATATACATATACATATACATATACATATACATATACATATACATATACATATACATATACATATACATATACATATACATATACATATACATATACATATACATATACATATACATATACATATACATATACATATACATATACATATACATATACATATACATATACATATACATATACATATACATATACATATACATATACATATACATATACATATACATATACATATACATATACATATACATATACATATACATATACATATACATATACATATACATATACATATACATATACATATACATATACATATACATATACATATACATATACATATACATATACATATACATATACATATACATATACATATACATATACATATACATATACATATACATATACATATACATATACATATACATATACATATACATATACATATACATATACATATACATATACATATACATATACATATACATATACATATACATATACATATACATATACATATACATATACATATACATATACATATACATATACATAGTACATATACATATACATATACATATACATATACATATACATATACATATACATATACATATACATATACATATACATATACATATACATATACATATACATATACATATACATATACATATACATATACATATACATATACATATACATATACATATACATATACATATACATATACATATACATATACATATACATATACATATACATATACATATACATATACATATACATATACATATACA
Organism: Pollenia amentaria; assembly: GCA_943735925.1. NCBI lineage: Eukaryota > Metazoa > Arthropoda > Insecta > Diptera > Polleniidae > Pollenia > Pollenia amentaria. Next base: position 117,738,574 of record OX031006.1, on the reverse strand, counting down.
TATACATATACATATACATATACATATACATATACATATACATATACATATACATATACATATACATATACATATACATATACATATACATATACATATACATATACATATACATATACATATACATATACATATACATATACATATACATATACATATACATATACATATACATATACATATACATATACATATACATATACATATACATATACATATACATATACATATACATATACATATACATATACATATACATATACATATACATATACATATACATATACATATACATATACATATACATATACATATACATATACATATACATATACATATACATATACATATACATATACATATACATATACATATACATATACATATACATATACATATACATATACATATACATATACATATACATATACATATACATATACATATACATATACATATACATATACATATACATATACATATACATATACATATACATATACATATACATATACATATACATATACATATACATATACATATACATATACATATACATATACATATACATATACATATACATATACATATACATATACATATACATATACATATACATATACATATACATATACATATACATATACATATACATATACATATACATATACATATACATATACATATACATATACATATACATATACATATACATATACATATACATATACATATACATATACATATACATATACATATACATATACATATACATATACATATACATATACATATACATATACATATACATATACATATACATATACATATACATATACATATACATATACATATACATATACATATACATATACATATACATATACATATACATATACATATACATATACATATACATATACATATACATATACATATACATATACATATACATATACATATACATATACATATACATATACATATACATATACATATACATATACATATACATATACATATACATATACATATACATATACATATACATATACATATACATATACATATACATATACATATACATATACATATACATATACATATACATATACATATACATATACATATACATATACATATACATATACATATACATATACATATACATATACATATACATATACATATACATATACATATACATATACATATACATATACATATACATATACATATACATATACATATACATATACATATACATATACATATACATATACATATACATATACATATACATATACATATACATATACATATACATATACATATACATATACATATACATATACATATACATATACATATACATATACATATACATATACATATACATATACATATACATATACATATACATATACATATACATATACATATACATATACATATACATATACATATACATATACATATACATATACATATACATATACATATACATATACATATACATATACATATACATATACATATACATATACATATACATATACATATACATATACATATACATATACATATACATATACATATACATATACATATACATATACATATACATATACATATACATATACATATACATATACATATACATATACATATACATATACATATACATATACATATACATATACATATACATATACATATACATATACATATACATATACATATACATATACATATACATATACATATACATATACATATACATATACATATACATATACATATACATATACATATACATATACATATACATATACATATACATATACATATACATATACATATACATATACATATACATATACATATACATATACATATACATATACATATACATATACATATACATATACATATACATATACATATACATATACATATACATATACATATACATATACATATACATATACATATACATATACATATACATATACATATACATATACATATACATATACATATACATATACATATACATATACATATACATATACATATACATATACATATACATATACATATACATATACATATACATATACATATACATATACATATACATATACATATACATATACATATACATATACATATACATATACATATACATATACATATACATATACATATACATATACATATACATATACATATACATATACATATACATATACATATACATATACATATACATATACATATACATATACATATACATATACATATACATATACATATACATATACATATACATATACATATACATATACATATACATATACATATACATATACATATACATATACATATACATATACATATACATATACATATACATATACATATACATATACATATACATATACATATACATATACATATACATATACATATACATATACATATACATATACATATACATATACATATACATATACATATACATATACATATACATATACATATACATATACATATACATATACATATACATATACATATACATATACATATACATATACATATACATATACATATACATATACATATACATATACATATACATATACATATACATATACATATACATATACATATACATATACATATACATATACATATACATATACATATACATATACATATACATATACATATACATATACATATACATATACATATACATATACATATACATATACATATACATATACATATACATATACATATACATATACATATACATATACATATACATATACATATACATATACATATACATATACATATACATATACATATACATATACATATACATATACATATACATATACATATACATATACATATACATATACATATACATATACATATACATATACATATACATATACATATACATATACATATACATATACATATACATATACATATACATATACATATACATATACATATACATATACATATACATATACATATACATATACATATACATATACATATACATATACATATACATATACATATACATATACATATACATATACATATACATATACATATACATATACATATACATATACATATACATATACATATACATATACATATACATATACATATACATATACATATACATATACATATACATATACATATACATATACATATACATATACATATACATATACATATACATATACATATACATATACATATACATATACATATACATATACATATACATATACATATACATATACATATACATATACATATACATATACATATACATATACATATACATATACATATACATATACATATACATATACATATACATATACATATACATATACATATACATATACATATACATATACATATACATATACATATACATATACATATACATATACATATACATATACATATACATATACATATACATATACATATACATATACATATACATATACATATACATATACATATACATATACATATACATATACATATACATATACATATACATATACATATACATATACATATACATATACATATACATATACATATACATATACATATACATATACATATACATATACATATACATATACATATACATATACATATACATATACATATACATATACATATACATATACATATACATATACATATACATATACATATACATATACATATACATATACATATACATATACATATACATATACATATACATATACATATACATATACATATACATATACATATACATATACATATACATATACATATACATATACATATACATATACATATACATATACATATACATATACATATACATATACATATACATATACATATACATATACATATACATATACATATACATATACATATACATATACATATACATATACATATACATATACATATACATATACATATACATATACATATACATATACATATACATATACATATACATATACATATACATATACATATACATATACATATACATATACATATACATATACATATACATATACATATACATATACATATACATATACATATACATATACATATACATATACATATACATATACATATACATATACATATACATATACATATACATATACATATACATATACATATACATATACATATACATATACATATACATATACATATACATATACATATACATATACATATACATATACATATACATATACATATACATATACATATACATATACATATACATATACATATACATATACATATACATATACATATACATATACATATACATATACATATACATATACATATACATATACATATACATATACATATACATATACATATACATATACATATACATATACATATACATATACATATACATATACATATACATATACATATACATATACATATACATATACATATACATATACATATACATATACATATACATATACATATACATATACATATACATATACATATACATATACATATACATATACATATACATATACATATACATATACATATACATATACATATACATATACATATACATATACATATACATATACATATACATATACATATACATATACATATACATATACAGTATACATATACATATACATATACATATACATATACATATACATATACATATACATATACATATACATATACATATACATATACATATACATATACATATACATATACATATACATATACATATACATATACATATACATATACATATACATATACATATACATATACATATACATATACATATACATATACATATACATATACATATACATATACATATACATATACATATACATATACATATACATATACATATACATATACATATACATATACATATACATATACTTATACATATACATATACATATACATATACATATACATATACATATACATATACATATACATATACATATACATATACATATACATATACATATACATATACATATACATATACATATACATATACATATACATATACATATACATATACATATACATATACATATACATATACATATACATATACATATACATATACATATACATATACATATACATATACATATACATATACATATACATATACATATACATATACATATACATATACATATACATATACATATACATATACATATACATATACATATACATATACATATACATATACATATACATATACATATACATATACATATACATATACATATACATATACATATACATATACATATACATATACATATACATATACATATACATATACATATACATATACATATACATATACATATACATATACATATACATATACATATACATATACATATACATATACATATACATATACATATACATATACATATACATATACATATACATATACATATACATATACATATACATATACATATACATATACATATACATATACATATACATATACATATACATATACATATACATATACATATACATATACATATACATATACATATACATATACATATACATATACATATACATATACATATACATATACATATACATATACATATACATATACATATACATATACATATACATATACATATACATATACATATACATATACATATACATATACATATACATATACATATACATATACATATACATATACATATACATATACATATACATATACATATACATATACATATACATATACATATACATATACATATACATATACATATACATATACATATACATATACATATACATATACATATACATATACATATACATATACATATACATATACATATACATATACATATACATATACATATACATATACATATACATATACATATACATATACATATACATATACATATACATATACATATACATATACATATACATATACATATACATATACATATACATATACATATACATATACATATACATATACATATACATATACATATACATATACATATACATATACATATACATATACATATACATATACATATACATATACATATACATATACATATACATATACATATACATATACATATACATATACATATACATATACATATACATATACATATACATATACATATACATATACATATACATATACATATACATATACATATACATATACATATACATATACATATACATATACATATACATATACATATACATATACATATACATATACATATACATATACATATACATATACATATACATATACATATACATATACATATACATATACATATACATATACATATACATATACATATACATATACATATACATATACATATACATATACATATACATATACATATACATATACATATACATATACATATACATATACATATACATATACATATACATATACATATACATATACATATACATATACATATACATATACATATACATATACATATACATATACATATACATATACATATACATATACATATACATATACATATACATATACATATACATATACATATACATATACATATACATATACATATACATATACATATACATATACATATACATATACATATACATATACATATACATATACATATACATATACATATACATATACATATACATATACATATACATATACATATACATATACATATACATATACATATACATATACATATACATATCAGCTATGGTTGTGCGTCGCAAAAAATATGTGTATTACTTATACTTACGCACGGCAATATTTCACACAACCACATTCAGTAAACTTAAATACATGAATGTATGCAGATATTATTCAATACCCATGAATGTGTTTTGGTTATCTGCCATACATATAAAATATCTATGTGTAAGAAAATATACATGGGTACTTTCAGTATTTTTGGCACTACTGCGTAAATATGAAAAAAAAAATTTTGTATGAAATGTTTTAGCAAAAATGTGCTTTGATCACTAGCCAGGTATGGGACTATGTGCATATTTTTTTTTTTTGATACATAAAATAAATTTTTTTTTGTAACATCAGCAGTGCCAATGTATGTCTACATACATAAAAATTATCTTCATTACGCATTATTGAAAACTATGATGAATTAAAATTTGATTTACAAAAATTAAAACAGCCTTTTTCTTTATAGTGTACCAAAAGTAAGTATTTTTTTCCCTGGTTTGCCCTCAATTGTACATTATTTGCTTGGATCTATCTATGTTTTGAATTTCATGAAAATCTGTTAGATAGTTTCGCAGAGGCAACAATTGCCCCCTGCCGCCCCTCGTGGTCCTAGTTTAAAAAAAATGCATAGCTAATGTGGCCATATAAATAGGGATCTAACTATGTTCTAAATTTCTTTAAAATCTGTTGGATAGTTTCAGAGAAGCAGAAATTGCCACCCACCGCCCCTCGTGGTCCTAACTTTTCAATGTTTTTTTTTAACTACAGTGAAAGTACCCCTTTCCAACTCATGTATTGGTTTGTAAATTGGTTGAGTGGTTCTCGAGTTATAAAACAGCTTTCAAAACAAAAAGCTTACCGCCTAAGTCAAATCTTAAAATTCTTAAAAAATTATCTCGCTATTTTCCTAAATAAAAACCCAAAATTGAATTTCTGCCTAATTCCAAAATTTTTAAAATTGCATTTGCCATCTCTGCGACGGTATACATACTCTGTGTATACTTACGTTATACATACGTAAATACACATACTTATTTATTCTTATGGGTATTGCAGATAGCCAATACAAGTTTTATTTATATCTGCATGTACTTTCTAAA
>OX031006.1:117692782-117725282 GCA_943735925.1 Pollenia amentaria | reverse complement strand
ATAAACCGTTTATTTTGGTATAATAAACCGGTTAATTTTGTAATGTGTAATTTATATACATTTACCTTACTCTTGTTGTAGATGTACCCGTAATTTAAGTATTTTCTAATTGAAGATTGGCCAAACTTAAACTTTTTATGAAGAATGTCAAAACAAAATGTAACAAAGGTCAAAAAACATTACGAACACTGTAAATACAAATCTCTTATAAAAGCGCGTGTTTTTGTAGAAAAAAAGCCAAAAACTATTCAAAATAGTCAAATACTGAGTATTTCTTATTTTTTTTTGAGAATTAGTAAAAAAGGTCATTTCGCTGAATGTGCCCCACGCCGGGGTAGCTTCGGCATCTGACGGGGCACATTCGTCTCCCACATTCCCAACGATGATTAAATAAAAAAATAGATACAGGTTATGGAGTAATTCAGTATTTATTTATAAGTTGAATAAAATAATAAAAAATTAGCACATTTATTTTCTTTAAACGTAAAAAATATTGTATATTAAATTATTATTTAATATAATAAGAGCTTAAATCTACTTCAAATAAATATTTAGCCTGACTGCGAGAAGTTGAAGGTAGATTCGAGGGAGTTGGTAGCTTTAGTTCTATTTCGCTTTTCGAAACTAGTGATGTATCTTCTTTTTGAGGCTTTATAAATAAAGATGAAAAGTTTTGAAGTTTTCGAAAGAAACTTACAGTGAACGTACATTCGCCAAGAATTTCAGTGATCTCACCAACGTAATAAACTTTTTTCTTGCAATGTTGAGGGAGATTGACTAGCACGTAATCTCCATCTTTAAGGTCAGTCTTTTCAGTTAATTTGTATTTTGAGGCATCATTGCTTTCCGGTGAATTGTCATCTTCAACAAATGATCCAACAGACTGATTAGTTTCTGCATATGAAACATTGGTATCACTTTCTTCAGAAGACGAGATATTTTTCTGAACTATTAATTTTGACACTTTAGTTTTTAAAACTTTCTTTCCTCCAGGCCTATCGCTTTTTTTATTTTTACAAGCATTTATTTGTGGGATTTTTATCTCCGAAGGCATTAGGTTTTTTTTAACTTTTTTCAATAGCTGAGATTTAATTCCAGATTGTTTTTCTTCTATTTTTCTTTTCTCGATTGAACTAGTTAAAATTCGAGAATTGCCAGATTTTGTAGTTTTTCTAGAAGCATGCAAACGAGCAATTGGTCGAATCTGTTCTGGTGTAAGACTGGAAGATAATGAAGTTGTAGGTGCACAAGAATTTTTATCTGGATCAACTGTATTGAGTACCAAGTGTTCTTCTATGAGATTGGAAGATAACGGAGAAGTATGTGCACAAGAATAATCGGGTTCGATTACATTGACATCTGATTGTTCTTCTACGGCAAATTCGGCTTCGTTAAAGTTTTGAGAATTTAGAGGATATATTCCGGTTGAAAAAAATCCACTTATTTTATTTTCGGACGAAAACGCCCGTTGTAAAGGCAAATTCGATAACTGAGCAATTTCGTAAATCGTTATCCTTTTTCCTGCGTTATTTGTAATAAAATCATTAAATGATGTTTGGAGAAACTTTTTAAATGGGCCGTAAACTGCAACATCAAGTGGCTGAAGACGGTGCGAGGTGTGTGGAGGGAACGACAAAAGATGTATACCATTTTCCCTCGAAAAATTTATGCCTTCAATACTACAATGAGACGAATGGTTGTCTAGGAGTAGTAATAATGGTCGCTCTTTGCAACAATTTGTGTTTTCCTGAATGTGTTTTAGTACATTTATAAACAACTCAGACATCATCCAACCACTTTTACTTATCAGTCCTAATGAGCCAGGCACAGATCCGTTTAAAAACTGACTTTTATATCGTTGACGTGGAAAAATGTAAACCGGTGGAAGCCGATTTCCACTAGCGTTAATTATACCTACAAGCGTTACCAAACTGCCTCTTTCGGCAGACACTGCCTGCCCAACCTGTCGCTGTCCTTTAACTGCAATTACCTGCATATGTATAAAAAATTGTTTTTAAACATATATTAAGATCTCTTGTTTATAATACAAACCTTGGGTGTATCAGCTACCGTCGTAATACCTGTTTCATCCAGGTTGTATATATCCTTCGCTTGAAATAAATGTGTCTCATAGAGCAACTTTAAATTATCGTAGAACTCATCTACAGCTTTCTTAGTAAAACCTGATAGTCTAGCTAAGCTGGTTTTCTCTGGCTTTCTAAGTGTTAATGTTGGGTTTCTCTTCATAAACCCATAAAGCCATTCATAGCCTGCTTCTTTCATAATGTGCCATTTCTCAGGAAAATCCTTTTGGTTAAGATTAGCATATTCATAAGCCAATTTGCGGAAAGCTTTATATGTCAGACCAAATTGGTAAGATACACATTTCTTTATGTATTCAACCAATTCAAGCTCTTCCTTTTTGGTAAATACTTGCTTCGAAGTAAACTTAGAGTGATATTTAACATTGCTAGCAGTTTCATTAGAATTAAAATCCTCTAAAGGATCTATTTTTTTAATACGTGATTCAATTGTTTGACGTTTAAGGCTATATTTTCTAGCGGCGGACGTTGGAGTCTCAATGCCACACAAAACATCAGAAAGTGCTTTTTTCATCGCGTTTTCATCAATAGAAGCACGTTGGGTCTTAGGCTTGTAGTTTCTAACCATATTAAAGGATTTTTGAAAGATAAACCTAAAAATAATTATTGGAATTAATATAGCACAATATGGGGTACATTCAGCGGACGGCCGATTGTACCCCAATATAAAACGCTGAATCTACCCCGAAAGCACTTTCTTTAGTTTTTCTTTTTTTTTTCTATTAGTCTTCAAAAAAGGTAATGATTTTACTTATTTTTGTAAGAAAATACATAATTTGTAATGACTTTTTAATAACACTGTCTTAAACATTGAAAAATTGTATATACGAAATACTTACCAAACGGAATGAAATATTACAAAAACACCTGTTAAAATATTAAAACACGTGCAGCTAAATAAGCTTATTAGCTAGAGATGGCAAACTTTGCGGCACTTATTTATTTTGATATTCGATACCTATGCATCAAAGCTAGTGATGTACAATGAGAGCTTCGCATCGATAACGTCTTTGCCGAAAGTACCCCAATGCCGAAGCGGCCCCGGTCTCCCCTACTACAAAAACGTGTTCAGTTAAAAAGTAAATAGTAATTTGTGCAAGAGTACTCTTAATATTAAATATATTTTTATATAAATGATATCTCTAGATATTTTTCGAACACGATTAATAAGACAAAGATAGTTGCCTGAAGTGCCCTATAATGATAACTTACAAAGGTTCTTCCATGTCACTTATTAATCACCTTTAATTAGTATACATGCTTGACATTAATGTAATCCAAATGAAACTTAACTCCGTTCGAAGTAGTTCTAAGGAGATGATAAATAATACTTTACTAAAAGGCGCTGCAAAAAAATAATCATTGGGTAGAATATTAGCGCATTGTGTTGCCGAGGACGAAATGCCCGTTAAGGCACTAAAAACTCTTAAGTAGTTCTAGAATCTCTTCATGCTGAAAACGACAACATTACGGCGGAATCAGTTTTATTTATTAAAACACCAAGAACTAAAAAACAAAATTAAAGAAATCAAACAATATCATGGAATGTTTTAAATTGTAGTCGACGAATTGACAAATATTTTACACAAAAAGAATGTTAAGTTCACTATTCGTTTCTATAATGCTGAAACAAAATAATTTGAAATAGATAATCCTGGCTAAGAGGTTTTGTTTGCAACTTTTGAAAAATATGGTTGATTTATATAGACATGCTTAACCACCATCAAACTAAAACTCATTCAAAATAAATTTGAGAGAATATTTCAAATAATAACTTTATAAAATTCCTATAATTTATTTGCTTTTGCAAAACGTTTCTCTAGATAAAATATCATTCAACAGTTTCTAAAATGCATTATACATATATCTTCTTACAAATAAAGTTTAGTAAATCAATAAAAAATTGTTGAAAATTTAGCTAAAGTTTGATCAATTGACTGGTCCCATTTTTCTTCAATTTTATCCTAAAATATTTGTTAGGTCTGATCTAAGTCATATCTACATATGTATTTTGTTGGTTTCTTGCCTTTGCAAATTGTTTTGTTTTAATTCAAATTAACGTTTTATTAAAAAACTTATTTGATTTTTGTGTTTTTAAGTATTCGAATTAAAACCGGTTAACCGGTTATTTAAAAATTGCTTAACCGAAAACCGGGTTTTTTAAAATAGCAACTATTTGTAATATTCGATAACCGGTTATTGAAAAAAGTCGAATAATCGATCTCCCTATTTGTTTGTTTGTTTGTAATATAAGTCGGCCATAGAATTTATACCCTTAGGGGCGATTCATGGGCAGTTATGGGACTTTTTCTTTAATATATTACTTGTCTGTATTGACAATTTTGTATGGGAGCCCCTTAAGGAACGGATGTAGTGGTTAGATATGTACGAAAAAAATTATTGAGATCAAAAATAAAGTGGGGTTGGTCATAAATGAGATTCGTCTAGGACTATCCTACGCGCTACAGGGGCAAATTTAAGAATTTTATTAAACTGCCATATTTGTATGAGAGCCTCCCTGAGGAGTTGAGATAAGGCGCAAGTATGTTAAAAGAACATGTTGAGGACAAAAAACTTAAGAGGTCGGTCATACATTTTATTCCTGGGCATTTATGGGACTTTTTATATATTTCTAGTCTGTATTGAAAATTTTGTATGTGAGCGCCCTTAAGGAACGGATTTATCGGGTAGGTATGTAAGCAACAAATGATGATATTATAAAATAAAATGGGGTGGGTCATGCATTTGACCTGTCTAGGAGCATCCTACGCGCTTCAGGGCCCAAATTTAAGAATTCCACAAGATCGAAATATTTGTATGGAAGCCCCCCTAATGGATGCAATTAAGCGCAAGTATGTTTTGAGAAAATGTTAAGGACAAAAACTAATGGCGGGCGACTCCAAGGCAGCTATGGGACTTTTTCATCAAAATATGTATATGAATTATATTCTCCTCCCCTTATTGATAAAAAAAAATAATTTCTATGAACATTTTTTAAATTTCAACATACGCACACTTAGACAAACATTGGTTAATCGACTTCGCTACTAATAAGAACCCATAATAAATATATTTTATAGTGTCTAATATCAATATTGAAGAAATTACAAACGGAATGACAAACTAATATGTATATACCCTTTCCACCTTTGGTGAAGGGTGGTATAACAATGACATCACCAGGCCATTTTACTGCCAAAATTAGAGGCACTCGCGATTTTTTGCTCTTATCTCACTCATTTATGGACAGATCTTGCCGAACTTTAATAGCAAACTTTCAACGGACAAAAAAAATCGATTTCCCATCTTATCTGGGAACTTCGGAAAACCCATTTTAACCAACAGTTTAAATTCTTCCCCACATCACGTTAAACAACATTTGTGAAAATATAAATTTCTACTTCTGTCACACAATAAAGTTTATATTTGATATTTCATATTTGTTAAGGATTTCTTTTTTCTTTAAATTGCGGCCCATTTGAAATATGCATACGTCCGTCTTCTGCTTGCATTTCCCAAATTTATAGTATGAAATTTCATACATATTGAAGAAAGAGAAATAACCGTTTGTAAAGTGGATTAGAAAAACCTGATACAGATGAATCGTAATTTCGAATTTTTAAATTCAGCCTCAAAATCATTTAAAGTAAAATAATGATTTAGAGGTTACTACTGTTCAAATTTCCTGTTTTTAACATCCTATCGTGATAACCACCTTATAGCGCAATATTTAAAAATAACATGGATGCCAGTATCAAATCGAATGTTTCGATGCAGCTGCGGAAATTCAAAATGTGGCATAAACAACAATTTTTCAAATAAATGTGGCACTAAAAAAATTTGATGTACACCATTTGCAGAGCCCATCTTTACAGCACAATTATCAGTCGTTATACGAACCATGTTATTTTTGGGAATGTTATTGTTTCAGAGCCACCAAGTACAATAGAAAAGTAGTTTTTCTTACAAAACTCAGTTATGTTATTAATATTAAGGGGACCAGTCGAATTTGCTAAAAATTTATGATTTTTTTTCGCGATTTGAGAGTCAGTCACCCCTTATTTAGACGATATAAAATTGAAGCTACATATGTATTTGTGCGAAAGAAAGCGTTCTTTCGACATCGTGAAATTGGCAGTAAAGCACATAATAAAGAAATGATAGCAAATATCAAATTAATTAAAACGAAAATTAATTAAACGATGAATTAGGAAAATTCCTTAAAAACATGAACTGAGAATGTTTGTAAATTGTACCAAATTAGTAATTGGTGCACCACTGTACTTTTGACGTTTAAATTGTACCAAAAAAAAGTACAACTGTACCACATTTTTCAACCCTGATACATATTAATGTAAGAATGTGTTAGTGTACGAAATATCACACAGAGTTGCATCTTACCTGCGCTGCCATTGTGAAAATTTTTCCTTTTTATTTTTGGCTGGTTTATTTACGATGTTTCATAAAAAATTACAGTGAATTAGAGTGCATAACAATTTTGCATTAAAACACATTTCAAACTTATTTTATTTTTTATGAATACGGCTGATATAACTTAATTTGCTGTATATTGGATGAAAATATTAAGTGATGATTTTTTGCTATTGACCGATCTTATAATTTATATGTCCTTTATTATTGAAACGTTGCACAGTGGCGCCCGTAGAGCAAGCGAGGTTGCAAAAATCAAAATTTTCATGAGTGCCGACGAAGTTTTGAATAAACCCATGTTATAGGAAACTTTTCAACGATTTCAAATATGCCACTCTTAATAATATCACATTTTTAGTTTTGAAGATATAACCGTTCAAAGTTGACCGACTTTCGGTTTTCAAAAAAACACACAATTTTTAGTCAATTTGTTGCGATTTCAGGTGTAATATCACGAAAAATAGGTAACGAATCGCCTTATTTTTTATTTGTATTGATTGATGTATTTATTAAATGTATAATGATAAAAAAAAAATTAACTGTTTGCTTTGTGTTTCTCCTGGTAAATCACTATTTAAAAACTATCCATTTTTTCACTATTTTTCAACTTTGACGGAAAATAAAAAAAAACTATATTTTTCTATATTTGCCATACGTGCAAAACCTGTTCTTTGATTATTTCTTTACATAATTCAAAAGGTTTTATCTGCCCGTACGTGCCCGTTTGGCTTCTAGAGGTAAAAAAGTTCAAAAAGACATGGTTGCAGAAATTGTATGGCGTCCATCCCTTATATGTTTTGACTGACAGTAGTTTGATCTAATAGTTTGAAAAAAACTACTCATTGAAATTAGCAGGTACGTACCTCACATAAACAATACTTTGGCGTACAAATGGTCAGGAACAATATTGACTTATGGTCCCTACAGGTAGGCACAAATCTTATTTGGACACGTGCATAATATCAAAATTGCATTATTTAGCCTAAATCCATATGTATGCAGGGAACAGGTAAATTTTTAGGCATGGTAGCATAAGCCTATATATTGCAAAATAAGCATAATGCCTGGATTAGTCTACGCCTGAAAGTTGGCGCAACAATTACTGAAACCATTAAACAATTTAAGTACTGAAAACATGGCGTTGAACAATTTAAAATTATTTGAACTGTTTAGAAAGTCAACCACACCAAAGTTTTTCACGGAAGTGAAAATTCTTCCTGAGAAGTTGACATTGATCAGCAAATGGGGCTGCGATGGATCATCCGGACAAAGCGTTTATAAGCAAAGGATATCTTTCGATGACGCTACAATATCGGACGGAAATATGTTTATGGCATCTGTTGTTCCTTTGCGGCTAAAATCGGATGATTCCCTACACTGGAAAAATCCACGTCCGTCATCAGTGCATTATTGCCGACCAATAATGTTTCAGTTTGCAAGGGAATCGGCAGAACTCATAAGGACTACGGTGAAGGACATTGAAGAACAAATAAGCAAGATTAAGCCTACAAAGCTGCAAATTGGAGAAGGAAAATATATTGAATGCAATTACGAGTTCCACCTGACCATGGTTGACGGAAAAGTCGTAAACGAACTGACAGGAACAACCTCAACAATGTCATGCCCGATTTGCAAAAAGAGTCAGAAGAACTTTTTTCAATTCAATTCAATTTATTTCATATATAATATGTTACATCTCAATTTTATATAATTAGTTGTAAAGAGTTTAAGATTAGTATCTTTTTCTGCTTAATTATAATATATTTCAATTAGTTATCATAGACAGAATTATATTGGAGGTAAAAATTAAGCAAAAACCTATCTAAACCCCTTTTTTCGTATTATTTTTATATTTTTTTTATCGATTTTATATTATTATTTGTCAGAAGAACTTTGGTAATTTAAACGATTCTACAAATGAGGAGAATTACGAATATGGAATGTCACCATTGCACGCAAGGATAAGGTGTATGGAATTCTTGCTAAAACTGGCATATACCCTACCACAAGAGGAGGAAAACTTCGATGAAAATACATCAATAAAGGATAAGGAAAAGATCAGAAAGCAGCAAATACAGGATGGTTTTTTTGAAACAAGTTGGACTAAAAGTAGACTGTCCCAAGCACGGATACGGTAACTCTAACGATGGAAACACTTCTAGGAGATTTTTTGAAAATGATGAGGCAGTAACTAGAATCATTGGAATTGACAATCAAATCGTGAAAAGATTGGGAACGATCTTGGATGTTTTAAACTGCAAAGAAAATGTCAATTCTACAAAATATGGAGAATATGCGTCGAAAACTGCATCTCTTTTAGCAGAAATGTATCCACAGAAGGAGTTGACCCCGACCGTCCATAAAATATTGGCGCATGGCAAAGATATAATTGAGTACCAGTCTTTGCCAATTGGAGAGCTTTCTGAAGAAGCACAGGAGTCTCTTAACAAAATTTATAAAAAATATAGATTGCAGAACACATTCAAAGCATCAAGGGTAAGGCAAAATAAGGACCTCTTCAACATGTTGGCAGCATCTTCCGATCCACTTATTTCTTCCCTGCGGCATGTGAAGTCACGAATAGAGTTACAAAATAATTATAGTTTAGAAATTGTTAGTCTTTTAGATATACCTTCTCTTACGAATTGTGATGAATATTTTACAGAAAATTGAAAAAATAAATTTAAAAAAATAAATAATTTTTTTTTTTTAATTTGTTGGGTAATAATTTAAAACATAAAACCCTTAAGAAAAAAAATAAAAACAATCTAAAAATGTAAAAATAATTTTTTTTAGTTACCATAAAATTGATTTTTCTACTAATTTTAAATTTGATAACCCATAAGTAGGCCCCTACAAAGCGTAGCACCCTTTCCAAACGCTCATTTCATAGGCTGAACAGTTATCTATCATATGCTGTTTAAACTGTTCAATTATCTTATTCGGTTCAAAAGATATGATTTTTGCAACGAAAAAACTCAAATGGCGCCACTGTGCGTTGTTTAATTTTGTGTACCCTTTCATACTACACACCTTAATTAAGGGTTGCACGATCAAGTTTTGCCTTTCAAGTTTTAATAGACTCACACTTTTTTTTACCAATATACTCATACTTTTAAAAATTTAACCGAATTTGATTTTAAAATTCTTTCTTGAGTGGATCGACCTACTAGGTTTAAATTTTTAGGAACATTATTAATGGAAAGTGCAAAATATTAGAAATTTTTGCGTATTCAAAGAAAGATGTTGCGATGGGTCTGAAGTTTTTCCATACTTAAAAAAAAAGTTATTAAATTTTGTCGTTACCAAAAATTAATTTAAACAGAAATTTTGGATTAAAACACTATTGTTGAACAGCGTTTTATGTTATATTAAAGATCTGCTTATATGAATTTTATTTTATGTTTTTATTTTTAAAATAAATAGTTTCTTGTTTTTTTTTAAATAAATAGTTTCTTGTAAATAGTTTCTTGTAAACTATTTTTCTTTAAAAGAAAAATATATTTTTTTTAATTTAATTTTCTTATATCATTTTTTGTTGTTTGTTTGATTGCTTGAAACTTAAAAACGCCTAGGCTAAATTGGATACTTCCCTCTGCGTGTTTGTTTGTAATTGCTACGAAAAGGTTTAGGAAAAAAGAAAAGTCGACTAAACCGGGTTAAAAGCCCTACTTTGTGTACTTTTTGTAAATATTTTTTTTTAAACAATTTTGCTTAAAATTGAAACCTATGTTATTTATGATAAAGGCAGCAAACAAATAAGAACGTAGGATGTACGGCCGTACATTTCTTAAAACACGATCTATTTACTTACAATTCCGTCGTAAACATATCGAGTTTTCTTTTGAAGATAATCTTAAAAAATTCAAAATTTATTGAAATTTTTGTTAATTTTTTCCTTCATTTATGTGGTTTTTAAATATTCAATTTGAAAACACAAAAATAATATAATATAAATTTTAAATTTTGCTTTTTCTATACGGATGCAACCGGCGTATGAAGTAGAATTAGACGTCGTTTTTTCTTAGGGCCTAACTGTGTAGAGTGCAACGCAATGCCAAAAATTTCATTGAAAGCAAAAACAGTGTCAAAAATATTTTGTTGTTGTTAAATACAAAACATAATGTCTTTCTGTAGAAAGCAACAACAAAATTATAAAATATTTTTGACTTTGTTTTTGCTTTCAATGAAATTTTTGGCAATGGGGTGCGCTTTACACAATTATGGCTTTATTTAACGGTACGGACAAAACGGGTAAAGTATGGTAAACTTGGAACTTTTTAAAAAAAAATTTTTTTTTCGAAACAATTTTACGGCAACCTTAAGGAAGTGTTCAAGACACAATTAATGTCATTTATATAAGATTTCTTAAGAGAAAAGAGCTTAAAAGGGTAAAATAGATTTTTTTATTTTAGTAAAAAAGCCATCATAGGACTGAAGATATGAAAATACATTTACTTTTATTAGAATAATTACACTATGCAACACATAAAATACAAGCTAACAAACCCCTATTTGGGTTTTCCTAGTTTAGCTGCCGATCTGATCTTATGGCCTATTGAACATTTTGGCTAAAACTTGATTTTTTCGAAAAAACATGAAATTTTTTTCGGAAACCCATTACAATTTTGTTTTTATAATTGCAGCTTTAGACTAGGAGACAAAAATTGTGTAACGAAAAATTGGACGCGAAAAACTGCAGCTACTAGTGCCATAGAATTGCTAAAATGTCGAAAAATTTTCATTAATATTAATTTCTTTTTTCACATTTTGGCCTGCATCGGCCAAATTGTGGACAATTTAGTAAAATAATATTCAGAATAAATAATTTTTATATTATAATTCAACATTCTTTAGAACATCATCATTTTTCTTTTTTTACCTTTTTTAGCTGTATTAACATCGAAAATTCGAAATATGTGTGAAAAATTAATATTGATTAATTTACGTTTTTTGCAACATTCCATTTCATAAATTTCAATAATTTCCGATAAAAAAATACAACTGGAAAATGTGAAAAAATGCATTTTCCAGTAATTATATGTGAGGAATTATGAATTAGAGTAAAAGGAATATTTTTTCTGAAGAGAACCGTTTGGCAGCTACGGGCAAAAAATTGTGCAAAAAGATAAATAAATTAACCTTTTCGATATTTTAGCAATTTTGATGCATAAGATGAATTTTTTCGGATTATTTTGTACTACTTTTTTTCTAATAGTCTATAGCTACAATTGTGGCGAAAATAATTGATTTCCGAGATATTTTCTTTTAAGATTTCCCTCTCCCAGTTAATATCTAAGATTATGGCGAAGACAGGAAAACAAAATTCTAATTGGTTTCCGAGATGAAGAGTGTGTAACGGGTGTATAAGAAAACCCTTGGTACATTTTTTATTAATAATAAAATATTATAAAGAATTTTTAGAGCCAAAATTCATTATAGAATAAAACGCGCTTAAAGTAGTAAGAATTAAAACTACAATGTGTTTTAGAAGGTCGTTATCAAAATCGAACTTTTGAACAGAAAATTACATAATTGAACATAAGACTTTGAACAGTGAACTCGAAAGCCGATTTCATCATCTTTAGATACTTCAGCACATAAAAGAATATATTTGGGATCTTTACGGTATGAAGTGTTGAAGGAGTAAGCAAAATTAAACAACGTTACAGTAATAAAGGACAGATAGAATCTAAGATTGCTTTGTTGCATAAAAACTTTACTTAATGTTTTCATTCATACATATATAAAAATTGTAAACATGTTATCGTCTAAAAAGACTTTCAAAAAAGGAAAACATGACAAATGGTAACGCTGGTAAAGTGAACCTCTGTGTGTTTCTTTCTACACTGCTGCCAATTTAGCTATTTTTTCGTCAAATCCAGCGATTTTTAATAAATTTTTTCAGGAAAAACTTTTTAGCGTTTTATCGCAAAATTTTATAATATTTCTATAATTTTATTTCAATAAGGGTTGCTTATAGCGATTTACTTATTATTTAAAAATATTTTTTGGAAAAATAAAATACATTGTGTCAAACATTCTTTAAAATCGTGTTTGCAATAAGTACCAGAAATAAGAATTATTACCGTATTTTGCTACTTAAATTAACGTATTGCTTGGATGCCTTCATATTAATGAACATGGCTTTAAAAGTAATGCACAGCTATGTAAAACAAATCGTATAAACGATAAGTACCAAAAGGTCTAATTATTACCTAGTTTTGCTGCTTCAGTGTATACGACGTACGGAATGTGCGATCAATTTCGCACTTTGCTTAAGCAAATGACAATTTCATAAAACTTAACAAAACACATTATGGTTGGGCCTTTAAGGTATGTTCAGACCTAACAAATATTTGGAGATAAAATAAAAAAAAAGCATGACCAGTAAATTTATTAAACTAAAGCTTTATTTTTAACAATTTCTATTTATTTACTAAGCTTTATGTCTAAGATGATAAAATAATGTAATTTAGAAACTGTTAAATAATGTTTGCTCTAGCCAAATGATTTGCAAAAGCAAACAATTCTTTAAAAAAACAGGTGATTACGTGTAGGATATCAAAGATTTAATAGGTGTGAACATAGCTGTAGAAATTTAGAAAAACTTTGGTTTTAAAAAAATTATAGGAATTTAATAAATTTATTATTTAAGATATTCTCCCAAATTTATTATAAATGAGTTTTAAATTGTTGGTGGTTAAGCATGTCTATCTGAATCAGGAGACGTCAACCATATATTTGAAAAGTTGCAAACAAAACCTCTTAGCCAACACGACAGGTTAATATTTCACCCAATCATTTTTCGCTGCATAGTTTAGTAAATTATTATTTGCAATCTCTTAAGAACTGCTTGGAACAGAGTCAAGTTTTACTTGGCGTATATTTATGTCAAGCTTGTAGACTAATTTCAGGTGATTTATAAGTCGTGACGTTGAGTAACCTTTGCAACTTATCATTTTATGGACCTTTTAGCGCCTTTGTCTTTTGAATCAGTTCGAAATATCACCAGAGATGACATCTTTATACAAATATATATAATCTTTAGAATAGTGTCAAATTGCTAATTACTTTTTTAGCTGAATTTTTTTTTGTAGTATTTTGAATTGCTAATGGTTTTTATTACAAGAGCACACGCTTATATAAGCGATTTGTATTTACATTGCTCATAATATAGTTTTTATTTTACTAAAATAACCGGTTTATTCGATATTCGAAAAATGGACATTTTAAAATATCCGACTTGGGCAAAACTTAAATAACCGGTTAAACCCGCCCGAATACTAACCGTTCGATCCCCCTAGTAAGTATTTCTTACTTACTAATTAATTCTCCATGTTGTAAAAATTCCTTTCTTCATAAAAATAATTTAATGAAAATTAAATTTAATGAACTTAAGCCTAATTAAATAGTAAAATTTGGATTAAAAACCATGAATAGTTCAACAAAATAACCACAATACTAATTTTTTTAGAAAACTTGAAATTTATTTGCCTGAATCGAGTTATAATTTCTTAAGTTTTTCAAGAAATATTTTCCTAAAGCAATTTACTAAGGTGTATTATGAGAAACTTTTGATTGAAAATTTAAGGCATTAACATTACAAATTTATCAATTCAAGAAAAGATTTCTGCATGTACAAATAAGATATGTTGATTCTAGAAACGGATGGTTTGAATTAAGCAGGTTTTTTTTGTTTCTATTATGTAAAAATATAGCAACAAAAACTGGATTAAAGTAGCTATAGAACTAAGATGATATTTTTGCTGTATTCAGCTGAATTTTTATTCGCTTTAAGTAATATTTTTCTGATTAGGTCAAGCCACACATATATTTAGAATGAAGATTTTTTGCATATACGAGAATCACACAACATTTTCTTGGTTTAAGCCATATTTTCTGGTGATTAGGTAAGTAATTATTTCCGTGTACACTGAAGGACCAAAACTAGGTAATAATTAGACCTTTTGGTACTTTTCTTTCATACGATTTGCTTTACATAGCTGTGCATAAGCTTTAAATACATTTTCATTAATATGAAGGCAAAATACGGTAATAATTCTTACTTCTGGTACTTTTTGTAAACACGTTTTTAACGAATGCTTGACACAATGTATTTTATTTTTCCAAAAAATATTGCTCAAACAAATTAAGAAATAGCTCAATTTTGTAAATAAAAAGTAAATTTAGCTATAAGTCGCTAAAAACAACCCTTTTTGAAATAAAATTATTGATATATTACAAAATTTTGCGATAATACTTTAAAAAGTTTTTCCTGTAAAAATTTATTAAAAATCGCTGGATTTGACGAGAAAATAGCTGAATTGGCAGCAGTGTAGAAAGAAACACACAGAGGTTCACTTTACCAGCGTTACCATTTGTCATGTTTTCCATTTTGAAAGTCTTATTAGACGATAACATGTTTACAATTTTTATAAAGATTTTTATATATGAATGAAAACATTAAGTGAAGTTTTTATGCAACAAAGCAATCTTAGATTCTATCTGTCCTTTATTACTGTAACGTTGTTTAATTTTGCTTACTCCTTCAACACTTCATACCTTAAAGATCCCAAATATATTCTTTTATGTGCTGAAGTATCTAAAGATGATGAAATCGGCTTTCGAGTTCACTGTTCAAAGTCTTATGTTCAATTATGTAATTTTCTGTTCAAAAGTTCGATTTTGATAACGACCTTCTAAAACACGTTGTAGTTTTACTTCTTACTACTTTAAGCGCGTTTTATTCTATAATGAATTTTGGCTCTAAAAATTCTTTATAATATTTTATTATTAATAAAAAATGTACCAAGGATTTTCTTATACACCCGTTACACACTCTTCATCTCGGAAACCAATTAGAATTTTGTTTTCCTGTCTTCGCCATAATCTTAGATATTAACTGGGAGAGGGAAATCTTAAAAGAAAATATCTCGGAAATCAATTATTTTCGCCACAATTGTAGCTATAGACTATTAGAAAAAAAGTAGTACAAAATAATCCGAAAAAATTCATCTTATGCATCAAAATTGCTAAAATATCGAAAAAGGTTAATTTATTTATCTTTTTGCACAATTTTTGGCCCGTAGCTGCCAAACGGTACTCTTCAGAAAAAATATTCCTTTTACTCTAATTCATAATTCCTCACATATAGTTACTGGAAAATGCATTTTTTCACATATTCCAGTTGTATTTTTTTATCGGAAATTATTGAAATTTATGAAATGGAATGTTGCAAAAAACGTAAATTAATCAATATTAATTTTTCACACATATTTCGAATTTTCGATGTTAATACAGCTAAAAAAGGTAAAAAAAGAAAAATGATGATGTTCTAAAGAATTTTGAATTATAATATAAAAATTATTTATTCTGAATATTATTTTACTAAATTGTCCACAATTTGGCCGATGCAGGCCAAAAATGTTGAAAAAAGAAATTAATATTAATGAAAATTTTTCGACATTTTAGCAATTCTATGGCACTAGTAGCTGCAGTTTTTCGCGTCCAATTTTTCGTTACACAATTTTTGTCTCCTAGTCTAAAGCTGCAATTATAAAAACAAAATTGTAATGGGTTTTTTCGAAAAAATCAAGTTTTAGCCAAAATGTTCAATAGGCCATAAGATCAGATCGGCAGCTAAACTAGGAAAACCCAAATAGGGGTTTGTTAGCTTGTATTTTATGTGTTGCATAGTGTAATTATTCTAATAAAAGTAAATGTATTTTCATATCTTCAGTCCTATGATGGCTTTTTTACTAAAATAAAAAAATCTATTTTACCCTTTTAAGCTCTTTTCTCTTAAGAAATCTTATATAAATGACATTAATTGTGTCTTGAACTTGAAACACTTCCTTAAGGTTGCCGTAAAATTGTTTCGAAAAAAAAATTTTTTTTTTAAAAAGTTCCAAGTTTACCATACTTTACCCGTTTTGTCCGTACCATTAAATAAAGCTATAATTGTGTAAAGCGCACCCCATTGCCAAAAATTTCATTGAAAGCAAAAACAAAGTCAAAAATATTTTATAATTTTGTTGTTGCTTTCTACAGAAAGACATTATGTTTTGTATTTAACAACAACAAAATATTTTTGACACTGTTTTTGCTTTCAATGAAATTTTTGGCATTGCGTTGCACTCTACACAGTTAGGCCCTAAGAAAAAACGACGTCTAATTCTACTTCATACGCCGGTTGCATCCGTATAGAAAAAGCAAAATTTAAAATTTATATTATATTATTTTTGTGTTTTCAAATTGAATATTTAAAAACCACATAAATGAAGGAAAAAATTAACAAAAATTTCAATAAATTTTGAATTTTTTAAGATTATCTTCAAAAGAAAACTCGATATGTTTACGACGGAATTGTAAGTAAATAGATCGTGTTTTAAGAAATGTACGGCCGTACATCCTACGTTCTTATTTGTTTGCTGCCTTTATCATAAATAACATAGGTTTCAATTTTAAGCAAAATTGTTTAAAAAAAAATATTTACAAAAAGTACACAAAGTAGGGCTTTTAACCCGGTTTAGTCGACTTTTCTTTTTTCCTAAACCTTTTCGTAGCAATTACAAACAAACACGCAGAGGGAAGTATCCAATTTAGCCTAGGCGTTTTTAAGTTTCAAGCAATCAAACAAACAACAAAAAATGATATAAGAAAATTAAATTAAAAAAAATATATTTTTCTTTTAAAGAAAAATAGTTTACAAGAAACTATTTACAAGAAACTATTTATTTAAAAAAAAACAAGAAACTATTTATTTTAAAAATAAAAACATAAAATAAAATTCATATAAGCAGATCTTTAATATAACATAAAACGCTGTTCAACAATAGTGTTTTAATCCAAAATTTCTGTTTAAATTCATTTTTGGTAACGACAAAATTTAATAACTTTTTTTTTAAGTATGGAAAAACTTCAGACCCATCGCAACATCTTTCTTTGAATACGCAAAAATTTCTAATATTTTGCACTTTCCATTAATAATGTTCCTAAAAATTTAAACCTAGTAGGTCGATCCACTCAAGAAAGAATTTTAAAATCAAATTCGGTTAAATTTTTAAAAGTATGAGTATATTGGTAAAAAAAAGTGTGAGTCTATTAAAACTTGAAAGGCAAAACTTGATCGTGCAACCCTTAATTAAGGTGTGTAGTATGAAAGGGTACACAAAATTAAACAACGTTTCAATAATAAAGGACAGATAAAATATAAGAACGGTCAATAGCAAAAAATTATCACTTAATATTTTCATCCAATATACAGCAATTTAAATTATATCAGCCGTATTCATAAAAAATAAAATAAGTTTGAAATGTGTTTTAATGCAAAATTGTCGTGCACTGTAATTCACTGTAATTTTTTATGAATACGGCAGTATATTGTATTTAAAAACCTTCTATAACTTTAAAACATCGTAAATAACCTGCCAAAAAAAAGGCAAACTTTTTCACAATGGCAACGCTGGTAAAATGTAACTCTGTTTGATATTGTGCACACTTACACATTAATATCCTGCAAGAAGACTACTGGTCATTTTACTAGCTATATGACCGATAGTTCTAACCGCTATATTGGTTATAGTTTCTATTAGATTATTAAGAGTAAAATGAAAAAAGTGACCGAAACCTTGTGTACATTTGATTTTGTCTCTCTCTAACTTATTATGTCGCTCTCTCTAACTCATTAATTCAATGTAAAATTGTTGCAAGTGGGTTAGTAAAAAATTTTCTTTTAGTTTTGGTTATTCATTTCTTGTAGGGTATGTATTATAATTTTGTCACAAATTTTATTAAATATATTTTAAAATCATTCAAAAGTTATTTTGTAATCTTCCCCAATTTTTTCTATAGCCTTTACCACAGGTGGAAAGGGAATACATATCGATGGCTTTAAAAATCTTAACAAATATTTTTTTAATAGATTTTTTGTTTATTCTGGAAGACGAATTTCAAACGAATCTTGCTTGAAAATTTCAAGGAGCTACATATAGTGTAAAATTGCATTAAAACTAATTTTATATCTAAAATTTTACGGATTTTATTAAGTTTTATTTTTACACTTTAAACAAACCAAAAATGAAGTTACGCATTTTTGTATTAAGCCAGCGATATAATTTCTACAATAATGATATTAGACTCTACAAAGTTCTTATGAGGAGTTAAAATGGGTTTTACGAAGTTCCCAGATCGGGACTAGGATTTTTTAGTCCGTTAAAGTTTGCTGTTAAAGTTCGGCCAGATTTGTCCATAAATGAGTGAGATATGTGCAAAAAATCGCGAGTGCCTCTAATTTTGGCTGTAAAATGGCCTGCTGCTGTCATTGTTAAGGTGGAAAGAGTATATACATATAAGTTTGTCATTCCGTTTGTAATTTATGCAATATTGATATTAGAAACCAGGGCTGTGGAGTCGGAGTCGGAGTCGGAGTTGAAGAGTCGGAGTTGAGGTTTTTGTACCGGAGTCGGAGTCGGAGTCGCAGTACCCAAAAAAATGCGCGACTCCGACTCCAAAATTTTTCGGCATAAAAAATTTAAAAAAATTTCTAATATTTTCCAATATAAAAATTCTTCGAAATTGGCGATGCAATATTTTGCAGATCAATATGAATAAATAGATTTTAATTTATTTTATGAGAAATAGTTGATTCAAGTACTTTACTATTTAAGTATATTTAGGTATATTTTTTATACGTGCGGGAAAAAGTCTAAATTACATTAGCAAAACTTATACTGAGTTATTGATCTAGTTGAAAAAGATGTGTGATTTTTTAAATAATTTACTCACGCTAAAAAATGTTAATGACAGGAATTGCCAATAATTTTAATGTCAGAATTTTTTAACCATCAACGCTGAAATATTTTCAACATTGTACAGAATAAGTGTTGCTATAGCGCATAAATACTAGTATGTATTAGAAAAATTGTGACGTAAAATTATTTCTCTTTTGTGGAGAAACATCTTTATCGGCCTGCCTTTAATTCCTACCATAACACTCATGTTTTTCTTATGCACATTACGCGGGGATTCCCATAATTCGTTTAATAAAGATGTTTCTACACAAAAGAGAAATAATTTTACGTCTCATTCATTTCGCATCACGGTTAGAGTAGGAGTCGGAGTCGGAGTCGTGAGTCGGAGTCGCACTTAAAAAATTTCAGCGTTTGGAGTCGGAGTCGGAGTTAGTACTTTTTTCGGACGACTCCACAGCCCTGTTAGAAACTACAAAGTATATTTATTCAGGGTTCTTATTAGTAGAGAAGTTGATTAACCAATGTTTGTCTAAGTGTGCGTATGTTGAAATTTAAAAAAAATTTCATAGAAATTATTTTTTTTTATTAATAAAGGGAGAAGAATATAGTTCATATACATATATTGATGAAAAATCCGACCTCCATTAGTTTGTGTCCTTAACATTTTCTCAAAACATACTTGCGCTTAACTGCATCCATTAGGGGGGCTTCCATACAAATATTTCGATCTTGTGAAATTCTTAAATTTGGACCATGTAGCGCGTATTATGCTCCTAGACAGGTCAAATGCATGACCAACCCCAATTTATTTTATATCATCATCATTTGTTGTTAACATGCCTCCCGATTTTCAATACAGACTACAAATATTGAAGAAAAAGTCCCATAACTGCCCAGGAATTGCCCTAGGGGGATAATATGTATGAACGACCTCTATTAGTTTTGTATCCACAACATTTTCTTTAAACATGCCTGCACCTTATCTGCACTCCTTAGGGAGGCTTCCAAACAAATATGGCGGTTTAGTGAAATTCATAAATGTGGCCCCTGCAGCGCGTAGGATGCTCCTAGACGGTTCAAATCTATGACCAACCCAACTTAATTTTTGATCCCCACAATATCTTTCTAAGATACCTACCCGCTATCTCCATTCCTTAAGGGGGCTCCCATACAAAATTTTCAATAAAGACTAGAAATATATTGAAGAAATAGCTGCCCAGGACTCGCCCCTTGGGTGATAAAATGTATAGCAAACAAACAAACAGACAAGCAAGCAAACAAACAAACAAACAAACAAACAAACAAACAAACAAACAAACAAACAAACAAACAAACAAACAAACAAACAAACAAACAAACAAACAAACAAACAAACAAACAAACAAACAAACAAACAAACAAACAAACAAACAAACAAACAAACAAACAAACAAACAAACAAACAAACAAACAAACAAACAAACAAACAAACAAACAAACAAACAAACAAACAAACAAACAAACAAACAAACAAACAAACAAACAAACAAACAAACAAACAAACAAACAAACAAACAAACAAACAAACAAACAAACAAACAAACAAACAAACAAACAAACAAACAAACAAACAAACAAACAAACAAACAAACAAACAAACAAACAAACAAACAAACAAACAAACAAACAAACCAACAAACAAACAAACAAACAAACAAACAAACAAACAAACAAACAAATAAACAAACAAAACAAACAAACAAACAAGCTAACAAACAAACAAGCATACGGACAGACAGACATACAAACGAACAAGTAAGTAAACATTGTCATATCTATATATCTAAGAAAATATATAATGATTTTCAGCGGTAACACGTTTTGTTTATTCTTTTTGTAAGAAATGCACATGTGTACTGAAAAGGTGGTCTAAGTATTACAACCATTACAACAACAGGCATAGACAAATTGAATCAAAAAGAAAACAGCTGGTTCTTAGTATCCACCTTGATTATAATGCTTCATCTTCATAAACAATGAAAAAAAACGCAAAAGCACTGGCTGAAGTAGGGCAATACTCTGAATTGTAATTTTAACTTAATTTAAAAAATTTTTATATTTGAAAAGAGTCTATAGCTACTGCGATATGTAGAGATGAATTAATTAATAAACAGAATTTATTTAAAATTAAAATCCAATAATAAAAAAAAAATGGGCTCAAACTAAGCATGTACTCAAATAATGCTCTTGATATCCGATTAGTTTGAGACATGTACTCAAAGAATGCAAATGTGCTCTAAATATGCTTTGGATCGTAAATGTGTGCTCGAAATGTGCTTTGTGCATACATATATATATATATATATATATATATATATATATGCACAGCGGATTATATAAGGACACGAAAAAATCAAGGTTTTTGTACCTTTTTTGGATCAATTCAGGAATACTTTTACTGTCTAAAATCATAGTTTGTAACATGGCCGGGTTAAAAGCCTTCATCGTCCAGAAAATCCTCAATTTCCCACAAAAAATCATAGTATGCCAGCTGGTTGTTGGGGATTTCAATTCCTAGGGTTTTTAGCATATTCGCTATAGCTTCGTCGATTAACGCATTTATACGCGTCTGTGTATTGTCTTCTTCTGCTGCTTCCGCGGAATTTTCGTCCACAAATTCAATTTCCAACAGGCTCGAATTCATGCTTTAAATCTTCAGTGTTCAAATGTAAATAAAAGTAGTTTTCAGAAGTATACTCCACTAAGCCTTTTTTTACTTTTTATACTTATATAGAAAAATCCATGCAAACTAGTATAAATACTATCTGTCTGTCTGACTAACTTTCTATAACATACACTTTCTTATCTGAAAATATTTAGGTATATGCATGTCATAAATTATTTATTATTAAGTAACCGAATTTTAAACATCAATTACATCTATATACAAATTTTTATTTTTTAATAACTTAATAAATTCACAATTTAATTAATTATTTTTTTCCCCCTTTTTCTGTCCATCCAATAATTTTTTTTTCATCACCTAATTCGAAAAAAAGCCTTATCAAAAATATTTTCCACTTGGTTCTAAAAAATTTTTTCTTCACATAATTCAAAATAAAAAGATAGAATTATCAACAATGGTTTCATATTTCCCTATCCACTACAAAATAAAATTTCATCTATACAATTTTTAATAACTAAATAAATTCATAATTTATAGATAAAAAAAAGCGTTATCAACAATATTTTCCAATTGCTTCTACAAGGTCTGTAAGTCTATCTATCTATCTCTATATCTGTCTGTCTGGCTGTCTGTCTATCGATCACAACAAAAGAAAGGCTTCAACAATGCACCCAACACCTGTGCATTGCTTTTTTTTATTACTTTGTTTTTGAAATTTTTTTTTAAAAATGTTCAAGAATGGTTTCATATTTCCCTATCCACTACAAAATAAAATTGAAACACCAATTGCATCTATACAATTTTTAATAACTAAATAAATTCATAATTTATAGATAAAAAAAAGCGTTATCAACAATATTTTCCAATTGCTTCTACAAGGTCTGTAAGTCTATCTATCTATCTCTATATCTGTCTGTCTGGCTGTCTGTCTAGCGATCACAAGAAAAGAAAGGCTTTAACAATGTACCCAACACTTGTGCATTGCTCCACCAACATTTTTCTAAATCTCAGCTTTATTGCTATCTTATAAAATTTAACGACTTTTTTTATTACTTTGTTTTTGAAATTTTTTTAAAAATTTGACCTACTTTAAAACGTGTTCATTTTAATGGCTTTTGAGGCATTTTAATGGCTTTTGAGGCATTTTTAATGGCTTTTGAAGTATTTTTAATGGCTTTTTTTCCAAAGAGAACTTAAACTCTCAATATACATATACTCATTTGTTTAAATATCATATATGAAGGAATCCGTATCCATATAGTTTAAACGAATATTATCAAGATATTTGGGTTTCATGTAATCATAATGAAAATTATATATTTTCCATTTTGATAGCTCTAAAACAGAAAACCCAATCTAAATTGGTTTGTTATATACAGTACTCACTCTTCTCAATTCAATAGCCATCATATTATCATTAATTTTAAGTGCGCTATGGAAATTAGGTTTAGCTATAAAAGCTCTAGCTCCTAACCGTTTACGTCTGTTCTCCCATTCACACACTATTTTAATATCCTTTCTCTTTTCAACATTTTCCATAGTCTTTCCATAGACAGCATTATTTAAAAGTTTAAAAAATTTTTGTTCAAATGAGTTTTTGGCTAACGTCCGATGATGATTATTCAAATCAATATATATCTTTAGCCAATCTGATTGATTAAATTCAAGAACTCTATGAATTTGTTTAAGAATTAATCCATGTTGAATACATTGCTGCAATGTACGGTAGTGTATTGCATAGTTAGTTTTATTATTTAAATCTGCTATTAGTTTTGTCTGTTTCATTATTTCAATTTTTTTGTTTTCCACACAAAATGGTAAATCAATATGAAAGTCGTGTACCGCGGATGGATATTTCAAATCTACTTCTAGTATATAACCTAATGGAGAGTCGTCTTTTATATTAGTGACATTAAAATTATCAATATTTTCCATCCATTTAAAATTTTTATAGGGAAGATATTGTGACATTGCATAGCCATATAAATTATTAACATCTAAATACATTAGGTAATTTGATTCCGTGGTAGAGTTATAATCACTTATATATTTATTTTTAGCAATTGAATGTCGTTTACTGCATTGTACAATACCTCCCCTCCCCTCCCCGCACAGCAAAGTTATACATATTAATGTCGGTTAACAAATCCAACTCAATTTTTGTCGTTTCCAACATTGCATCCCAAGTTAGACCAGGGGTGGTATAATATTGACAGGGATCTAAATTATAAATGTTTTACAAACTTTTCTAAAACTTTCAAAAATGTCACAAAGTAAAAGAACGTCTACTTTTAGATATAAAAGTAAATAGTCCATTAATGTTTTAAACTGAAACCTATTCCAAACTTGTTCAGCATGTCTATATTCATCCTCACTACACGACTCAGTAGAAAGTTTATTGAAGAAAACTGAACGGGGTGGAAGTTGTGTCTCCTGAAGACGATTAACAGAATCTAGATAGTCATTAAACATTAAACGTTTCATTAAACTAAATTCCTGATCACTCATATAAATTGATTTCACAATATTTAAATCATCATCGGATAAATAACTTGCTAGTTTCTTTAAACTAGATGGCATGAATCGAATTGAGTCGAGAAAACGTAATTCAATAGTATCTTTTTCATTAACCGAAATTCTCTTTGAAATGGATATATATAATTCCTTATTTAAGGGAATTATATTTATATCACCTTCAATAGATGATAGTTCTCGTATAAACAAATGACAATCATATGCAGATAGATTATGAAAAAAGATTGGGATGAAATTTGCAATCTAAATTCTAAATTACATTTGTTGTGAGCAGGACCTCTATACTTTCCTGTTAAATGACAATGATCAGCAACTCGATTTTCAATAGATAAAAAATTGTTACAAATATAACAGATTGTGTGTTCTTTCTGTCTCTTCTCTTCAAGTTCTGTTAAGGAATTCATCATATTAACTGTACTTAAATAATTTCTATAAATATCTAAAATATATTTAACTAAACTATTAAAAAAATGATTTGGTGAGTTATCACCACTATAAACTCTAAATATATCTAAACTTGCGTCAAACGAGCATTTAATATAATAGCTATAAGCAAGTGGCAAATGTTTTTGTATAGATCTTACTTTGCTTGAATTCTGTACATTTACTGATTCTAAAATACATTCAAAATCAGCATAAACTACAAAAGGCA
This sequence comes from Pollenia amentaria, assembly GCA_943735925.1. Taxonomy (NCBI): domain Eukaryota; kingdom Metazoa; phylum Arthropoda; class Insecta; order Diptera; family Polleniidae; genus Pollenia; species Pollenia amentaria. Next base: position 117,700,142 of record OX031006.1, on the reverse strand, counting down.
CATCCATTTGATTTTTAAAATTTTTAAAGCTTACTAAATTGTTATTTATATCAGACATTTTAGTAACCATTTTATTACATTCCATTTTATGTTTTTGTAAAGATGACTCAGCATTGAAATGTATTAAACAGGTAATTCATATATATTTGATTTTTATGTTTTGTTATTTGATTACGTATCATTCTGTAATTAAATGAATAAAAAAATAGATTTATATATTTTTTTTTTTATTAATATTATTTTTAATAATATATACTTATTTTTATTCAAAAGTAATATACCTTGAAATATTTTTAATATGGAATCTGTTACCGTCCTCTAGAAGCAACAAGTTAATATGGTTTGACTTTTCTTCTTGAGTGAAGTAATATGGACTAACTATATTATTATTATTATCCTCTAATCCAAACACATTTATACTTATTTGTGGATTATTTATTTCAAACTCGCTAATTTTATTAACAGCCAAAGGGAAATTAAGATTCTTAAAGTTTAAAAGAATTCCATTATCCATTTTGATTACATCATTTTCAATATTATTTATTTTTTATGCTGAACATCTATTTGTATGATCATGAGCGAGTGGATATAGTGCTGAAATAATAGCCCATTTAAAACAGTATTCATCGTGATTCTGTACGTTAATGCAAGAGTGTTTTATTTTAATTTGTTGTGGAAGAGGAATATATTGAGAGCTTTTTATGCATTTATATTTGTTAATATTAATTTCAAGGAATTTAATTTTTATTAATGTCCATCCACTATCACGTTCCTCAAAACTCACTCATTTTCCTTATAAGAACATCACATTGATCTATATAACATTGTTCAATGTCCTCTATTGTCAGCGATGAATTAAAAATAATCATTTTTGTTTGATGAGATTTAAGGTCTACAGTACATGAGTCATCTTCCCCTTTGACTAGCATATACTCACAAAATAGTTCAAAATTTAATTTTATATTAAGATGTTTTTGTATTGAATCTTTGATTAATGTAATTATCTGTGATTTATTGTCCTTTAAAAAATTGTCAGGAACAAGATTTTCTTCATCTTTATTTTGCAAAACATATGTTTTCATACGGTTGTTAAATGATGAGTTTATACAGAATAAATTATTAACAATTTGAGTAGCGTTCTTTATTTTGTGAGTATTAGTTCTCAGGTGATAATGCCACCTTGTTTTTGAGATATGCTCCTTACATGTACTGTAATAATTATAAGATTCCCCCACATTCTCTTTATGCTTTCTGGAATGTGTATGTGTAAGGAGTTCTTTACGACTTGTAAATCGTAAATTGCAAGTTGTACACTTTGTAGATGTGTATGGACTATCATGATGCAATCTAATATGACGATATAAATTATAATTTTTGGTATAAACTTTTCCACAAGTTTCACAATTAAAGATGGCATTTTTCTTTTTTTTTCACAGAGCACAATTAACTGAATAGTTGAATGTTTAAAACAAGAGTGATAACATTTATAGATAATTCACAGAATTAATATACTTTACCAAGAATGAGATGGTTACAGGAGGAGAACTTTTTGTAGTTTAGGGGAAAACTTATGGCCTTATTGTCCATCACTAAGAATAAACATATTAACAATATATCATATAAACTTTTTATAGATTTTTAATTATTTTTTATTTAATAAATATAAGCAAAAAAAATAAATAAATAAACATTATATTCTGATCGTCACAAAGAATCACAAATTCATAACCTCATACACACACACACACACACACACACATATACATGTTAGCGATGAAATCTTAGAAAAAAAAACTAACATTAGTTTGTAATCTGAATTTCAGGTTGAACTTCTTATTCTTAAATAAGTTAATCAGATTGACAAATTCACTTAATACATTTTAAAACTTAAAAGTTACTGTGAAGGTTTATGTCTGACATTTATCAAATATTTTCAATACAAAAATATATACATATACATAAATAAACATATGAACATATAAATAAAAAATCAAAAAGCTTATGGAATAGAGCTTGCGGCTTAGATAACAAACGGCCATAGGACATAAAAAGAGAACTTTCAGATGGCAAAATGTTACGTTTAATCAGTGCTGTTAGGTCAGAATGCTTATAGAAAAGAACTTTTAGCTTATGACTTAAATAAACAGAAAATAAAAATAGAGTTGCCAGATTGAAAAGTTCCATCTTTAATCAGTGCTGATAGATCAGAGTGCTTTTGGAATAGAACTTTTTGCTTATGACTTAGATAAACAGAAAATGAAAACAGAGTTGCCAGATTGAAAAGTTTCATCTTTAATCAGTGCTGTTAGATCAGAAAGTTTATGGAATAGAGCTTTTGATTTATGACTAAGATAAACAGAATTGACAGGTTGCAAACAAGTATACTTCTAAAACATATGTTAAAAGCTTGTGGCTTATGTCTTAGATAGACAGACATCCATAAGAAATTAAATAAAAAGGAGGTAGTTGTGGGTTTAATATCCAACACTTTTTGGCATGCTCCAACTTTTTGTATGAAAAAAGTGGCGCTGAACCCCCATAAACACACTACTTTTGTTTGTTTGTTTGTTTGTTTGTTTGTTTGTTTGTTTGTTTGTTTGTTTGTTTGTTTGTTTGTTTGTTTGTTTGTTTGTTTGTTTGTTTGTTTGTTTGTTTGTTTGTTTGTTTGTTTGTTTGTTTGTTTGTTTGTTTGTTTGTTTGTTTGTTTGTTTGTTTGTTTGTTTGTTTGTTTGTTTGTTTGTTTGTTTGTTTGTTTGTTTGTTTGTTTGTTTGTTTGTTTGTTTGTTTGTTTGTTTGTTTGTTTGTTTGTTTGTTTGACGATTAACAGAATCTAGATAGTCATATGGAAAAACACCTTTACGTTTCATTAAACTAAATTCCTGATCACTCATATAAATTGATTTCACAATATTTAAATCATCATCGGATAAATAACTTGCTAGTTTCTCTAAACTAGATGGCATGAATCGAATTGAGTCGAGAAAACGCAATTCAATAGTATCTTTTTCATTAACCGAAATTCATTTAAGGGAATTTTATTTATATCACCTTCAATAGATGATAGTTCTCGTATAAACAAATGACAATCATATGCAGATAGATTATGAAAAAAGATTGGGATGAAATTTGCATTCTGATATTCTAAATTACATTTGTTGTGAGCAGGACCTCTATACTTTCCTGTTAAATTACAATGATCAGCTACTCGATTTTCAATAGATAAATATTTGTTACAAATATGACAGATTGTGTGTTCTTTCTGTCTTTTCTGTTAAAGTTCTGTTAAGGAATTCATCATATTAACTGTGCTTAAATAATTCCTATAAATATATAAAATATCCTTAACTAAACTATTAAAAAAATGATTTGGTGAGTTATCACCACTATAAACTCTAAATATATCTAAACTAGCGTCAAACGAGCATTTAATATAATAGCTATAAGCAAATGGAATATGTTTTTGTATAGATCTTACTTTGCTTGAATTCTGTACATTTACTGATTCTAAAATACATTCAAAATCAGCATAAACTACAAAAGGCACATCCATTTGCTTTTTAAAATTTTTTAAAGCTTAATAAATTGTTATTTATATCAGTCATTTTAGTAACCATTTTGTTACATTCCATTTTATGTTTTTGTAAAGATGACTCAGCATTGAAATGTATTAGACAGGTATTACATATATACATTTGATTTTTATGTTTTGTTATTTGATTACGTATCATTCTGTAATTAAATGAATAAAAAAATAGATGTATATATTTTTTTTTTTATTAATATTATTTTTAATAATATATACTTATTTTTATTCAAAAGTAATATACCTTGAAATATTTTTAATCCATACGTAATGGAATCTGTTACCATCCTCTAGAAGGAACAAGTTAATATGGTTTGACTTTTCTTCTTGAGTGAAGTAATATGGGCCAACTATATTATTATTATTATCCTCTAATCCAAACACATTTATACTTATTTGTGGATTATTTATTTCAAACTCGCTAATCTTATTAACAGCCAGAGGGAACTAAGATTCTTAAAGTTTATAAGAATTCAATTATCCATTATGATTACATCATTTTCAATATTATTTATTTTTTATGCTGAACATCTATTTGTATGATCATGAGCGAGTGGATATAGTGCTGAAATAATAGCTCATTTAAAACAGTATTCATCGTGATTCTGTACGTTAATGCAAGCGTGTTTTATTGTAATTTCTTATGGAAGAGGAATATATTGAGAGCCTTTTATGCATTTATATTTGTAAATATTAATTTCAAGGAATTTAATTTTTATTAATGTCCATCCACTATCACGTTCCTCTCACTAATTTTCCTTATATTGCTCAATGTCCTCTATTGTCAGCGATGAATTAAAAATAATCATTTTTGTTTGATGAGATGTAAGGTCTACAGTACATGAGTCATTTTCCCCTTTGACTAGCATATACTCACAAAATAGTTCAAAATTTAATTTTATATTAAGATGTTTCGTATTGAATCTTTGATTAATGTAATTATCTGTGATTTATTGTCCTTTAAAAAATTGTCAGGAACAAGATTTTCTTCATCTTTATTTTGCAAAACATATGTTTTCATACGGTTGTTAAATGATGAGTTTATACAGAATAAATTATTATCAATTTGAGTAGCGTTCTTTATTTTGTGAGTATTAGCTCTCAGATGATAATGCCACCTTGTTTTTGAGATATGCTCCTTACATGTACTGCAATAATTATAAGATTCCCCCCACATTCTCTTTATGCTTTCTGGAATGTGTATGTGTAAGGAGTACTTTACGACTTGTAAATCGTAAATTGCAAGTTGTACACTTTGTAGATGTGTATAGACTATCATGATGCAATCTAATATGACGATTTAAACTATAATTTTTGGTATAAACTTTTCCACAAGTTTCACAATTAAAGTTTGGCATTTTTCTTTTTTTTTCACAGAGCACAATTAACTGAATAGTTGAATGTTTAAAACAAGAGTGATAACATTTATAGATAATTCACAGAATTAAAATACTTAACCAAGAATGAGATGGTTACAGGGGGCGAACTTTTTGTAGTTTAGGGGAAAACGTATGGCCTTATTGTCCATCACAAAGAATAAACATATTAACAATATATCATATAAACTTTTTATAGATTTTTAATTATTTTTTATTTAATAAATATAAGCAAAAAAAAAAAATAAATAAATAAACATTATATTCTGATCATCACAAAGAATCACAAATTCATAACCTCATACACACACACACACACATACACATACACATATACATGTTAGCGATGAAATCTTAGAAAAAAAACTAACATTAGTTTGTAATCTGAATTTCATGTTGAACTTTTTATACCCTTCACCGAAGGTAAAAGGGTATATATAACTTTGTCATTCCGTTTGTAATTTCTACAATATTGCTCTAAGACCATATAAAGTATATATATTCTGGCTTCTTATGAGAAGGGAAGTTAAAATCCGGTTGTCTATCTGTCCGTCCGTTTAAATGGGTTTTCCGAAGACCCCAGATATGATGGAGGCTAGGTTTTTATACATTTATGTCACATATAGTCCGGAATTGTTTGCTATTGAAATTCAGGAAGATCGGTCCATAAATGGCTGAGATATGAGCAAAAAACCACGACTACCTCTAATTTGTTCCATAAATCCCATGTTGTTGTTGTTTTTTAAATTTTTTTTTTTTTGCATATCTCGAGAGCGGCAAGAGCTACAGCTTTCAAATTTAGTACAAACATGTTGCTTGCCAATACACAAACACTCTATGTATACACAATATACACAAAAAAAAATGTGCGGGATTGGAGAAGTGGGTGTGGCACTTCCCATACAAAGACGTTATACATTTCTGTATATCTGGAGAACGAAACGAGCTAAAGTTCCTAAATTAGGTACAAACATATCGGTTATCAATACACAGTATCCCACAAAATATGGGCACGATTTGAAAAGTGGGCGTGGTACCTCCCGTACAAAGACATTATTGAAAATACCTAAAATTTTAAATTTTAGGGCTCTAGTATGACATATGAACACCCCAGCAAAAACTTAACCTACAATGCTACTTTTAATGACTTCCTGAATTCATTACTTTGTAGCTGTATTCGCCACTTTTTGCAGTATTAGTTATGTATTAAATAATAACTTTCTTAACATAACAAAAGAATACTTTAATATAATGATTTAAATAAGTTATTATTATATGATTTTAAAGAATTATTTGAATTAATTTGCAATATATTCCATTAATATTTGTTAGATATACGGTAATATTATAAAATTTTAAGAATAATTTCGATGTTAAATACATGCAAAATCCAAAAATCAATCAAATTTATGTAAATAGACAAAATTACACCTCAATATATTATTGTTATTAGAATCCTAGTAGTGATATTGATCTAATGTAATTGCAGTTTTTTTGAAGAACATAATCAGGTCTATCACAGAAATTGTTCGGAATGGTTTTGAATCCGTATTTTCATTTCGATCGATTTTGTTTTACCTTCCTCAGACCTTGATCGATTTTCGTAATTCCGACAAATTTTAATTTTGTTATTTTTAAGTTAAATGTTGCAATATTTTGCAAACCAAAACCAAAACTTTTTTCCATCGAAAAATTAAAAGTGATTTAATTCCGAGAAAATTTATCGGTTTTCGTTTTCTGAAGAAGCTTTCTTGGAATTAAAAAAAAATTTCGATCGAACTAGATTTCTGTGACAGGGCACACATTGCTATAACAGTGTTAGAGCTATAAATAATTTTGTGCCGCAAAAGCACTCTTTATTAAATATTTTCTTACATTTCGAAAATGTATTATTGTGTACACTTTTTCAACAAAAATTCCATAAGATTTCAGAGCAATTTTAATTAGTATGTTTTAACCTTTTTGAAAGTTAATTTGAAAGTACTTATTTCTTGTCTCTTTTGGTAGCTACATATTTTTATAAAACTCTTAAGTATAAAATAAAGATATTATTTTTAGGTTGTAATTGGCAAAATTATAAAGGATTACTTTTGGGACATCGCGAACAAAAATTAATACTTTTTCTAGTAGAAAAATAAGTAGTCTTTTCCTCAAGTTCTCATTATTTTTCTGCTTATTTTGTAAGCAAAGTTTTTGCTGGGACGTTTTATATACCAAAATGTCAGCAGCATATATTTCCCGAAAACCCTGAAACCTTTCTCCCAAAAATGGAAGAGTAATGCTCAAAATACAAGTTTTTTTAATAAAAATACCTATTTTCGGAAACCGTAGATCTTTCCGAGTCCAAGTTTTATTACCAAAGTAAATTTGTTCCTAAAGTAGTAGGTGTATAAATCTATCT
>OX031006.1:117685282-117687782 GCA_943735925.1 Pollenia amentaria | reverse complement strand
ATTCATCGTGATTCTGTACGTTAATGCAAGCGTGTTTTATTGTAATTTCTTATGGAAGAGGAATATATTGAGAGCCTTTTATGCATTTATATTTGTAAATATTAATAATATTAATATTTATTATTTTTATTAATGTCCATCCACTATCACGTTCCTCTCACTAATTTTCCTTATTTTCCTTATATTGCTCAATGTCCTCTATTGTCAGCGATGAATTAAAAATAATCATTTTTGTTTGATGAGATTTAAGGTCTACAGTACATGAGTCATTTTCCCCTTTGACTAGCATATACTCACAAAATAGTTCAAAATTTAATTTTATATTAAGATGTTTCATATTGAATCTTTGATTAATGTAATTATCTGTGATTTATTGTCCTTTAAAAAATTGTCAGGAACAAGATTTTCTTCATCTTTATTTTGCAAAACATATGTTTTCATACGGTTGTTAAATGATGAGTTTATACAGAATAAATTATTATCAATTTGAGTAGCGTTCTTTATTTTGTGAGTATTAGCTCTCAGATGATAATGCCACCTTGTTTTTGAGATATGCTCCTTACATGTACTGCAATAATTATAAGATTCCCCCACATTCTCTTTATGCTTTCTGGAATGTGTATGTGTAAGGAGTACTTTACGACTTGTAAATCGTAAATTGCAAGTTGTACACTTTGTAGATGTGTATAGACTATCATGATGCAATCTAATATGACGATTTAAACTATAATTTTTGGTATAAACTTTTCCACAAGTTTCACAATTAAAGTTTGGCATTTTTCTTTTTTTTCACAGAGCACAATTAACTGAATAGTTGAATGTTTAAAACAAGAGTGATAACATTTATAGATAATTCACAGAATTAAAATACTTAACCAAGAATGAGATGGTTACAGGGGGCGAACTTTTTGTAGTTTAGGGGAAAACGTATGGCCTTATTGTCCATCACAAAGAATAAACATATTAACAATATATCATATAAACTTTTTATAGATTTTTAATTATTTTTTATTTAATAAATATAAGCAAAAAAAAAAATAAATAAATAAACATTATATTCTGATCATCACAAAGAATCACAAATTCATAACCTCATACACACACACACACACATACACATATACATGTTAGCGATGAAATCTTAGAAAAAAAACTAACATTAGTTTGTAATCTGAATTTCATGTTGAACTTTTTATACCCTTCACCGAAGGTAAAAGGGTATATATAACTTTGTCATTCCGTTTGTAATTTCTACAATATTGCTCTAAGACCATATAAAGTATATATATTCTGGCTTCTTATGAGAAGGGAAGTTAAAATCCGGTTGTCTGTCTGTCCGTCCGTTTAAATGGGTTTTCCGAAGACCCCAGATATGATGGAGGCTAGGTTTTTATACATTTATGTCACATATAGTCCGGAATTGTTTGCTATTGAAATTCAGGAAGATCGGTCCATAAATGGCTGAGATATGAGCAAAAAACCACGACTATCTCTAATTTGTTCCATAAATCCCATGTTGTTGTTGTTTTTTAAATTTTTTTTTTTTGCATATCTCGAGAGCGGCAAGAGCTACAGCTTTCAAATTTAGTACAAACATGTTGCTTGCCAATACACAAACACTCTATGTATACACAATATACACAAAAAAAAATGTGCGGGATTGGAGAAGTGGGTGTGGCACTTCCCATACAAAGACGTTATACATTTCTGTATATCTGGAGAACGAAACGAGCTAAAGTTCCTAAATTAGGTACAAACATATCGGTTATCAATACACAGTATCCCACAAAATATGGGCACGATTTGAAAAGTGGGCGTGGTACCTCCCGTACAAAGACATTATTGAAAATACCTAAAATTTTAAATTTTAGGGCTCTAGTATGACATATGAACACCCCAGCAAAAACTTAACCTACAATGCTACTTTTAATGACTTCCTGAATTCATTACTTTGTAGCTGTATTCGCCACTTTTTGCAGTATTAGTTATGTATTAAATAATAACTTTCTTAACATAACAAAAGAATACTTTAATATAATGATTTAAATAAGTTATTATTATATGATTTTAAAGAATTATTTGAATTAATTTGCAATATATTCCATTAATATTTGTTAGATATACGGTAATATTATAAAATTTTAAGAATAATTTCGATGTTAAATACATGCAAAATCCAAAAATCAATCAAATTTATGTAAATAGACAAAATTACACCTCAATATATTATTGTTATTAGAATCCTAGTAGTGATATTGATCTAATGTAATTGCAGTTTTTTTGAAGAACATAATCAGGTCTATCACAGAAATTGTTCGGAATGGTTTTGAATCCGTATTTTCATTTCGATCGATTTTGTTTTACCTTCCTCAGACCTTGATCGATTTTCGTAATTCCGACAAATTTTAATTTTGTTATTTTTAAGTTAAATGTTGCAATATTTTGCAAACCAAAACCAAAACTTTTTTCCATCGAAAAATTAAAAGTGATTTAATTCCGA
>OX031006.1:117675282-117680282 GCA_943735925.1 Pollenia amentaria | reverse complement strand
ATATACATTTGATTTTTATGTTTTGTTATTTGATTACGTATCATTCTGTAATTAAATGAATAAAAAAATAGATGTATATATTTTTTTTTTTATTAATATTATTTTTAATAATATATACTTATTTTTATTCAAAAGTAATATACCTTGAAATATTTTTAATCCATACGTAATGGAATCTGTTACCATCCTCTAGAAGGAACAAGTTAATATGGTTTGACTTTTCTTCTTGAGTGAAGTAATATGGACCAACTATATTATTATTATTATCCTCTAATCCAAACACATTTATACTTATTTGTGGATTATTTATTTCAAACTCGCTAATCTTATTAACAGCCAGAGGGAACTAAGATTCTTAAAGTTTATAAGAATTCAATTATCCATTATGATTACATCATTTTCAATATTATTTATTTTTTATGCTGAACATCTATTTGTATGATCATGAGCGAGTGGATATAGTGCTGAAATAATAGCTCATTTAAAACAGTATTCATCGTGATTCTGTACGTTAATGCAAGCGTGTTTTATTGTAATTTCTTATGGAAGAGGAATATATTGAGAGCCTTTTATGCATTTATATTTGTAAATATTAATTTCAAGGAATTTAATTTTTATTAATGTCCATCCACTATCACGTTCCTCTCACTAATTTTCCTTATATTGCTCAATGTCCTCTATTGTCAGCGATGAATTAAAAATAATCATTTTTGTTTGATGAGATGTAAGGTCTACAGTACATGAGTCATTTTCCCCTTTGACTAGCATATACTCACAAAATAGTTCAAAATTTAATTTTATATTAAGATGTTTCGTATTGAATCTTTGATTAATGTAATTATCTGTGATTTATTGTCCTTTAAAAAATTGTCAGGAACAAGATTTTCTTCATCTTTATTTTGCAAAACATATGTTTTCATACGGTTGTTAAATGATGAGTTTATACAGAATAATTTATTATCAATTTGAGTAGCGTTCTTTATTTTGTGAGTATTAGCTCTCAGATGATAATGCCACCTTGTTTTTGAGATATGCTCCTTACATGTACTGCAATAATTATAAGATTCCCCCACATTCTCTTTATGCTTTCTGGAATGTGTATGTGTAAGGAGTACTTTACGACTTGTAAATCGTAAATTGCAAGTTGTACACTTTGTAGATGTGTATAGACTATCATGATGCAATCTAATATGACGATTTAAACTATAATTTTTGGTATAAACTTTTCCACAAGTTTCACAATTAAAGTTTGGCATTTTTCTTTTTTTTTCACAGAGCACAATTAACTGAATAGTTGAATGTTTAAAACAAGAGTGATAACATTTATAGATAATTCACAGAATTAAAATACTTAACCAAGAATGAGATGGTTACAGGGGGCGAACTTTTTGTAGTTTAGGGGAAAACGTATGGCCTTATTGTCCATCACAAAGAATAAACATATTAACAATATATCATATAAACTTTTTATAGATTTTTAATTATTTTTTATTTAATAAATATAAGCAAAAAAAAAAAATAAATAAATAAACATTATATTCTGATCATCACAAAGAATCACAAATTCATAACCTCATACACACACACACACACATACACATATACATGTTAGCGATGAAATCTTAGAAAAAAAACTAACATTAGTTTGCAATCTGAATTTCATGTTGAACTTTTTATACCCTTCACCGAAGGTAAAAGGGTATATATAACTTTGTCATTCCGTTTGTAATTTCTACAATATTGCTCTAAGACCATATAAAGTATATATATTCTGGCTTCTTATGAGAAGGGAAGTTAAAATCCGGTTGTCTGTCTGTCCGTCCGTTTAAATGGGTTTTCCGAAGACCCCAGATATGATGGAGGCTAGGTTTTTATACATTTATGTCGCATATAGTCCGGAATTGTTTGCTATTGAAATTCGGGAAGATCGGTCCATAAATGGCTGAGATATGAGCAAAAAACCACGACTACCTCTAATTTGTTCCATAAATCCCATGTTGTTGTTGTTTTTAAAATTTTTTTTTTGCATATCTCGAGAGCGGCAAGAGCTACAGCTTTCAAATTTAGTACAAACATGTTGCTTGCCAATACACAAACACTCTATGTATACACAATATACACAAAAAAAAATGTGCGGGATTGGAGAAGTGGGTGTGGCACTTCCCATACAAAGACGTTATACATTTCTGTATATCTGGAGAACGAAACGAGCTAAAGTTCCTAAATTAGGTACAAACATATCGGTTATCAATACACAGTATCCCACAAAATATGGGCACGATTTGAAAAGTGGGCGTGGTACCTCCCGTACAAAGACATTATTGAAAATACCTAAAATTTTAAATTTTAGGGCTCTAGTATGACATATGAACACCCCAGCAAAAACTTAACCTACAATGCTACTTTTAATGACTTCCTGAATTCATTACTTTGTAGCTGTATTCGCCACTTTTTGCAGTATTAGTTATGTATTAAATAATAACTTTCTTAACATAACAAAAGAATACTTTAATATAATGATTTAAATAAGTTATTATTATATGATTTTAAAGAATTATTTGAATTAATTTGCAATATATTCCATTAATATTTGTTAGATATACGGTAATATTATAAAATTTTAAGAATAATTTCGATGTTAAATACATGCAAAATCCAAAAATCAATCAAATTTATGTAAATAGACAAAATTACACCACAATATATTATTGTTATTAGAATCCTAGTAGTGATATTGATCTAATGTAATTGCAGTTTTTTTGAAGAACATAATCAGGTCTATCACAGAAATTGTTCGGAATGGTTTTGAATCCGTATTTTCATTTCGATCGATTTTGTTTTACCTTCCTCAGACCTTGATCGATTTTCGTAATTCCGACAAATTTTAATTTTGTTATTTTTAAGTTAAATGTTGCAATATTTTGCAAACCAAAACCAAAACTTTTTTCCATCGAAAAATTAAAAGTGATTTAATTCCGAGAAAATTTATCGGTTTTCGTTTTCTGAAGAAGCTTTCTTGGAATTAAAAAAAAATTTCGATCGAACTAGATTTCTGTGACAGGGCACACATTGCTATAACAGTGTTAGAGCTATAAATAATTTTGTGCCGCAAAAGCACTCTTTATTAAATATTTTCTTACATTTCGAAAATGTATTATTGTGTACACTTTTTCAACAAAAATTCCATAAGATTTCAGAGCAATTTTAATTAGTATGTTTTAACCTTTTTGAAAGTTAATTTGAAAGTACTTATTTCTTGTCTCTTTTGGTAGCTACATATTTTTATAAAACTCTTAAGTATAAAATAAAGATATTATTTTTAGGTTGTAATTGGCAAAATTATAAAGGATTACTTTTGGGACATCGCGAACAAAAATTAATACTTTTTCTAGTAGAAAAATAAGTAGTCTTTTCCTCAAGTTCTCATTATTTTTCTGCTTATTTTGTAAGCAAAGTTTTTGCTGGGACGTTTTATATACCAAAATGTCAGCAGCATATATTTCCCGAAAACCCTGAAACCTTTCTCCCAAAAATGGAAGAGTAATGCTCAAAATACAAGTTTTTTTAATAAAAATACCTATTTTCGGAAACCGTAGATCTTTCCGAGTCCAAGTTTTATTACCAAAGTAAATGGTAAATTTGTTCCTAAAGTAGTAGGTGTATAAATCTATCTTTATTTATATATTTAAGTTGTTTTATTTTCCATTTGTTTACAGGCACCAGCATCATGTCCAATATGACTTCCGTTATCTCTCTGCTTTTAAACTGTGATCTATTTAACGAAATAATTTCTACAAATAGAGATTGGGAATTTTTGCATCTTAAAAACTTGCAAAAACAGATAAATCTATGGTATGGCAACACGGCAGTGGTGGTGGTGTGTTTCCCTTTTTCGCATATTAACCTTTCATACCCAAACAACAAACTCACACAAAGATATTTGCTTATATGAAAAAAATATTCCACGGCCTATTTACTTATTAAAGTTAAGTTCGCATGCGTACCAGTGGTCGAGTGGTCTAGCCGTTATGTCACAAGTAATCGTCTGAGTGTTGACGGGTTCAATTCCCATTCGATAACTTTTTTTTTCTCTTGGTATTTATAAATTATTTTTAATTAAATAAAATATATATCAGTTTTTGCTATTTTTACTTTTATATCCTTAAAAAAACACTTTTTTTTTTATAAAATTTAGAGTTTTGTTCTAAATAAATGCGCATTTTTTTATGTGGCTAATAATTTTATATAAAAACCAAACAATTTATTTTTGGTAATACCCTTAATATCTCAAAACAAAAAATTCCGACTTAAGCCATTATTATTTAATGCCATAGATATATTTAGTCAATTCACAAGGTATCCTAACATGTCATATTGTCAAAATGTCCTAATATTTCACAATGGTTTAAAAATATTGTTGTTGGTTTGTTAACAAAAAGTGTTTTAAATAAATAGAACGTTGCTTGCTGTGTTTATTGTGCTTTCGTAATTAATCAGAAAAGTCCAGCGCTGAGCGGCTGAGCCGTACAACAATATTTTTAAACCATTGTGAAATATTAGGACATTTTGACAATATGACATGTTAGGATACCTTGTGAATTGACTAATTATATATGTAGATTATTCTTATCGCACCATGGTGAAGGGTATATAAGATTCGGCATAGCACTCTTACTTGTTATTCTTAAATGAGTTATCAGATTGACAAATTCACTTAATACATTTTAAAACTTAAAAGTTACTATGAAGGTTTATGTCTGACATTTATAAAATATTTTCAATACATAAATATATACATACATATAAATAAACATATGAACATATGAATAAAAAATCAAAAAGCTTATGGAATAGAGCTTGTGGCTTATGGCTTAGATAAACAAACGGCCGTAGGACATAAAAAGAGAACTTTCAGATGGAAGTTTTACGTTTAATCAGTGCTGTTAGATCAGAATGCTTATAGAAAAGAACTCTTAGCTTATGACTTAAATAAACAGAAA
>OX031006.1:117349226-117660082 GCA_943735925.1 Pollenia amentaria | reverse complement strand
ATATTATATATAATTTATTTATATTATATATTATATATTATATATTATATATTATATATTATATATTATATATTATATATTATATATTATATATTATATATTATATATTATATATTATATATTATATATATATATTATATATTATATATTATATATTATATATTATATATTATATATTATATTATATATTAATATTATATATTATATATTATATATTATATTATTATAATATATATATATTATATATTATATATTATATTTTATATATTATATATTATATATTATATATATATATTATATATTATATATTATATAATTATATATTATATATTATATATTATATATTATATATTATATATTATATATATATATATTATATATTATATATTATATTATATTATTATATATTATATATTATATATTATATATTATATATTATATATTATATATTATATATTATATATTTATATATATTAATATTATATTATATAATTATATATTATATATTATATATTATATATTATATATTATATATTATATATTATATATTATATATTATATATTATATATTATATATTATATATTATATATTATATATTATATATTATATATTCTATATTATATATTATATATTATATATTCTATATTATATATTATATATTATATATTATATATTATATATTATATATTATATATTATATATTATATATTATATATATTATATATTATATATTATATATATATATTATATATTATATATTATATATTATATATTATATATTATATATTATATATTATATATTATATATTATATATTATATATTATATATTATATATTATATATTATATATTATATATTATATATTATATATTATATATTATATATTATATATTAATATTATATATTATATATTTATATTATATATTATATATTATAATATTATATATTATATATATATATATATATAATATATATTATATATTATATATTATATATTATATATTATATATTATATATTATATATTATATATTATATATTATATATATTATATTATATATTATATATTATATATTATATATTATATTATTAATATATTATATATTATATATTATATATTATATATTATATATTATATATTATATATTATATATTATATATATTATATATTATATATTATATATTATATATTATATATTATATATTATATATTATATATTATATATTATATATTATATATTATATATTATATATTATATATTATATATTATATATTATATATTATATATTATATATTATATATTATATATTATATATTATATATTATATATTATATATATTATATATTATATATTATATATTATATATTATAATTATATATTATATATTATATATTATATATTATATATTATATATTATATATTATATATTATATATTATATATTATATATTATATATTATATATTATATATTATATATTATATATTATATATTATATATTATATATTATATATTATATATTATATATTATATATTATATATTATATATTATATATTATATATTATATATTATATATTATATATTATATATTATATATTATATATTATATATTATATATTATATATTATATATTATATATTATATATTATATATTATATATTATATATTATATATTATATATTATATATTATATATTATATATTATATATTATATATTATATATTATATATTATATATTATATATTATATATTATATATTATATATTATATATTATATATTATATATTATATATTATATATTATATATTATATATTATATATTATATATTATATATTATATATTATATATTATATATTATATATTATATATTATATATTATATATTATATATTATATATTATATATTATATATTATATATTATATATTATATATTATATATTATATATTATATATTATATATTATATATTATATATTATATATTATATATTATATATTATATATTATATATTATATATTATATATTATATATTATATATATATATATTATATATTATATATTATATATTATATATTATATATTATATATTATATATTATATATTATATATTATATATTATATATTATATATTATATATTATATATTATATATTATATATTATATATTATATATTATATATTATATATTATATATTATATATTATATATTATATATTATATATTATATATTATATATTATATATTATATATTATATATTATATATTATATATTATATATTATATATTATATATTATATATTATATATTATATATTATATATTATATATTATATATTATATATTATATATTATATATTATATATTATACATTATATATTATATATTATATATTATATATTATATATTATACAATTCTACAAATGCAAATGTTTGCTATTATTAGATTAGTTGATCATAAACTTGAGACTTTTAACCCTTGTTTCTCTACCTATCAACTGCAGATGATGAATGGCACCAAACTAAAAAATAACCTGGGGGAAGATAAGTCTCCAACATAAGAAAGAGTAATGAATTTAATTATTTTATGTTATATCAAAATGCATTAGTTGAGAAAATTGTCAGCGTCGATCACATTTGTAAAACTGATTTAAAGTGATCAGACTGTCGTTTGTAACCATTAAAGAATTTTAAACTACAACATGTATACAAAGGAATGGCATTGAATGTGGTAAGCCTATGCAAACGTATGTGGAAGTAAAACTTATTATTTTAAGTTTATTTTTATAAAGTTATATCGCACGAATAAATTTATACATTATATTCATATCTACCCTCTTTAAAAACATGGTGATATTTTGTGTACTTTTTGGTAACCAAACGGTTGGTTTTAAAATTGTTTTTCATATGCCTTTAGTGTTAAGTTAAAAATTTAATTAAATTGTTTCGCTTGTTAATTAAGTGCGATATATAGTTTACATATATTAAACATAAAAAGTATGACTAATATTGATCTTCTTTAAATGATTTTTTGCAAGAACTTGTTTTAAAAAAAATGTACACCATGATATCAGGTGTAATTTCATTTAAATCGTGCAATTTTCCTACATCTGAAGTTTAATTTTGTATTTTGCTGATGGTAACACTGGCTTCTAAATAACTGAAATGGACATCAATGGTGTAATTTATTGATGCTCATTCAAGAAAACACTTGTTTTTCTTGTGATTAAATATTAATTAAAATTGTGCGTTTAATACATATGCAAAAAAAATTTTAACACTAATGGTGTAATTGTAGTTAATGTAGAAGTTGTGCATTGAGAAATCCACAAGACTGGCGTTCTTTGTACATGGGAAGAGTGAGATATTAGTGTAGTTAGAGGGCGATGCAATGTGCGCGGGTAAAATAAGTTTTTTATTTTTTGGAGTTTGCACTGTTTGACATTCAATGAAAAATATTAGAACGTGTAAATGACATCCCCAATGATGACACCTGTCTATTAGCTCACTGACATAGTGGCATACAAGCTTAACTTGACCATATGGCGGAACGCGGAAAAAGTAGGTCTTAGCATAAATGTAAAAAACAAAACCCATGCGTGATGAAGCATCAAATATGCTCCCCGTTTATATTCACGTAGACATAATATAAGAGGAAGCCTCTTTCTGCTACCTCGAAAGCTCGATGACTGCAGTGAATCAGAAAAAGATATGAATGACCAGATCAACAAACGACCAGCTTTTTAATCGATTTACAATATATAGCGATCAAACAATATTAGTACAGCAACAAAGATTCGGATCTTCAACAGTAGTGTAACTTGCGTGCTTTTCTACGATTTCCCCAAGAAAGCGTAAGAAAACTTCAAGCTTTTACTAATCTATGTCTGCACCAAGTACTACGAATCTTCTGGCCTTATTGGATCACAAACTAACAGCTGCTTGGAATAGCAAGCTTCAATACAATTGAAAGCGAAATCAAAATACGGAAACGGGAAAAAATTGGTCACACCATACATGATATATCACGCACAGCAATATAGTGGTGTATGTAAATATATCTGGTGGAGAACACTATATTGACATTGTATTTGTTTTAGAAGTACATTTTAAAATTTGGAGAAATTAATAAAGCAGTTACCTTTCACAGTCCTCCAGAGCTTGATGACTTTCATTATTAATTATTGACTCTTGTAAAGATTTTTGTCGTTTTTTCATTTCTTCATCAACTCGACGCATCTCTCGTAATGCTGCTGCGACCTAAAGTGATAGTTTAAAGATTATTTATTTTATTTTTTGAAATAACTTAAATATTTGAATACTCTAATTAAAACATATTTATGTATCGCACTTGTTTACAATAGTGTAATAATTAAAAAATTTTATTTTTTATTTTTTTGGAAAAAGTCGACGCGTGATATTCATATCTAGCCCCTGTAAAAATATCATGCTATTTCGTCTACTTTTTGTAAATGAAATGGTTGGCTTAAAATTATTTTTCTTATGCTTTTAACACTAAATGTAAAGTGTTGCCCTTACTAAAAATTATGAAATTTCGAGTAATACAGTATTGTTGAACAAGTATGATATATATAAATAATATATATATTGTTACGACATCATCCACATCTAGATTGCCTTTTGCTTAAACAAAAAACCTTTACACTGCATTTTCTTATAGAAGAACTATAAGCATAAACTTTTTTATGTATCAGAAAGCACAATACAAGTGTGAGTCTGATTTCAAATACAATGTCCATAAAAAATCTTTAAAGTTAAATTAAACAAAAAACCCTTACACTGCATTTTCCCACAGTAGAATTATAAGTATAAACACAACTCTCTTATTTTATTATTTTTTGTTATTTATTTATTTATCAGACGGCACAATACAATTGAATATGTTTATTCATAGTGAGTGAATCTGATTTCAAATACCATGTAAGTTAAACAATTTTAAAGTAAAATAAAAATTCATTACTATTTTAGCCGTGAAACTTTACTGTTGATTTAGTTAATCATAATTGGCGCAGTCGGCAAGATAGCAAAATAAATTTTTGTTATCCCTGCAAATAAGAACTTACGGTACACCAACATCCTTGAACGAATATCAAGGATATCAAGTGCTTACTGTGAATAAAAATTTTAAGTGAAAATAATAGTAACAAAATACTTGTTAAGTGAAAATTAACAAAAGTATAAAATTCGTAAAAAAGATTTATTGAAAATAAAATCTATAACGATAATGTCAATCAGCCCAGGATATGCAGCTCTAGCAGCAGCGGTACCGGTGGCAGTTGCATCAACAACAGCAGCATCAAACGCAACAGCAACTGCAGCTAGAGGACGAGAACGAGTGCTTGCAATCAACCCACTAACGTATTTAGAAAAAATACAGGGTTTCGATGGCCGAAAGGAGGATTTATCAGTGTTCTGTACCAACGTTAACGATATTTTACCAACACTCTCGGACAACAACGAACAAGCTCAAAAAATGTGCATAAACATTGTAAAATCAAAACTAACAGGAAAGGCCAGAAGAGCCATGGAGATACATCCACACTTAAAAAACTGGACGGACAAAAGAAAAATGCTGGTTTCAAACGTCCGATCAGTTATACGAAGACCTGAGGGCAGCACAATATCGAGGTGATACCCTAGATAATTATTACTTCTTTCTATACAAATTGCCAATGCTGAGCCAAAAATCCATGCAAGAAGGAAACCTTCACGATATGGAAATAAATATCCAAACAGCACTGAACATTTTTGTGACAATATTGCCCGTTCACATGAGAACAGAACTATACGCTTTAAAACCACAAACAATAAAAGAAGCCATCCACGAATTGTCCCAATCAGGCTTTTTAGCAGAGAAAAAAAGAAAACCCCGTAAGAATCGACAGCATCAACAACAAGAAGGACAAAATTGGCAGCCTAAGACCAATCGAAATTGGACACCAAAGATGTACAACCCACCACAACAACAGCAACACCACCATGTGCAGCAACCAAAAGCCGAACCAATGGATACAACCACAGCCCAAACTAGAATACAAAATCATCATCAAACCCCAATAACGGAATGTAGTTGTAAGAGTACTAATTATATTAATCGAAATAAAGACCAATCCGTAGAAATTTACGAATCAGGAAATTTTCATGTACCGGCCTGTCTGGAGGACAATCCAAACAACTTGAACTTCCTTATATATTACTCAGAGGACGGACAAGAAATCTTAAACTTTTAATTGACACATGATCTACTGAAAATTTTCTCAATTTGAACCAATTTCCACCTAAATTCATTATGAAACTGAAAACCCTTATCCAAATTAAAACTGCAGCTGGAAATATCAGGGCTACACATGACGGAGTTATGCCACCAAAAAATTTAAGTATACCTTTGAAGTCAGAAACAACTTTTAGACTTTTTAAATTTCATACATTTTTTGACGGCCTCTTGGGCCACAGTCGGGCGAACTATTTTCCACTTTGGATCTTACCAAGGGCTTTTTTCAGATAGAAGTAGAACCTAGAAATCTCGAAAAGACCGCATTTTCGACATAATGGACATTACGAATTTACTCGTATGCCATTTGGGTTAAAAAAATGCAATCTTGACATTCCAGAGGATGATGGACAATGTGCTTAGGGAACATGTTAACAAAATCTGTGTAATATACATGGATGACATTCTCGTTTTCTCGATATCCTTGCAAGAACATCTAGGAATTAGGAAAAAAAATATTCCGAACTCTGAGAGAAGCAAATCTAAAAGTTTCAGTGAACAAGAGCGACTTCTGGAAAAAGGAAACCGAATTCTTGGGACACGTTGTCACCAAGGAGGGTATAAGCACTAATCTAAACAAAATAGACGATATAAAACGTCAAACCATTCCGAAAACTATTAAGGAAATACAAAGTTCCCTCGGACTCAGTGGTTATTATCGAAAATGTATACCCGATTTTGCGAAAATAGCCAAACCCTTAACAGTCCGCCTTAAAAAGGATTCAATTATCAATGTAAATGATAAGGACTATAAAGAAGATTTATTAAAATTTAAAAGTATATTAATGTCGGGCATGGTTTTAAAATATCCCGACTTAAATGAACAATTCATATTAACCACAAATGCAAGTTATTATGTATTAGGTGCAGTTCTATCTCAGAAGAACGGACCTATAGCATTTGCATCGAGAATCTTGAATAAACATGAATATCATTATTCGACCACCGAAAAAGAACTGTTGACCATTGTATGGGCAGTTAAAAAGTTAAGACATTATTTGTATGGACGGAAATTCCAATTACCATTAACAAAGTCTAACTTTGCATATAAAAACGTATACTGACAAAAACCTGCAATGTCTCCAAGATCACCTTAGGAAAATACATAATTATATAGAGGAAAAAGAAACTTTTGAAGGACGCAGCGAATCACCTGTACCTACCGTACATTCAGCTGATGAAGACAGCAGTGATCACTTTTTAATATCTCAAAGACAATGATAATAGAACTGAGAAATCTTTAATCTTTAGGAAACCTAGACTAACATATTCCTATGCAAATTATACGGAACAAATGATAGCGCAAATATTATCTGATTCTAGTGATCAACAAGACGTTGGAATGTATTGCGAAGATGACGACGATTTAATTAAAATTCAAAATGAATTCAACTGCTTAACCTTAAAATAGTGTTAACAAACCAAAATCATCCAGGAATAGAGAAAACTTACATGGATCTTAAGAATAGAATTTATAATCTTAATTTGAAAAAGGAAATCACTAAATTTATCAATAACTGCTTAATAAGTAATTTTAAGTTGGAAAGGAATCCAATTAAATGACCTTTTGAGAAACCCGAAACACCTAAAGCTTCACACGAACACTATCATACGGATATATGGTATTTGGACAGTTTTACTACTTATGTTACAATGATACACAAATTCTCAATATACGCAATGATTGAATAAGTTCAAGACAGAACACCATTGCAACTTATCAAAAGTTACACAAAACTCTTTATGTACATGAAAACTCCTAAAATTCTCACCTTCGATAACACAGTACAACACATGATTTCGGGACTCAATTCTAATGATTGTTTATGAAAGTAGACCCAAAAAGAAGAACTTCTGCATCATTAGTTTGGTCAAGTTACATCAAATAATAGTTTAAAAATTAATTTGAAGTTGGTAAGTATCGTATAGAGGAATTTTTCACGTTTAATGCTCTTTTCTTTGTCATTACTCGTGAACCTCTAGTCCGAATAAGCTTAAACGAATTAAAAAGAATTAAGAGTTACAATTCCTTTAATCTGTTCATACAACGTTTCGCTACATAAGCAACAGTTTCGCAGTTATAAATAAATATATGAGGAAAAAAAATATTTTTTGCCCAAAAAATTGAAATTTTTTATTTTTAATTCATAAAAAATCCTTTGGAAAAAACATTGATGACTTTTTAATTGATTCTTTATTTTGCATGACAATTAAAATTTCGATTCATATTACAGCTATTCTTACACAGAAAATATGCGATTTTTATATGTTATCTATGCATGGAATCAAAATTTAGAACATTTTCAATTATTGTCACTATCCATCCTCGTTGAACTTGACGCTTGTAATTCTGATGACCTTATTTTCTTCGTAGCTTGTTCATATTCATGTTCTTAGTCTGCATCTTCATCTGAGATATACGTAATATTCAAGGGCATGTTTTGTTCAGTGTGTCCACAAAATTTAAAACTGCATAATTTTAGGACTTCACCAACAAACCTCCGCAAGCAATGCATCCAATTTTTTGCCTTTGAATCGCTTTTCCATTGGCATGGCCACCTGGTGGAACCTCTCTCCTTTTTCGTCCGATTCCTGAGGTAATTGTGCAAGAAATGTAATTTTAACGTCATGGATGCATTGATTTTTTCAAAATAATACAGCAAGTTGTCAACTCGTGTCTGTATGTCATCTCGCTGTAAACGGTTCTTTCCTAAAACGCCTTCGATGACTTGATTTGATGCCTCCCATGCACATAGGTGGTTATAATGGTTTGAAAGCATATTTGTGAAAGATTCGCTCTTCATTTATTTTCGTATATCCGGTCCATTGAGAATACCTGTTTTAAATATAAAAAAAAAAAAACATTTACGAAAAAATTATTGGTAATGCGAATTTTTTTTCTTCACACATTTATTTATAATTGCGAAACTGTTGCTTATGTGGCGAAAAGTTGTGTGAACAGATTAAAGGAACTGTAATTTTTTTAAATTTGTTTCAGCTTATTCGGACTAGTGGTTCTCGAGTTATGACACAGAAAATAGCCTTAAACGTGACAAATTCCCCTATACGATACTAACTAACTTCAAATTAATTTTTAAATTATTATTTGATGTACCTTGGCCAAACTAATGATGCAGAAGTTCTTCTTTTTGGGTCTGCTTTCATAAACAATTATCAGAATTGAGTCAAGAATCAATCACCTGAAAAATGTTGTACTGTGTAATGAAACATCCTTCAAATCTGCTTTCTTTACTGACTTTTTGGACAAAAAAGGAATAAATTACCACTTTGTTACACCCAACCGGCATACAGGGAATTCCGATATAGAACGCTTTTATGCCACCCTGAACGAGAATATACGCATATTTAACCTTTAACTTACGAGATGAAAATTTGTAACATATAGGAAGAGGTGGTAGTAAATTTTACATAATTTTTGTTTAAGGGTTATTGTCAGGGTTTATAATGTTATAATTGTTTTATACTTTCAGTACTCAAGGTTAATTACTTCCAAATACCGAGCTAGGAAAAAAAATTAAAAAACAAAATCAGTTTTTTTTTAATCTTGTTGTTTATTTCACAAGTTTTTTTTCTGTACACCAAAAACAGATTTATTTTTCACTTCTGTATTTGAAAAAATATATGTTTGCAAAAAAATTAAATGGCGTTTTTTCACGGCCTAACAGTTATATTAGTTAAAAAAAAAACGAACGTATCAATATTTCTTATATATTAAAAACTAACCACCAATATTTTAAGCTAAGTTGAGGTAGTAAATTTTACACCCTTTCTTTTTAAAAATTATTTTATTTCACAGGCCTGCTTTATATATATATATATAAAGATAAAAAACATATAAGTCAACATAAAATCATATTATATGACATTTTTCACAGCCCACTGTAAATTGTTAAAAAAAAAGGAACATTTCAATATCTCTTACATACTAAAAAATTATAGTCTTGTAGGTGAAAATATCACTCGTTAAAATCAGTATTCGTACAATTTATAAATAAACGCTTACTACAGCCCATACACATGGGTTTTTCATATTGTAAACATGTGTGAGTTGTTTTTCTTTTTAATTTATTGGGACAAATGTAACATAATTTGCTTCTCGTAATTGGTTTTTGCGCAACAGGCTGGGGAAGAGAGTCAGAACGCAAAATCATATGTATTATATCTCGTAGAGAACGAGTTAATCTTTGGTTATGTTCTCTTCTTTGTAAGTGTGGCACAACTAAGTTTCTGGCTAGGGCTTTTAAAAAATCCGCTCTTGAAATTTCATTATAACTACGAGAATATTGTTTCAAGATTTATGCATTATCTGCACTTATATCTATTTATCTGTAGAACACAGCTAAAGGCCAACGTCGTGTACGGCGACTGCATGAGTAAATAGAACACTTTTTATCTCCTCCTTTTGTGTTGTTATAGTCAGCTATCATTTCTGGCTTATTAGTCAATGAATCATTTGCTTTCTGATGATGCATAGTAGATATTAAAATTACAGAACGTTTTTTTTTGGGTACGTAAGATAAAAGCGTAATATCTTTTGTAAATCCGTAAATACTACTCTCAACGGCCCTTCTTCTGTTGGGTAAAAATTCTAAAGGAATTTATTTTTTATTTTTTCTTAGAGTTCCCAAATAAGTAAGTTGACGTTCTCTCAATTTTTCACCTAATTGAATTGATGAGAACCAGTTATCTGCAGTGATGTTTCTGTTACTCCCTTCAATTATAGTAGATAATCTGAATACAGATTGAAATGGCACTGCAAGCTTTTTTCATCACTTGTAAGATTAACATCGTCAGAGTTCTTTCCGTAGTAAATATAGGCATTTGCAAGATAGTGTGTACGTGCGTCCGTTAAAGCCATTATTTTAATACCATATTTGGCCGGCTTCTGAGGCATATAAACATTAAATTTCCATCTGCCACGAAATAGTACTAACATTTCGTCTAGTACCTAAAGACTAGAGTACCTATAGACTAATTTTATTGACAATTTTTGATAATATTTCCAAAAATTTCTGAAATCGCTGCCAAAGGGTAGTTTGATAACCTTTCTTTTTGGACAGAAGAATTATCAAACCGTAAACAAGAAAGTATTGTTAGAAATCCAGTTCCATCAGTTGCAAATAGAAGATCTATCGATTCTCGGTTAGATTTAAAAACAGACGTATAAAGCAACAAGCCCAAAAATGCTCTGAATTCAGTTTCGTCCAAAGGCTTCGCTTCTAATTTATTTGTTGATTGAAATACTATATCTAACTTTTTGTTGGTGTGTTTTATAATTATGTTTTCAATAGAGTTATCATATATTTTTGACCAATAATGTATATTTTCTGGCTCGCCTTCAATATTTTGAGAGACCAGTGCAGTTGGCAATCTTACGATATTATATAGGGAAGTCTTACTAAAACGTTCTGGTTGTTGTCCTGGCCATTTGAAACGATTTTTTCCATAATAGTAATCGTCTAATTTTTTTTTTTTTTTTTTTTCATTATTTATTTATTGAATCTTCATATATTAAATATGAACTAACAATAATTAATCAAATCTTATACTAACACTTTATTTTTGTCCTGCCAATGCTAGACGAAAATTTTTCTCTTCACGGTTTTTATTCACATATGTAGATTTTTAGCGGTCTTCTCGTCGGATGAGTCCTGCAGTATCTCTTCTCCTTAATCTAGAGTGGCCGCTGTCATTTAAAATATTTCGAGCTAGTGGATTTGGGTGCGACTCAAGCCTTTTTAAATATTTTACTGCGTACTTCGTAATAATAGTTTTTACTAATGGCACATTGAGATCCTTGTGAATATTTGAGTTTTTAACATACCAGGGAGCGACTGTGATTATTTGCCAATTAATTTGAATTGCTTTTAGCTTCATTTGTGTTAGTTTTGCTTCTATATGGCATTTCCATGTTAAGCGCCGATCTAGATGAATACCAAGATATTTTACATGCGATTGTTGGGGACTAATTGATTATTGATTTTAATAGGGGGACATGACTCCCGACGCAAGGTGAATGTTATATGTACGCATTTTTGCTCATTGACCTTTATCCTCCATTGTTTTAACCACTTTTCCAATTCAAATATATGATTCTGCAAGTAGCGAGATGCTTCATGACAGTTTTCGTGTACGCTTAAAAAAGCTGTATCATCAGCAAATGTTGAAGCTAGGGTATGGTTATTTGTTGGCATGTCTGAGGTATATATTAAGTATAACAGTGGGCCCATGATGCTTTCCTGAGGGACTCCAGCGTCAATTGGCTGAGGAGAACTTATAAAATCACCTTCTTTAATAATAAACCTTCGACCGACTAAGTAGTTTTCTAACAGCTTGTGTGTGTTTACTGGTAAGTTTAACTTCAATTTATGCAATAACCCTTCATGTCAGACTTTATCAAAAGCTTGAAAAACATCGATGAAGAGGGCGGAACAATATTTTTTTTCTTCAAAGGCTTTTCTTATGGCGTTTACTATACTATGGGTTTGTTCAATTGTGCTATGTTCTCTTCTAAAGCCGAATTGATGGTTAGGAATACATCTATTTAAATTTAAAATTGGGGCTAATTTTGACACTAACAGCTTCTCAAACAGCTTTGATATATTAGACAATAAGCTTATAGGTGTATATGACTCAACTTTTGTAGGATCCTTTCCTGGCTTAGGTATCATTGTAACTAAGGATACTTTCCATTCTTGTGGGTAGTATTCAAGGCGTTAAATAGCATTAAAAATCAAGAGAATAATTTTCTTTGCTATGCTGGGAAGCTCCAAAAGCATTTTGTTACTGATCTTATCAAAACCAGGGGCTTTCTTGGGGTTTAAATCATGAACAGCCTTTTCGATTTCTCTTATCTCAAATCTTAGTGGAACAGCTGCTCTAACAGCAACAGGTGGTAACTCCTCCGCAATATCGAGAGATGTATGAGGGGTAAATACTGTTTTCAAATGATTAACAAAAAGATTTCCTTTTTCTATATCATTTCGTGCCCAACTTCCATTTGAGTTTCTTAATGGTGGTTTAGTGATAACTGGTCTTTTAAGATTTCTAGCTGCACGCCATAATGAGTAGTCTGACTAAGATGTTGCATCGAGTTCCTTAAGATATTTTTCAAAGGATGATGTTTTTTGGGACTGCAGTAACTTTCTTAGTCTTTTTGTGCACTCTTTTAATAAATTCTTAAGTTGAGGGGATCTATGCAATTGCCACTCTCTTCGAGCTCTCTTTTTTTCAGTCAAGAGACGCTCAACATCTGTAGAATATATTTTAATATTTTTGATTTTTTTGGGGGTAATGCTAGAATGTTGAACAGCTAGTTTTATGCAACTGTCAAAATTAACAATAGAGAGATTCACATTCTCCGGTGTACTAAGCGGAATATTTTCAGTGCAATGGGTACTGAGATATTTTTTATATTTGAACCAATTTATTTGTGTTGCCGACGTCACTAAGTAACCAGACGGAGCTAGAATTCTATTAGGGTTTGTTATAGTAAGAATTGTAGGTGTGTGATCAGAAGATAATTCTAAGGAAGCTTCAACATAAATCGTGTTTGCGGGGATGTTTTTAACCACTCCAAAATCTATGACATCTGGAACTTTTTGCTGATCAGTAGGCCAATATGTTGGTTGTCCGCTCGCGACCACACTTAGATCCATTTTACAAATTGTGTTATACAAGACACGACCCTTAGGTGTAATAAGTCGTGACCCCCAGAAAGTGTGTTTAGCGTTGTAATCGCCAGCAGCCAGGAAGCAGGGTCCTAATGATTTGAATTATTTATTATATTGGCTTTCTGATATTGGAAATCTAGGTGGGGAGTATAATGATGAAATTACTAGGTTTCGATTTAATTCCTAAACGCAAATGTTCGTTGCTTGGAGATAATCTTCACGATGATCACACATTAAGTAGTGTTTTACTCGGTTTTTTATCAAAATGGCAGAACCTCCACAAGCTCTACCTCGAGGGTCCTTGGTATCATCTAATGCATAACCATTGATTTTAAACGTATTTCTTGAGGTCAGATGAGTTTCAGAAACCATCATAACATCAATTTGTTTATTTTTAAGGAAATATTCTAGTTCATTTTTATGTTGGCGGATGCCATTTGCGTTCCAAAAACAAATTTTTAAACAGTTCATGGCTTGTTTAGTACAGCTTGCAATAACATCGACTGCATTCTTAACATTTCTTGCATCATGTTACCCATTGTGTTAGTGAAATTGTTATCTGTTTGCACTTATGTTTCCATGGTTTTTTCTAGCCGGGTTAAATTAGAAATGGGAATTTCGTCATTATTTTGTACATCACCTAGGGCAGTATGCCCTAGTATGACCAAATTTTTGGCAGTTTAAACACTGAACGGGTCCATTTCTTTTGTGCGGCTCTTCGATAGTGATTTTTCTGTACAAGATGTATTTTAAACTGTAAATGGGAAATTTTACGAGAAGGCGGTCAAAATTCCATAACTTGACTGGATCGGTATTTTTTATGCGATTTTTTTTGCTCGATAGGTGCGATATTAGGCTTTAATTTGCGCTATAAAACGTAAAATTCGACTGATAGGAGCAAAAGTTATGGGGAGTTCAAAATGCATTTTCATTTTTTTGTTGAGTTTCGGTGTAAAAGTTGAATATTTCAAATATGAGTTTTTTTATAATTTATCATTATTTCTCTTGTATTTTACAACTGATACTAATTTTTTATTGTCGAACTTAGATCCCGTCAGAAAATGCCAATATTTGGCCCCTGTAAATTTTTTAGTCCCAAAATTCACAGGGGCCAAAGGTTGGCTTTTTTTTTGGGACGAGACGAGTTGTTATAAGGATAAAACTGAAAAGGAATATTTTGAAAAATGCCCAAATAGCATTCTTGGCTATCGATAACATTTTAGGTAATCAAACTTTTATTTTTGGTTTGAGATGTATGTGTATTTTATTTTTATATATTAATACAAATATATACTTAAATCAAAAACAAATTATAATCCATAAACAATTTTAAATTAAACAATATTAGTAAAAATTTCTTCTAAATAGCTTTGGGTTTCATTTTCCAGAAGTTGTTTAGCTTCTTCCTCTAATTCGATTGAGGTTGATTTCCATTTTTGTCGAATACTGGACATATATGGATCTGATGTGCACCACAAAATAGTAATAAGATCTTCATTAGTACAACATCTGTACATTTTTCTTGTATTATGCTCGCGGAAGAATTTGTAGTCTTTGTTCCTTTTTTCTTGCGCTTCTTCAGATAGATCTCCAATTGGTAGGATATTGTGTTGAACTATTTGTTCCCCATGGTATAAAATTTTATGAACTGTGGTTGGCATATGTCTCCAAGAGTATTTTTTGTTATAAAGAATTGCTGTTTCATTTGCATACTGGCCAAATTTTTTTGCATTTATCTTTCTGCTACATGATATAACTTGTAAAATGATCTGGAATCGTCTTATTAATTCAAAATGTACTCCTGTGAAAGATGCTGCAGTTTCTGGATCGGAAAAGAATCTCCTTGCAGTGTTTCCATCATTTGAATTTCCTTCTCCTTGTTTTGGCTGATCAATTATAAGGCCTAGGTGAAGGTATTTTTCTTGAATTTGTTTTTTTCTTTGCTTCCTTTTTTCCACATTTTCTTTGTTTTTTCTCACTGTTTCGCCTAACGGGCCAAATTCCAAATCATAACCCAATTTAAGAATATGCCCCATGAAACGAATTCTAGTATGAAGAGGGGACACCAAATTCGTATGCTTCATTGAAACTATTGTGTTGTGATGGGGGTTGGCTTAATTGACTTGATGTCTTTTGACATATTGTACAGCTTGACGAAGACTTTGTTTCGGTTAATGCTTGTGCAACTTTTCCATCGATCATTGTAAGGAACATTTGAAAATTAATTTCAATGCATTGGTCATCAAATTTAAATATTGCCGGTTGAAGTTCTTTAATTTGATCTTTTATTTTTCGAACTTCTTCAGTTATGACATCTTTAGTTTCCTTTTTGTAAACAAACTTTATTGGTCTGCAATACTTTGTTGAAGAGGGAATTTCATTTTTCCATACATCCATTGCTGTAACTCTACTGGTTGACGGCTCTAAGCCAATATAAGTTTTTCTTAAACGTAATGGAACGAAAGATACCATGAATAAGTTAGCATCAGATGAGTTTTCTGAATTACATTGCTTGTATTGTTTCAGAGCTTCCATCACATCCCCATTTAGAAAATAAAGTGATGCTGCAATTTTTAAGTTTTTTTAAACAGTCAGCATCAAGTGTATTTAATAATCGTTCTGCAGTGTGTTCGAGAAGAGCCTGTAATTTTACTTCTGCTGAACTTGAAGTTACACTAATAGCCGTTTGTGAAGGTAAGCACTCTTTTTTGACAGAAACTAAATCTCGATATGCTGGAAAGATTCCACAATTTTTTAAATTGGTTCGCTTTCGCAGTTCTGTATACTGATTTTTTGTCAGTTTTAAATCCAAAAATAGTGCAAATGCTTCTTCTGGAGTAAATTTCATTTCTTCAGTTGGTGTAGGCATACTTTTTAAAATCCTCTTTGTGCGTTTAGGGCTCGCTTCCACTATTTTTTCAATTATTGCAATTTTTGTTTTCTTATTTTGCGTTGGTTGAATTTGATGCAGAAATGAATCCTTTATCATACTATGAGAAATTTCTTCATTGATATTTGCAAGCTTGCGTCTTCGTGATCTTTCACTGCAATTGTCAATTTATTTTGCGGGCCGACCCACTTTTTCAGTTTCCTTAGCGGTAATTGACAGCTTCTTAAAAATCAGATCATTTGTTAGCCATTTTTTGTTGCGTAAGTAAAAAATTTTCTTGTTTCTAGAACATTTAAGGTACCGTTTTCTTAATGTAAATGAAAAATTTTTAATTTTTATCTTATGAATTTTGATTTCTTGTTCGTTGCATAATTTAAAGAATGGATTATTCATTATGTGTAACACAAAATCTTTTTCATCTTTCTGTTAAAAATATATATCTGCGAGAACTTTATAACTGAACTTAGCCATTGTTTAAACAATAATGAAGGTAAAATTATGAATGCATGCATTTTTATACTCTTGATAGAAGTTTTTTTAAATGATCTTTTGTTACCACTTCTTGGAAACATATAAAACCCTTTTTTAATTACAAATTTAATCTTTTATTACCATTTCTTTGAAACATAAAAAAAACCCTGTTTTTACACTTTTTAAAAGGATAACATACCGGCAATAAATTAACAGGTAACATGTAGGTAATTTTCACGTAAAATATAACTGCTCTTCCATTTTTTTAAATTAAGTTGCAATTTTCAGGTAATTAAACTATATAGTTTATGTTGCGGCTATTTACTAATGTTTAACCTTTTAACTTACTCAGAAATCTAACGTGTTAGTCTATTTATGTCGCCTATTCGTTTTACAGCATCCGTTCACCCACAATTAGTTCATAACAATGGCAATACCTTTACCTTCTCCAAATTAATTGATAACGTGCTAGATAGTTTATGTGGCCTGAACTGCTTTATTTGTCGAAAATTCTTTAAGATTCACCTTCTTTAATTTCAGTAATGTTTCCTTGCACGACTTATTTTTTGAACCGAATATCTTACCTTGGGTCACAGAAATTGATGTAGTTCGCAAGATCGTATCAAGATTTTTTACTTTCACATGAATAAAAAAATTTCAAAATCGGAGAACATAAAAAAAAATAGTTTTGGCCGCCTTCTCAAAATATGAACCAGTGTGCGGGCTCTAACTCCACTCGAAATAGCGGTTGGGGATTTTTTCCCTATTTTTAATATTTGTAACATTTTTTATTTTGAAGCCTTTTTCTTCTAAAAATGTTTTTGTTTCGTCAGGGTCCACGCATGAGTCAATGCCCTTAATCACAACTTGAAGACCTTTACTGCTTTTCAGTTGGTACGTATAGAAGCTTTTTTTAAGTGCTTCAAACTTATTAATTGTTTTACGAAAATCATTCTCATGATTAATCTGTAATTTTGTCTCGTTTATATTTCCACGCTTGATTGCAGCAACGTAAAACGAATTTTCACCTATCACCGAGATTAAACTTTTTATAAGCTCACTTGAGTTTTGCTCTCTTAGATATATCGGGGGTGGCTTCGACGATTTTATGACGTTAGGTGCTTCAGAAGATTCATCCTCCAGAATTGCAAAACGATTTTGTGAATTTATTCTATCAAAAGATGTAACTTTAGAGGCCGAGGCTACAGCTGAAGAGGCTGGGCTGCGACCCCGTTTGAGAACTGTTATATACCTGTCCATACCAACTTGCACTTGTGGTTTTTAAAAATTTTTTACTTGTGTGTTTTCCGTTGCGTCTGTGTTTGAGTTCATAGTATCATTTCCTACTAGGAATGTCTTTGCAATGGTAACACTTGAAGGTTTTGCCGTTAGGTTGTTTCTATTGTTTTCTGTTGTTGTGTTTATTTTCACATTGCTTTCGCTAGCATGAATATTATTTATTTTTAATATTGATTCATTGTTATTACTCATATAGAGAGTTGTTTTTGATTTTTTTTACCGATTTTTTTTTTATTTTTTTGTTGACTGTGCTTTTCTTATTATGTATTATGTTTTTGTAACACCAAAAGAATAAATAATTTTTTGCACAGATTATTTGTATTATGTATGTATGTGCGTTCATACGTATACTTTTTTTCTTGTATTTTTTTACTTATTATTTATTTTTTTGTTTTTTACTTCTTCTATTGTTCACTTTAATGTGAACTTGGTTTTGTAGGGCTTCAATGCTTTCTTCTACGATATCTTCTCTTGCCATAAGAATCGTATCTGCTTCCTCTTCGCTATTCGTTTCCGAAATCTCTGAGCTACTTACACTACCAATTTCAGTGACGAAGTTTGGATCCACGACTTCATCATCAACTTCACTTTCATCATCATAAATTTCGTCACAGCATAAATCCTCACCTTCCTCTAATATTCTAGCGATTTCCTGAATGCAAATTTTTTTTAATGGGCCATATTTCACTAGCTAATTATATAGTATACAAATATTTGAATAATTTTTTTATAAAATTTAAAACCATCCATATATATTTTCCTACAAGAAAACTTACGCTTATGTTGATGTGGTAGTAAGAAATTTTCTATGAAAAAATCTCATAAACGACTATGTGGTAGTAAAAAATTTTCTATGAAAAAATAACATAAGCGACGACGTGTTGTAAAGTTTACACCTAAGCACGAATATCTCCGCGCTACTGTTACCGACGACAAAGCAAACAATACTGATAGTAAGAGCACAACTTTATATTTGGGTACTGAGAATATAAAATTATTTGCGTGCAACAGAGAAAAGTTTTTAAAGAAATAAAAAACAGCGGTGTAAAATTTACTACCACGTCATAAGTAAAAGGTTAAAAAGCGCGAGGAAAATTTGGACATAGCTTATAATGTTGACTTACCGTGTCAAGCTCTTGAAGCATACATATGACAACAGGGAAAAACCAGTTAATCTACACTTTAGGAATATTATCAAAAGAGTTTTGACAGGATGGAAGAAAGAAAAACTAAGACTTTAGAATATCGCAATAAGGAAAGAAAAGACGAACATATAAACGAAGCGGTAATGAAAACCAACCAACCGGACAAATTGACATCGAAAATGAAACAAGTGATAGTAGAGCAACCTAACGACAAAAAATATTAAGAAAAAAACACAAATAATATACAAAGATCAGTTTATCAAAAAGAAAAACTTTATAGGTCTCTGGATGTACTTGTTGACAATCCTAACAGTGATAACGCCCGTGATGTCACAGAAATTGACATCCAAGGAAACGGCCGCACGATATTGCAATTGGGAGAAATATTCTAAAATGTTGCATATACTCCAAATTTAAGAGCATTTAACTTACATCAACAAACTAGAATCCGAAATAATGACATTGAACGACGCATATCTGCAACATCAGATTGAACACTCTAAATTACAGTTACTACCCAATAAAAAATGTTCTTATTTTGCGAAGCACTAATGGTACATTTTAAAAAGCAAGCACACATTTATGCGCTACGCAATAAGACATACAGAGATGTAGTGAGGTAAGCGAACGAATTCTTAATAAATTAAAACAAATATATATAAAATTTGAAGAGCCACGACATACCCTTACAACGAAGCAGGTTTGTAAGGGAGCATATGAAAGAATAACGGTAACAAAAAATTCAGTGAGCAAAACTGATTGTTACATTCACCAACTTTTATATGCGCTGAATAAAGCGCTTTCTGCGTCAAAAATTTATTGCTTCAAAGTGGGAATTCGTCATATAAAATTCATGTCTTCCGTAAGCGATATGGTAAGCGAAACTTTTACGTTTCTCCCTTACAAACCTGCTTCTTTGGAAGCTAAATTTTTTATTGGGTAAGTATAATACCTAGACACCGTGTTAAACGTGGACTTATAAACCTTGTTGGAACGGGGTTAAAATACATGTACGGAACTATGAACGACGATATGACAGGAAGGAAATTGAAGAAAAACTAAAAATTAATACTATCAATAATCATAACATAATAGAACAATCGAATATACAAATCAGAATCAACACTCATTAAAATCATTAACTGATCTACAAAACCAACAGACTTAGTTACTTACACAAAATATGGACTGTATTAATTAAACCAAAACTGACTCGCGTAAAACTTGTCTCAGATACGAAATTAAACATTTTGGAAAATTAGTTGAACAAGCTCGAGAATTACTACTGTCCTCAAAATTACGAACATTAAATAGAGATATTTTAACAGACCAGGAAATTATAGATTTTGACATAGCATTGTACATGTTGCAACTAAAGAATCAGATATTATCTTCATAATTAAAGTCCCTAATTTGACTACCGAAACTTTTAAGGAGATTTTCATACCACCAATCCCTAATAAAAATGGACAAGAAATAATGATCAACGCAAACAGACGGAAAAAATATGTACGAAAATACTAACAAATTATTTAAATTAAGGAAAATAAATAATAAATGTATTCAAAACATATTTAGAAAAGAGAAAATGATCTGTAATTACCATCGTAACAATAGTGTCAGTATTATTGAAACTGGAACAAATGTAATAGTAACCACTTATGTGGACATTGAAAATCAGCAAACATGTAACCAATTCCCGTGCACATTAAAGGGAAATTATCTGATTTATATTGAAAATTGTTAAATAATACTTGACAACTGCTACACTTAGCAATTTTATAAAAACATTGTAATCATACCAAATCCCTTCCGGACTATTGAAATATCTAACGACACTTACTTATCCTTAAAACAATTAGAATATAAGCATATTAATAACACAAATATTATAACCGAACTTAAAACTAACCGAAAGATTCACAATTACACAACCTATACCATTTTGACAATTATAATCATTACAATATGTATCTGCCTATATATTAAAAATAAAAAAACTGTTGGCAAACGGCCATCTAAGTAAACTTACCCTCAGTTCCCTTGGAACCCGGAATAAGTTTTTTGTCTGGGGGTGTTATGACGTCATCCATACCTAGATTGCCTTTTGCTTAAACAAAACCCCTTAAGATTGCATTTTATTACAGTAGAATTATAAGCATAAACTTTTTTATGTATCAGACAGCATAATACAAGTGAATATGTTTATTCATAAGGGTTTCTTGTTTAATTTAACTTTAAAGTTGTTGTATAAATGAATAAACATATTCACTTGTATTGTGATTATTTTTCATATATAGGCAGATACATATTGTAATGATTATAATTGTCAAAATGGTATATTTATATATATATATAAAACAACAACAAATAAAAATATCGGAAGCGGATGACGGAAAGGCGAGAACAAGGGCAACGATGGACAGCATGCTCATTGTGCAAGGAGGGATGGCGATGAAATCATCCAATCCCAAGGTTGCACCACCCCACGCCGAATTCGGCGATCGTAAAAAGTCTCCAAGGCACAACAACCCTACAAAGAGGGCATCCCACACAAGGCTTGCTGCCTTGCGTTCCATTGAGCTTCTAGGCTCCAAGAAAGCTGAAGAGCTTACCAGTGAACAAAAAGCTTCACTGGCATGGGCAAACACCCACATAGCTGGGCTGCCAAGTGCTACTCTTTCAGTCCCTGCGAAGGTGACAATGCCTAAACGGCAACGTTCGGAGGAGGAAGCTGCAGCCGTAAAACAGCAACCAGGGACGAAACGTCCCAAAATTGCACAGAAATCGATGAATAAGTCCTTCAGCGAGGTGGCCAAAGGTCACCTTGTGGGGGCTATCGTCGACAGAGGTATTGATAATGGTGCCATCTCCCATACCAAGTTGGACCAAAATTAATGGGAGTGTTGTGGACGAACCTCAAGGAGAATCAAGGGCCACATCCTCAATGCGATGATGGTGGCTGGTTCCAGAGTCACGTGAAGCTGATGGCTTGTGCAGATGAGCAGTCAGCGCTGCTTCTAAAGCGGGCCATCCAATTGTTAGGAGAGGTCTGGGAAGGTGCTATGCCCGATGTGGTGTTAGTTGGTGAGGCCTAGATCGATTGCCACCATCCCTGCCGAACCATCGGAACCTGTGGAGATCTTGAAGATCATTCAGTGCTGCAACCCTCAACTGCCCACACAGGACTGGAAAGTTGTGAAGGTTTCGGCTGCTAAAGGGTCCTCAAGGACGGCGATTGTGGTGATTAACCAGCAATCCTTGGAACCACTGAGGAAGAGGCAGGGCAAGATCTACTGTGGTTTTAGTAAGGTCTTTCTCCGTGTCTACCGAAGTGATAACAAGGGCAATCCGGCTCCTTCGGTCAATGAGGTCAAGCAACCTGAAGAATGCATGGCTGGTAACGATGCCGTGGGCTCAAGTGACAAAGAGGATACCCAGTCTGTCTCCGGATTGGCGGGTTACTTCT
This sequence comes from Pollenia amentaria, assembly GCA_943735925.1. Lineage (NCBI taxonomy): Eukaryota > Metazoa > Arthropoda > Insecta > Diptera > Polleniidae > Pollenia > Pollenia amentaria. The sequence continues at coordinate 117,636,827 of OX031006.1, read as the reverse complement.
TTGATCACTTGGGTGATATGGCTGATGACGACGTGCTTCTGGAATCTGACCAGGAGGACGTCAACAACACGGTGGTCGCCAGTATGGATCATGGTGAAGGTTCTACAAATTATCCTCCACCATTCTAAAGCAGCATTCGTGGAATATCTGCATTATTTCTGATTACAGTGATGAAGACACCACAACCGTTGCTCTAGAGAAACGGGACGAAATAGTCTGGATGGTCTCGGGCACATAACCACGGACAGGACCCACCCAATCGGCTCATCCGTGATGCAGTAATGAATTGCAATTGTTGCTATATATGCGTGCAGAGGTTCAATCGGCAGGAACTGGGGCATGGGCCCGAGGTGTGTCATTTGGATATTTGAGGCTGTAGTAAAGCCGACTCTGTATTACGCTGTTGCTGTTTGGTGGTACCTTGCGATGCTTGAGAAGGTACACAGACTGGTCACTGGATCAATGTGCTCCACTCCCACCAGGGCGCTGTTTACAATGCTAAACTGGCTCCCGGTGGATATCAGGGCCAGACAGATGGCTCTATGCTCGGCAACACGGTTGAACGCGTCACCCGGCTGGTCGAACCGTGGCTATGTCCACTCCAGGATACCTGAATGCTCGATTGTCCCTAAGGGAGTGGACTACTGCACCCCGGAGCCTTTATTTGGTGCGAGGTATGCGACACATACAGCGCAATAAAGTGCGCTGTCGGTCATGGGTGCCTTCCATGCACCAGCCCTGCGGGTATAGACTGATGGTTCAAGGAACGGGGAAAGAGTTGGCGGAGGTTTCTACATAGAGGAACTGGGCGTAAAAGTCTCCTTTCGCCTGCCAGATGGATGTAGTGTCCTGCAGGCGGAAATCTCGGCTATAAGGCGGACAGCCAACTGGCTAAAGTATTATCGCGTATCGGGAGATATACGTATATTAATTGATAGCAAGGCTGCCATTGCTTCTCTTGCGGGTGACTACACGACATCTAGGTTAACTGTGGAATGCCGGATGTCTTTGAATGAGATTTATGAGCATTCAGGGTTAACTCTTATATGGCTACCAGGGCACTCAGACTGCCGGGGCAACCAGATAGCAGATGAGCTGGCCAAGGAAGGTGGTCGCTTGGATGACACAATCATTGATCAATTCATTGGCTTTCCAATGGCTCACTGTAAGTCACTCATTCTGCGCGAGCATTATAGAATTGCGCAAGAGGGATGGACCTGTGAGTCCACCTGCTCCATATCCAGGTCAATATGGCCTGGCTATGATGAACGGAGAACCAAATCTCTACTTAGGTTCAATAGGGACCAAATCAGGACTGTGGTGTCGGTCATGACTGGCCACTGGCCTGTTGGGACTCATGCTAGAAGAATGGGTCTGGAGTTCAATGACTACTGCAGATCAGGAGGAAGAGGAGACTGTGCTTCACTTTCTCTGTCAATGCTCTGGGCTAAAGGGCATCAGGGAAAAATACCTGGGAGAGCCGGGGTTTTTCTGCTTGGAGGACCTATCTAAAATAGAGCTAAGATTGCTTCTTCTCTTCATTAGGAAGACGAATTGGCTCAACTCTGCATGACGCCATCCGAGTAACTGCTATTTTGGATGGGCATTGGCGCTGGGTACCACGAAGGAACCGCTGAAGGGCCCAAGTGAGCTGTCTCTCGATGGCTACCCATGGAACCTAACCGTACCTAACCTATATATAAAAGTTGTTTACTTTTTTACACAAATGTTGGCTAAAATTTAATTTACGCCAGTTAGAGACATTCTGTCTTATGCAAAAAAATAGTTCACATAAAAAAAAACAATTTATGAAGGACAATTTTCACAACTTGCCAAAAGCTTTATACCGTGTTGAGATACATATGCACCTTTTGCACCTAATTGAGTTTTGCGCAATAAATGCTATTATTGAGCTAATTATCCATATAAAATTTCATTTTAGTTATTTCTCAAATAATACGACATTGTTATAATATTGAGTAAAATTCAAATGTTTAGTGATCAAAGCACAACTAACTTAACAAATGGGTCGATTACGGATGGCAACTAAACTGAAGTTGTGTTGCCAGCAGCGAAATCAGGCAACTCCGCTGATGTTAAAATATAAAAAGTTGTTTTCTTATTTGTTCACAATTTCGATTGTAAAAAATTGTAGCTACATACTGTGTTTTTGCTTAAAAAGTCTAAAAAAACAGTGTGACCAGAGCTTAAAAATTTTTTACAGTTTAATCTGGCATTATACATGGTTGAAAAATGCTAAAAATGATTTTAAAAAATGCTAAAAATTCAATCGAGGTATTTTTTTCATTATTTAGAGCGTTAATATAAAAAATAGGTGTTCATATAACTGTATAGTTCACTACATTGGAAGTTCACATCACCGCGCGTTCACTGTATATACATACAATATAATGCAAGTTTAATCAAAAAATAATTGCCAACATAACACAGTACAACATTTTGCAGGTGATTGATTCGGGACTCAATTCTGATAATTGTTTATGAAAGCAGAACCAAAAAGAAGAACATCTGCGTCATTAGTTTGGCCAAGGTACATCAAATAATAATTTAAAAATTAATTTGAAGTTAGTAAGTATCGTATAGGGGAATTTGTCACGTTTAAGGCTCTTTTCTTTGTCATAACTCGAGAACACTAGTCCGAATAAGCTGAAACAAATTTAAAAAAATTACAATTCCTTTAATTTGTTCATACAACGTTTCGCTACATAAGCAACAGTTTCGCAGTTATAAATAAATGTATGAAGAAAAAAAATATTTTTTGTCCAAAAAATGGAAATTTTTTATTTTTAATTCATAAAAAATCCAAAACGGTAAAAAAGTGTGAAGTCCTATTACTCTCCCGTAAAGTTGCATAACCTATGAACAAAATGAGATATAAATCATGAAAATCGATGAACGCGATTCGCTTTTAATCACAATTAAGTAAAGGTATGAATTTCAAAAATTTGCTCGAGATATCCACAAAATTCTTTGGAAAAAACATTGATGACTTTTTTTATGATTCGAGTTATGACAAAGAAAAGAGCCCTTAACGTGACAAATTCCCCTATACGATACTAACTATCTTCAAATAAAATTTTAAATTATTATTTGATGTACCTTGACCAAACTAATGATGCAGAAGTTCTTCTTGTTGGGTCTACTTTCATAAACAATTATAAGAATTGAGTCCCGAAATCATGTGTTGTACTGTGTAATTCAATAAAAACTAAGCTTGCTAAATATTAATTACACTTTCACAACAATTAAATACAATCTAGCGATAAATATTATATTAATTTTAGGGGATTCATTTAATCGAGTTTCTGCTTTAATCGGTTATCCGGTTAATAAAATTTTTTTATAAATTAAGTAATTTCAATAAATAAAAATAACAAATTATCAAAAATTATTTTCCGGAAAACCAAATTTTATTGCTAATAACCATAGCCCAATTAGTAGGTCTGCTCGAAACGCCTTCTGATTTTTTTGTGGAGTTGTGTTATTATCGTGCAATTGTTTTTGTAGCAATTGTTTTTGACATATTGTCAATTTCTTACACAAATGCATTGGGTTTGACATCTTTAACATAATTTACTCAAACAAAATGCGTGTTGTTTTTACTATTGTTGCATTGTTGTAGTTTTGCGCAGACCTATTAATTGGGCCATGTTAATAAGATTTATCTATAAGCTAAAAATATTATACAAATACGACTATAAGGTGAATAAGATTTTTAAACACTCAGGCCTTACTTGTAACAATATTTTTAATATTTTTAACTTTTCTTAAATCTTTCGAAAAAGTTTCCTGACGAGCTGGCTTAGGCCAGCGAAATGTACAGAGAAACTAGCTTTCCCTCAACAATTAATTCCAGTGTTTTTATCAAAAATAAAAATTGGGAATTAAGCGCGTTATATACAAATCTTAACTGGCAAATTGTTTTTATTTTGATTTCTTGCGAAAACAATAAAAGCACTTTGTTTTTGTTTTTAATATGTTTTTTCTTTACCCACTTACAACTACAATTAATGTTGGGAGAATTCCAAATAATTGTAGCGGGAAATGTAAGAAAAGATAAAACTCATCACTGATTTATTGTTTGGTATTTTGTTTAAGCTTTGATATCGTTGCAAACAAGACTTTTTGAGTGTTTGTAGGTAATTCTCATTCCCTCTGTAGTTTTGTTTGCTGATAGCTTTGGCTTTTCTAAAATTATTTAGAAGAACGTTTCCTGATGATCTGGCCTAAGCAACCAGTGAAATGCGCATAGGAACAGCTTATCCTCCAACAATAAATTTCAGTATTTTTTTTATCAATTATTTAAAAAGGGAATTAAGCACAACAAACAAAATCTTTTAATAAATAATAGTATTCCCACAAACAACTTTGATAATATACTTATAAATTAATTAATTTAAAGATTACACAGTACAACATTTTTCAGGTGATTGATTCTATATAAAAAATTTAAATTTTTTGGGCAAAAAATATATTTTTTTTTCTTTATACATTTATTTATAACTGCGAAACTGGTGCTTATGTAGCGAAACATTGTGTGAACTGATTAAAGGAATTGTAATTCTTAATTTTTTTAAATTTGTTTTAGCTTATTCGGACTAGTGGTTCTCGAGTTAAGACAAAGAAAAGAGCCTTAAACGTGACAAATTCCCCTATACGATACTTACTAGCTTCAAATTAATTTTTAAATTATTATTTGATGTACCTTGACCAAACTAATGATTCAGAAGTTCTTATTTTTGGGTCTACTTTCATAAACAATTATCAGAATTGAGTCCCGAAATCAGGAGTTGTACTGTGTTATTATTCAAAAGTGATATGAAATTCAAGAATTAAAATTCAGAATCTTTGTCTAAATACATGAAAAATATGATAAATAACAATAACAAAGTTAAGTTATAGCATACAATTTTAAAAATTATTTTTTAAACTTGAATGCGTTACTATTTGGCTGAATGTTGTTCGGTAATGAGTTCCAAAGTCTGATAGTTTCGGTGAAAAAATGCCAGGAAGAGACAAGAGTTCGGTATCTCAAAGGAATTATCTTATTTCCCCTATTTGATCTTGTGAATGAAATTCGTTTATAAATGTAGGCGGCATATATAATTTTATGTATACAAATGCGGCTTCTAATTATGAGAAAATTTTCAAAAGTAAGACCGTAAAGTTTAGTTTCATGCGAAGAAATACTGTCATACTTTTTCAGACCATAAACATATCTAATAATATTATTGTATACCTTATTAAGTTTCCCCATGCTGGTCGAGTCGCAGTTGGCAAATATTTCACAGCCATAAAGTAAACAAGGCATTAGATAAGCCTTCGCAATAAGAATTCTTGTTTTTAGTGCCGACAATTTTATTAACATGATTGCACCATGAAAGGGTGTCATTACCGAAGTAACAATTTCAATCGTTTGGTTGTTTAAAAAAACATTAAAATCTCGATTTTGATTAAGGGTTCTTTTATGGACTACCATGCATTTAGATTTACCAGGATTAAGGCTTAGCCCATTTCCCGAAGCCCAATGATGAATTCGATTCAAATCATCATTAATTTTCACTATCGATTCATCAATTGACTGCGCAGTGCTATTTAAGTAGACCTGGACATCATCGTTTTCCCAAGAATTGTTACACTTTGCTTAGGTGCATTTCCGCTAACAAAAATGCACAATTAACAAAATGCACCAGACAAATTTCGTGGGAATTAATAATATTTTTAAATCAATTTATATTTGTATTCTCAACCGCAAAAATGCAAGAATAAACAAAATAATAGTATTTAAGAAAGTAGAAAATAAAGAAAGAATGCTTTTATTAATTAAACTTCAAACTAGTTGTTTTATTTTTTTTATTGTTTCCCGTATCGGTGAAATAAGTTTCGCAGTCGGTAGGTTCCCGGGTATTCTCGCGAAGCTTTTTTTACAAAATAAAAGAGGATACTTGATATCTCAATATCAGTGACGGGATAAAGGATATAAAGATATATCCTGAGAAAAAAAACGAAAAAAAGAGAAGGAAAGGATAAAAAGATTTATCCTTACCAATACAAAAAAACACAAAACTGGAATTAAAGCCAGAATATAAAGATATATCCTTATAAACCCAAGTTAATGAAAAAGTAAGGGATATATTCGTATAACCCACAAAAAAGATATAGCCACATTGACAATTCATCAATCTACTTACGAAAACCAACAAACTCGAACCCAATAGTGACGAAATTTTAAAGTCAATATACACCTTTAAAAAAATGTCCTAATCGACTTTACACTCAACAGTGAAAACAATTTTTTAACCTGTGAAAACGCAAGCCAAGCAGACAACAGTATAATTTTCAACACCAGGAAACAACAGTATCAAAAAAAAGGGGATATATCCATATTGGCAACTCATCAATCGAAAACCAACAAACTCTAACCCAATAGTGAAGAATTTTTTTTTTTTTTTAAACCTTTAAAACTAAAAATGGCAGTACAGGCTAAAGGCCCTCTGAACAGACTAACTGTAGACCCTTTGAAATACCTTTAACGGAATTCTGTGGCGACTTTAAAGATTAACAGACGTTCACCACACTTATTGACAGGATATACCCACACCTACGAACGTACGACGAGCTATCTCAGTTACTTTTCTCCGACATAATAAAATCTCAAAGGAAAACCAAGGCAAACAATTGAAATAAACTGCCACGCGATTTCCTGGACAGATATTAAAAATACACTACAAAATAATTTTGGGGACAAACGTTCCTGCGAAGAACTTTTCGTCGAATTACGAAGCGTGACCTTTAGAACAAATACCTTAGATTTCTTTAATAATATAAAGGACAAATTACATAGATTGAATAACAAACTAGTAGTTATCTTAGCAGAAACCGAAGCAACTAGACAAAGTGCGATTAATAACAAACGCACCGCCCTCAACATCTTCAAAAGCAAAATCCCCGAGCCACTGAAATCCATCTTATTCTGTAGGGACCCAGGAGATTTAAAACAGGCTATGGATATACTGTTCCAAGCCGGGTACGCATATACCGGGAACAATAATGGGAACGTCTCAAAATTTAAAACTCATTCAAATAATAGGAATAGTAATCAATATGGAAATAACACACAATACAATAAAAAGAATAGCAGTCGAAGTAGAAGTAGTGCACAATACAGAACCCCCAACAACCATTCCAAGACCACCGAAACAATTTCCAACCAATGCCACAAAATAACGGAAGAGTCAACCAACAACCGTTGCAAAACCACCAAAGGAACTTACAACTAATGCCCCAAAATAACGGAAGAGACTACCAACAACCCCGCCCACATCAACAAGCAAGCCTACGAAATCCCAATAAAAAGTCGAACCTACGGACATAGGGAAAATAGAAGTGTCTGAGAATTTTCAAGAATAAACTACAATTTATAACAAAAAGAACAAAGATAGGTTTTATAAAGCTTATAATAGCCACGGGCGCAACAAACTCAATTTTAAATCCGGGAATTTGCGACCCGAAAATAATTCATTTAACCAACCCACTTTTAATTAAAACTCTTCAACATAAAATTTACGTGAATAAGAAAGCCATAGTACCTATTTTCGAGGCCATAGAACCTTTTTTCGAGGAATTGGAACAAATAGAACACTGGAATTTTATATAATAAAATTTCATAATTTTTACGATGGTCTAATCGGTAATAATGACATACTGAGTTCACTAAATGCCTGTAACGATTATATAAAAAAAGAAATAATCATCGGTAACAAAAAACTACCACTGCACTTCGAAGATAAAAATTTGAATAAAAAAAGGGATAATAGCACCAGATAAATCCGACCTAATCTATATATATAAAATTGAATTATGTATGTTTGTATGTTTGTATGTTTGTATGTTTGTATGTTTGTTTGTCGCTTTATAGACTCCGAAACTACTGAACCGATTTTCCTGAAATTTTTACAGTAACATCACGTGAGCCCTAAAAATAAAATAGGCTACTTATTTTTTCGATAGGGGCAGGGGAATTGGTACCCCTCATAGGATGCCAATATTATACTGAACCGATTTTCCTGAAATTTTTACAGTAACATCACGTGAGCCCTAAAAATAAAATAGGCTACTTATTTTTTCGATAGGGGCAGGGGAATTGGTACCCCCCATAGGATGCCAATATTATACTGAACCGATTTTCCTGAAATTTTTACAGTAACATCACGTGAGCCCTAAAAATAAAATAGGCTACTTATTTTTTCGATAGGGGCAGGGGAATTGGTACCCCCCATAGGATGCCAATATTAATTATCGCATATCTTAAGAGCCGCTGCACGCATTTTGCTGAACTTTTTGTAGTAGGATCTTCCGAGCCCCGGAATTGAAATAAAATAGCAGCGGGGGTAAAGCAATACCCCATAGGACGCCAATGTTTAACATCGCATATCTTAAGAACTGTAATAGTGAGAATGTTCAAACTTTCTAAAAGTAACTCTTATGGTATACTACACTTTTGAAAATAAAAATAAAGCGGGTAGGCGCAGGGGGGGAAATACCTCCCATAGGATGCATGCATTAAATATCGCTCAACTGAAGAACTATTAAAGGGAGAGTCTTCAAACGTGGTTAAAGCTACTATTATAGTAAACTATAAATTTCAATATAAAAATGTGCGGGGTAGACAGACTAGGAGCAGTACCCCTCACAGAAGACATATTAAATACCATATATCTGAACACAATTGCCAGTGTAGCGAAGCGCACCGGGTTAAGCTAGTATATTATAAAGAAGAAAACGGTGAGAATATTTTAAAAGAAGGTATTTTGAATGTAGAAAATGGAGAAATATAGGTAAACTTATTATCTGAAACTAATCGCTTGACTACGAAGAAGGTAGATCACAAAAATTTCAGTATAATCGAAAATAAAGAACTTAAACCATTGAATGATTAAATCGGAATAGGACACTTAAACCCCGAAGAAAGATACCAATTATTACATATAATAAATAGATACCATAAAAATTTTTACCAAGAAAATGATACGCTTTCATTTACTTCCGCGATAAAACATAGAATTAGGACTACAAACAATATACCCATATTCTCAAAATCATACACATACCATACGTACATAAAAAGGAAGTTGCAGATCAAGTCCACGAAATGTTGAGATATAAAAAAATTAGGAATAACAATGCTCCATATTCAGCTCCAATTTGGATCGTGCCAAAGAAGGCCGATGCTAGTGGAAAACCAAAGTGGAGACTCGTAATCGACTATCGTAAACTGAACGAAGTAATGATCGATGACAAGTTTCCCACCCCTAATATAGACGAGATACTTGAAAAATTGGGAAGAAGCTAATATTTCACCGCACTCGATCTAGCAAAAGGTTTCCACCAAATTGAGATAGAGGAAGAAGATATTTACAAAACTGCATTTAGTTGTGAAGGAGGACACTATGAATTTCTGTGGATGCCTTTCGGACTGAAAACAGCTCCTGCAACATTCCAGAGATTAATGAATAATATACTCCAAAATTACATCAACAAAATCTGATTAGTACATCTGGACGATATAATCATATTTTCAACAGAAATATGTGTTTATGTATTCCTTACAGGAACACATAAATTCAATTAAACTTATATTCGCAAGGTTACGGGAAGCAAACCTGAAAGTCCAACTTTATAAATCGGAATTTTTAAAAAAGGAAACAGAATTCCTTGGGACATAGTTACAACCGAAGAAGTCAAGCCCAACCCTAAAAAGATAGAATGCGTTGTTAACTTTTTAATACCCAAGACGACTAAACAGATCAAACAATTTCTAGGACTGGCAGGCTATTATAGAAAGTTTATAAAGGACTACTCATCTATCGCTAAGCCAATTACTAAATACTTAAAGAAAGATTCAAAAATAAACATAAATGACCCGGAGTACGAAAAAAGTTTTAACACCCTCAAAACTCTACTTACACATGATCCAATACTAGCATATCCAGACCGTTCTAAAAGATTTACATTGACAACAGATCCAAGCAACTACGCTTTGGGAGAGGTGATTTCGCAAGATAACCACCCAATATGCTATGCAAGCCGCACCCTTAATACACACGAAATAAATGGGCTACAAAATATTTTAGGCCCAACCTTTTTGGCAGCAAATTTATAACAGAGACAGATCACAAGCCACTAACATGGATTTTCTCTATAAAAGAACCCAATTCGAAGCTTGTTAGGTGGAGATTAAAACTATCCGAATACGATTTCGAAATAAGGTACAAAAGGGGAACCAAGAATAGCAATGCTGATGCTTTGTCAAGGATTGAAACTGAACCCAGCATAAATACACTAGAATGTGATAACGTAACAATAAAAAGTACTATCTCACAAATAAATATGTTTAAAAATCAAGTAGTTATAATGAAAACAACCTCTGGATCATTAAGAATAAAAAATAAACCTGTTTTTAGGAACAAAAGGAAAATAATTTTTATGAAAAAAATGGACAGGGATACAATACAAAAGAATCATTTTAACCAAACACAACTGAATGCTATTCTTATCGAAGATCAATTTTATACAATGTTCAAAAATGTTTATGAAGAACTTTTTTCAAATAACACAAATGTTAAGGTAATTAGATGTACGCTCATAACAGAGGATATAGAAGATGAAAATCGGTTAACTGAAATTATTAAGACCGAACATCTTAACAAAAACCATAGAGGAATTCAGGCGGTATATAAAGAATTAATTACGCGAATTTACAATCCGAAATTGAAGCAAAGGATAACTCAGTTCATAAACAACTGTAAAATTTGCAACATGGCAAAATATGATAGGAAACCTCCAAAGATCCCTTAAAAAATTACAGAAACCCCATCTAAACCTCTCGAAATATTACATATAGACGTATTTTATACTCTAGATAAGAAACTCTTCATGACGGCAATCGACAAATTCTCAAAATTCGCTTTAGCATTTCAAATAAACGGTAGAAGTTGGGCAGAACTTAAAACAAAACTATTGCTGATAATCAACACTTACGGGAAAATAAATAAAATTGTCGTGGATAATGAGTTAGGATTTAGGGGTATACTGATGCAAGAATTTTTAAAAAAAAGAAAATATAGATATTCACTATACTTCAAATAGTACCCATACGTCTAACGCCGACTACACAACACAATCAATGAACACATACGCTTGCTAAGGCACGATAAAGAACACAAAGACGAAACTATGGAATATAAATGACAAGAATAATAGGTTTTTACAACAATACAACACATAGCACGACCGGCATCAAACCGATTGATTTTGTAAATGATAAAATACATGAGGGTAGATATATAGAAATTCGTGATCTTATAAACGCAAAGAAAGAAAAGTACAATCACTAATTAAATAAAAACCGGAAAGATTTTGAATTAGAAGATGGACCAAATTATATTAAAGAGATAAGAGGAGGAAAAAATCACAGAAAATATAGGAAAGTTAACGCAGAAAAAATAGACGATGACCACATCAAGACGACAGGAAATGGACATAAATATTATAAAACTCACGTTAGACCCAAGAAGAAAAACCAAGACAAAAATAAGCCTAAAGTCAAGGCAACAATTAAAGAAATTTTTTTTTAAGATGATCATAATAATGGTAACAATTGTTCCATTTAGGGCTCAAACTATCGACTTACAAGACCTATCGAACAATAACGGATATATACATATAAAAACAGGAGAAACCAAAGTTGTCGAACACTACATAAAGGTACTGCATATAATAAACATCACAGAATATGAACGAACTATGGAAATAATCAAAAACAACCTTGACATCCTAAGGACATCTAGTAGCGAATCAAAACAATTAATAAATACAGTGAACAAGAACTTTATGCTATTAAGGCCAAAAATAGAAAATCTTAATCCCCACTTCCGAAAGAAACGGGCTCTCTTGAACATTGTAGGTAAAGGCCTTAAAATGATTGCAGGTACAATGGACAGCGACGACGAAGAACAAATAAGTAAAACTCTTATATTGCTACACGCAAGTGACGAAAACCTAACAAACAAAATGAACAAACTAACATATGTAAATAATGTAATAAACTCCCAAATCCAGAACATAACTAATCATATAAACTATCAGCAAAACACTATCGGAGACTACTTAATTAAATTCAAGAACATTATAGGAAATAAAATTTCAACCATAGAAGACGGGATAACATTCATAGAACACATATACCAGATTAACAACGACATCTCACTCCTACGTCATCATGTAGACGATGTCGGACAGATTATTTTCTCCGGGAAACTGGGAATCATCCCCACAGATATTCTAACCCAAACCGAACTCGAACTAATCTTTGACATTTATACCAACATTAAGGTAGCCATAGCACTTCACTAAGGTAACATTATAATAATCCTCTCTATACCACAATATTCTCAAAACCCACTATCCATGGTGACATTCGTACCCATTCCTGACAAAAATAATAAATCTATAAAGCTTAACCATTCTGATGTTCTCATGGACTTAGAAAACAATATTTATAGTACGTATGTTAAGGATAATCTAAAAAGAAATCTTATAAACAGCAATGATAATAGTTTAACTAATATACTAAACTTCGAAGAAGCTAATTGCAAACATTAAATACACAAGAAATAATCGAAATAATTCCTGGAATATTAGTTCTTAAGCACTTTAACAATACAATATCTCACAATTGCAACAAAGCTAAACTGAAAATTACAGGAAATTGTTTAATCAAATTTGAAAATTGTGAAATAAACATATTAAATAAAACCTTTTCTAATGTTAAAATAAAAGTATATGACAAAATTATCCTACCTAATCTTATAACAAAAATTAAAGACACTAGAAATATAAAAACACTATAGTAATATAAAAAAATAGAATCTTTATATCTGAAACAAGTAAAGTACGAAGAAACACTGCAACAAGTACTACATACATACAAAAATTCAAAAATAATTAGTTATAGCATAGATATCTTAATTATCATATTAATATGTATCTTAATTACTTTTATATACCTCTTTAGGAACAGACAAAAAACATATATTCCAATCCTACAACTAAAAAATGAAACCACTATAAGTAACCCAATAAAAATAAGATAATTTCGTTGGTGGGGGTGTTATAGTGCCTCCCACTATCCCCTTAGTTATGGTGTCCCCCACTACGCCCTTAATATTATTTTGGTCATACACATTTACACATGCCTTCTTAAAAATTTTAGTCAATACTTTATCCGCTGCAAATAATATTAATTCCAAAGAATTTTAACATATATTTTTACAACTTTATTTTCAAAGAATTTTAATATATATATTTATAACTTTATTAATTGTATTTTACCAAAGAATTTTAATATACATATTTATAACTTTATTAATTGTATTTTTCCAAAGAATTTTAATATATATATTTATAACTTTATTTATTGTATTTTGTCCAAAGAATTTTAATATATATATATTTACAACTTTATTAACTGTATTTTTCCAAAGAATTTCAATAAACTTTATTAATTGTATTTATTTTTCCCAAGAATTGTTACACTTTGTTAAGGTGCATTTCCGCTAACAAAAATCTACATCTAACAAAATGCAGCAGACGAATTTCGTGGGAATTACTAATATCTTTAAATCAATTTATATTTGTATTCAAAATAGCAGAAATGCAAGAATAAACAAAATAATAGTATTTAAGAAAGTAGAAAATAAAAAAAGAATTCTTTTATTAATTAAACTTCAAACTAGTTGTTTATTTTTTTTTCGTTGTTCCCCGTAAGTAGATAGGTAATGGGGATCTTGGCAGTTTCCGGTTTCGGTAATGAGGTTGGTAATGTGGATGGTAGTGCGGTTGTGGTTATGTGGATGGTAGTGCGGTTGCGGTTATGTGGATGGTAATGCGGTTGCGGTAATGATTTATCCCATTTCCGAACCATTTCTCTAGTTCCCAAGCCCTGTGATAGGAATGATATATTTAGATAGAGCATCATTTTTCTAGTTTCGAAACCAGTTGAATATTTTCGGTTTTGAAAAACAAGTTTGTGGATTTTTAAATACAGTTTTTAGTGGATGGCAATGTTATATCGAGTTAGAAAGAGCATAATTTTTCTCGTTTCCAAACCAGTTGAAAATTTTCGGTTTTGAAAAAACAAGTTTGTGGATTTTTAAATACAGTTTTTGAATTAATGCAACAGTCAACAAAATATTTGAATTTAGTTTTTTTGTATTAAGAAATATTGTATTTCCCTTTATGATAACATTATGTTATTCTTATTTGCGGTTTGTTTTCTTTCCCAATACAATGTGTCTTAATAAGATTAGAATTAGAATTTGTATTTTGTACTGAATTCTGACGATATGTCTGCTTGTTTATTTTAACATTAATCTGAAGAAGAAACCTTTTTGTTATATTTAAGAAGCATAAACATGAGTGAGCATGTTAGAATGTATATCTACCCTGTCGGATTTTTATTAGCTAGCTCAACATTTAGTTGACTTTTAGCTTACTTTTTTACAACTGACTTGTAAACTAACTCATAATTGTTGCAGATTTGAGTCAGTTGTGTTTAGTGCGACTGACTTCTTCTCGATAAGTATTGAACTAGCTTTTGGCTAACTCAAAAGTTATGCAGAGATTAGTGAGTTGTGTTTTTTGCGACTGACTTCTTCTCGATAACAATTGAACTAGCGTTTGGCTAACTCAAAGCTGATGCAGTGGACTTTGGTAAAAAAACGTTTTGCTTGTTTTGTGTACTTTTTCAAAGTTAAATAATAAGCAAAAGTTCCCATATTCTCTTTGTTAATATCATTTAGTTAAATACATCTCATTTTCAAAGTAGAATTATTATGAAACCCGGCTTTGGCCATATCGGGCATGCTGCTGGTGTCTTATAACTGAGAGTTTTTCTGTAGACAAAGGGGAAATACAACAAAAGTGAAAGAAAACATATGTGTAATAGTCTCTGTCTCTCTTTAAAAAATAAATAAAGCAAAATACGTAATTTTTTTTTTATTCTCTTATTGAAGTCAACATATTGTATGCACCACAAGCTAACTCATAATGAGCTAACTTATGGTTATCTTAAAGTTATGCAGTGTGAGTGAGTACTGACTCGTACTGCGGACATTACGTGTAAAAACTGAATAGCTTTAACCATGTAAATGAGTTAGCTTGTGAGTCACCTCTGACTAACTTCTGATTAACCATGAGTTAACTTTGAGCTAGCTCATTTTCCGACAGGGTATCTATATACATATATAAAATAGGATGTGTGTATGAAGGTATGTATGTATGTATGTATGTATGTAACGTATGGACTCCAAAACGGCTGGGCCGATTTTGATGAAATTTTCAGGGAATCTTCAGAATATTCAGGCGGGTGACACTTTGAAGTCTGATTTCTGATTTTCGGTCTGGGGGCAGAGGGGCGTGGCAAAATCCATAACTTGAGAACGGCTTGACCGATTTGGACGATTTTTTCTTTAAAATTTACCACGCCTACTTTTGCGCCCACTTTTTCTATTAAGCGCATAACTGGAGAACGGCTTGACCGATTTTTTCTTTAAAATTATCGCCATGGTCCAACTTAGGTTTTGTGGAAAGAAAATTTTGCCCCGCCCACTTTTACGCCCACGTTTTTCGATTTACCTAAAATCAGAAAACGGCTCCATCGAGTTGACTAATTTTTCTTTCAAATGTTCGTATTAATCAACTTTAAGTTTTCATCGAAAGAAAAATTTAACACGCCTACTTTTACGCCCACTTTTTCTATTAAGCGCATAACTGGAGAACGGCTTGACCGATTTGGACGATTTTTTCTTTAAAATGATCGCCATGGTCTAACGGAAAGAAAATGTTGCCCCGCCTACTTTTACGCTCACTTTTTTCGTAAGATTCACAGCATATATATACATACATACAACCATATTTATTTTCAAATCAAATGTAAATCAAACATATGTATATGAACAACATTTTAATTTATAATATTATAATGATGAAACAGAACTGGGAATGAACGATGTTTTACATGCAGTTTGACATGAAATTTTGCCAGAGAATGCGGTTTCATGGATTTGTATTTAAAGGCCGTAAATTTCGTTTAAAGATCAATTTAAATCGTCTGGTAATACAACACTAATGTTTGCTTAGGGCCAGCAACACGGACCGGGTCAGCTAGTTTGTTTATAAAACAAAACATTAATTGCAGCTTGTTTTCTTTCGCAATACAATGTGTCCCAATAATATTTAATAAGAATTTGTATAATGTTTATTTTAACATTAATCTGATTATTGTAGCAAACTAGCGATTAATTGATTTTTCGTTATAAATAAAATTTTGGGATGCATTATATTTTTGTGTATATAGATAGATAGCTAGAAAAGTTTTTATCATTAGTCAGTATAGCTCAACATTCCTCAAAGTGAAGACATATTTCCGACATTGACATATTGATTTTTGCGTATATAGATTTTAAAACATAAAACAAAAGAAAAAAAAAGTTCTATCAACCTAATAAAATAAAAAAAGAATTTTGGAAATCAATTATAAACCTTTTTGAAAGTTCAAAAAAAAAAAGAAAAAATAAGTTCTTGTTGTTAAAGAAAGTACAAAATAAAATGGCTTCTGTATATTGCTCAATTTGTTCTTCAAAGCTCAGCTGTCCAAAAATGCTTAAGGTGCATATGGAATTGCATAGGAATACTTCTAATTGTTTTGATGCTAACGACTATGAAGTATGTCCCATATGTAAAACGTCTATTTCTAGAAAAATGCTTAAGGTTCATCTAAATCTGCATTGCGGTGTATGCAAATAGTTATTTATGACCCAACAAAAGGTGAAATAGCATATGGAATTGCATAAAAATAGTTCAAATAGTTTTGATTGTAATCACTATGAAGTATGTGAAATTTTGACACAAAATGTTGTCATTAGCCCCGATTATTTCTGTTCAACAGCATATTGATATAGTATATTTCATAAAAGAAATAAAAGGTAAGTTTAATTTGACTTCATTTTAACAAGTCTTAAGTGCGCGGAAAAAAATATTGAAAAGTGGTGTTGCATGCCGAAGTACGGCTACATTGATCTCTTTTTTTTTGGATAAATTTGTACCAAAAAATATAATATATACTTTATAAATTGAAACACACACACATGAATATAAATATATGTATTTAATTTAATTTTTTAATATATACTATATTTTGTTTATTAATATATGCTGTACATTTGTAATAAAACATAAATTTTTGACATTTATTTTTTTATTGTTTTTATTGCGAGAACCATATTACATGTTAAAATAGACATTTTATATAGGGTTGAAAAATATATAAACATGGTTTGAAAGATCGTTTGCGTTGTTCTTCTGAACATAATAATATGTTAGAGCCAATAATTAGCTAAAAACATTATGTCTGAACATATATTGTTACTGAAGACGTGTTTGACACAATCATAACCACAAACATTAATTATAGTTTGCGATTGTGATTGTATCAACCATGTTTTTTCTTTGCGTGTATATCAATCAAAATGCTTAAGGTGCACATTAACCTCCACTGTCCCATCTGCAAGAAACTTTTCATTAGTTTAAGAAAACTCATTGAACATAACACCCAGGCTACAACTGACATCAAATGGTTAACATTAACACTAACATCATGTTAGTGTTAGGTATAGCCTCCTCATGTTAGTGTTGTGTTTGTGTTTTAACAGCGTTGTTAAGCATTCTGTCTTGAAAGCTATTTTATAACATAACTTGACGTTAAAGTTTGACAGACAGCTTTTTTTGTTGCTTTTTATTAACTTTTTTATACAACTTGTCAAAAATACACGCGTGGCTGATAAATAATTAAAATTAAAGCGCAAAATAAAGTGCAAAATAAGTTTTCCGAAAATAAATTCATTTTAAAAGCGATGTATACTATGTTTAAGCGCTAAACTTTTTCTTTGCTATGAATATAACACACAACCTGTCTTTAGCTTGTTTTTAAACTTATGTTGTAAGATATTTACGTGTTCTCCACCTAAAACCCATTGGCAAATTGACGAAGTTATTCTGCCGGCGTTATTGCTTGTGTTAAGACATCACAAATTGCACGTGTGGCCGTAGGGTAAAGAAGCTCACAATACTACCATCCAATCACCTTTTCTCAAGTGCTAATGATAAATATTGTAATGAATGCAATGAATTAATACCGACAACATCATTTAATGCGCATATGAGAACAAATCGCCATATAGAAAATTGTCAAACAATTAATATTAATAAAACATTAACTGTGAGACAAAGTAATTTTCAGGGAAGAATTGAAACCTATAGATTAGTGAATGAAAAGGAAGAAATTCTGTTTCCGGAGGAGTTCCTTAGAGATGGAAGGCAATTGTAATTGAAGAATTAAAAAGATGTGGCATCAATCACACTACATTTAAATTTAACATGGAGTTGTTATGTGAATATATAAAATTGGTGGACGATGAAATTAAATTAGCATCAATTGTGCACATTTCCAAAATGATGTTAATAACGCTTGCTGAGGATATCAGTGAGTCATATGACAAACATGCAGACGAAATATCCACTAAAATGAATGAATTTCACTAAAATAAATTATGTAGAAGTAAATGTAAACAAGGCTAGCATTATAAGAGGATCCCAATTTATACCATTGCCCAAGAGCATAAGCATTATTAAAAGAGCATGCATAAATGTGGAAAATAAAGATGTTTTCTGCTTTAAATGGTGTTTAATTGCAGCACTCTGCAGTGACTTAAGCAACAAAGAAAGAAGAAAGTGCAATTCATATAATATAAATATTTATAATAATAAAATTGCTGTGGGTGACTTGGAGTTGAATTTTGAGGGATTAGAATTTCCTCTGCCTTTAAAATCGATAGAAAGGTTTGAAAAACAAAATGATATAACGATTGAGAATAATGTTGCTTGTTTATTACTATTGAGATGGCAGTAGGGAGATCGAACGGTTATTATTGGACCGGTTTTAACCGGTTATTTTAGCTTTGCCCAAGTCGGTTATTTTAAAATGCCCATTTTTCGAATATCGAATAAACCGGTTATTTTAGTAATGTGTAATTTATATACATTTTCCTTACTCTTGTTGTAGATGTACCCGTAATTTAAGTATTTCCTAATGAAATATTGGCCAAACTTAAACTTTTTATGAAGAATGTCAAAACAAAATGTAACAAAGGTAAAAAAACATTATGAAGACTGGAAATACAAATCGCTTATAAAAGCGTATGTTCTCGTAGAAAAAAAACGAAAAACTATTCAAAATACTACAAAATCGTGCGCAGTTAAAAAGTAAATAGTCATTTGTGCAAGAGTATTCTAAATATTAAATATATTTTAAAATAAAAGTTATCTCTAGATATTTTTCGAATGCGATTAAAAAGACAAAGTGAGGTGCTTAAAGTGCCCTAAAAGGATAAGTTACAAAGGTTCTTCCATGCCACGACTTATTAATCACCTTTAATTAGTATACATGCTTGACATTAATGTGAACCAAATGAAACTTAACTCCGTTCGAAGTAGTTCTAAGGAGATGACAAATAATACTTTACTAAAATACGCTGCAAAAAATGAATCATTCGGTGAAATATTAGCCCGTTGTGTTGCCGAGGATGAAATGCCCGTTAAGGCACTAAAAACTCTTAAGTAGTTCTAGCATCTCTTCATGCTGAAAACTACAACATTACGGCGGAATCAACGATATGGGAAAAATTTCTACCAGTTTTATTTAATTAAACATCAAGAACTAAAAAACAAAATTGAAGAAATGAAACAATGTCATGGAATGTTTTAAATTGTAGTCGACGAATTGACAAATATTTTACACAAAAAGAATGTTCAGTTCACTATTCGTTTCTATAATGCTGAAACAAAATAATTTGAAATAGATAAACCTGGCTAAGAGGTTTTGTTTGCAACTTTTGAAAAATATGGTGGATTTATATAGATAGCTTAACCACCAACAAATGAAAACTCATTCAAAATAAATTTGAAAGAATATTTCAAATAATAACTTTAAAAAATTCCTATATTTTATTTTCTTTTGCAAAAAGTTTGACTACACTCATAGAAAAATACGTCTTCATATTGATGATGCTCTAACATCAGAATTGTGACATTTATGCTGTTACAAATGTCATCAATGTGGCAAAAAGTGACATTAATCCAATGACGAACTTCATCCTAAGATGTTGTCATATTTTATGCGTCATCTAATGAATCATGTCATCAGTGTGATGACAAACTGTCATCAGTGCGATGACATAAGATATCATGTCATAATATATTATTAACATTATTGACATGTTTAAAAAGTAAAATTAGAAGCAAAAATTCTCATATTCTATTTTTATAAATTATTTATTTATACATCGAATTTTTCAAGTAGAATTACTACGGAAACCATATTACAATGACTCAATTTGATGACAGTTTGTCATCGCACTAATGACATGATTTATAAAAACGACTCCAATTCGTAATTTCTGTGATGCCAATGTGTCATACCATTGATGACATAATTTAAATTTTTACCCTAATGACAATTTGGCCAAGTGATGTTAAGGCTGACATCACAGTATGTAAAGTGTCATGGGATTAAAAACGAAGACAGTTGTCATAGTACTGATGTCAAAATTCATCAGCGTTATTACGCCTTTTCTATCAGTGTAGATCAAATATCATTCAACAGTTTCTAAATTACATTATACAAATATCTTCTTACAAATAAAGTTTAGTAAATCAATAAAAAATTGTTAAAAAATTTAGCTAAAGTTTGATCAATTTACTGGTCCCTTTTTCTTTGATTTTATCGTAAAATATATGTATTTTGTTGGTTCCTTACCTTTGCAAATTGTTTTGTTTCTATTCAAATTAACGTTTTATTTAAAAACTTATTTGATTTTTGTGTTTTTAAGTATTCGAATTAAAACCGGTTAACCGGTTATTTAAAAATTGCTTAACCGAAAACCGGGTTTTTTAAAATATCAACTATTCGTAATATTCGAAAACCGGTTATTGAAAAAAGTCGAATAATCGATCTCCCTAGATGGCAGTGATTAATAATATAAAAATAAAAGGCCTTGTATTTATACATATTAAAAAAAAAAATTATTATTTTATATATTAGATTACATCTAAATACATTTGTTTTAATACAATAAAAGTTAAGATATATTCATTTATTCATAAGTTTCTTAAAAATACTGTTTACCTGTATTTAGATCAATAATAATAATTAAATTTAAAGAAAGAAAAAAAATATCAATAAAGTTAAAATGTAAGATATAAAAATTAAAAAATATAAATAGTTGTTCTTATTTCAAATTTGATTTTCTCTTTCAAGTAAAACAGCATTTTTTAAAGCGCGAACTCCATAGTTGTGATAACTGCAATATGAGTTTTCTGGATACTTTTTATTAAGTTCCTTTAAATTTTTACATCCAAAATCCTCTATATTAAAAACTTTTTGCTGCAACATTTGCTCCAACCATTTGACTTTTTCTGTTCCTTTTACATATATTTTAGAATTTTTTAAATTAACCCTTAAAAAAATTACAAACACTCTTAAACTCCTGTATTCCAGTTAATACAATGAAAATATTTTATTAACCAATATGCTTCTTTTTGCTCCTTTTGTGATAAGCAATTGAAATCAAAAGGTGGTTTTATAATGAAATTGATATATTGCTTAGAATTGAAAACAATTGCAACTTCTTTAAAAATAAATTTATTTGATTCTAGTTTGAACCCTTGTAAATCAACGAAAACACGTTTGCAATACATCTTTTTTTTCTTATTTGTGATTTACAAATTATAAAATTTTCAGAACTTGTCCCTTTAATGGTACATATTCAATAATACGATCGTGAATGAGAATACAATAAGCTGATGTGTTTGCTGGAACATTAGTAGCTGTTTCAAATTCAATTTTTATTTCAATTGGTCCGCTGACAATGGATTCATTTTGATAACTAACATCTACTACTATTATTAGAGCATTATTGTTAAACTCTTGAGATGTGAGAAGCGGCTGGGAGTCTCTCATATAGTAGTTTTCTTGAAACCTTAGATACATATCATATAGAATTGCATAACGTTCATTCTTAAACTTTATGTTAAGGTCATCATATGGATAAGACTCTGAATTTAAATGTACTTTTAAATTAATCAAATAGCAGTGGATAAATTTCTTTTCATGTTGGAATGCAATCAAAACAAAACGAGGGCGTTCTCTATTCGCTGCCAGCTTAACATTCCACACCTGATTTGTTGGCATATTTAGTTGTGGATTTATATGACAATCCCAACTTCTAAATGCAATTGGTACTGAAGTACCACTGTTTATTATTTTTATCATATTTAATTTACTAAAATCAGATAGTTGTACATGAGGAATTCTCGACGATATACTTGAAATTGTTAATTTAGTCTTTTCGGTAGAAACGGTTGAATACACAAGATTCTCATCATTTTAATTACGTAATAGAATCAATTCATGTTTTGCGTTCAATAATATTTTGTTATAGTCTTCAGCGAATCCCAAAAACAATTTAAGTGGTACATAAAATGAAAATAGCCATTTACGAGATCAATATCATCATATTTATTCCATCCAGCATTTTGCATTCCATTACTATCTATTGGTGATAATGAAACGAAATTTTTAATAGTACTTGATGTTCCTATATGTCTCGTTTGATCAATTTCAACACCATTTACTTCGTAACGGATTTCATCAAATATATGTGCTACAAAATTATTTTTTAATTTAAAGTTGGCTGCAGAAGATACTAATTTTGTATTGCTATCATCTTTAACAAATCCTTCTACATATATAAAACTTTCCGACGGCAAAATCTACAAGTCCTGATTTTGTATTGTAATACGAATTTCATCGTTATTATTGTAAGATAGTAAATATGGGGTATACGTATGGTAGGTCTTTTTAATTATATTTTCATCGGACAAAGGTTTATCCAGAACATCTATTATTGAACTCATAGTTTCTTCAATTTTAAATTTAATGATTGTAGAAATTCTTTACTTGATTGCGTTAAGTTTATATTTTTTAATAAATTCTTTGAGTTTAATTTATTTTTCAATATTTTGTTAGCAGAAGAAGAATGTAATACTTTGTTTTTAAGTATATTCTTCTTGTAAATTATCATTATTTTATTGGCCTTAAATGTAATCGAATTGTAATTTCCTCTCCTCGGAAATTAAGTAAATCACCGTCTTGATCAACCACTCGCAGAGTAAGGGAGCTTATCTCTCGACAGTTGACTGGCAACTAGTTAAAATTCCTAGGAATCTCATCTATTTTATACCCAGGTGGGACATTAATGCCAAACTCATGCAATGTATGTGCTTGGGAGTTATTCATGTATGTGTTGACTATATTACTCTTAATTCGAAAAAGATATACCTTTAAAATATTAACTGGAAGATCTGAGTAAAAGTCTTTATGAGGTAATAAAATATTTTCTTTAAATCCTAAAAGCTTGTCAATTGTATTTTCCTTATTAAAGTATATTGGATCATTAGAGTTTTTTATTCTAACTTGCATCGTATTATTATTAGCCTCAATATTAATTTTATTTTCAGGACTATATCGTTGATATTGTTCTTTAATATAATCAACTATGTCGTGTAGTTCATAAGATCCAATCGGAATTTCAATTGCTTATTCACCAATATGAAACATATTATTATATACATCTACATTTGGAATATTATTATATGAATGAAAATCTGTAAGTGCACACTTATATTTTCCATCTAACTCAATTGGAGGAAAATAGTTAGCTGTAAACTCTGTTGAGTTAGAGCTAAACGTTAGAGTTATTGACATTTCGACTGTTAAATTGTAAATAAAGTTAAAAACGTAATATTCTTTATTAAAAACTAATTTATTAAAATTTTTTTTTCTTATTTAATAATAATACATTCCCTCTTAGGTACTATTATTATTATTATTGTATCTACTCTTTCTTACATACTACAATATATCAATTCTATTTATCCAAGAATTATGTTGATTCGAAAATCCCAACTATTCTACATATGCCATTTCTCCTTTAGTTTTAAGAATTTTTTCAACAAGGTAGGTATCAGGAAATCGAGTTTTTGAAAGTTCATCATCATAGAAACCACCCTTTATTGGATTTCCAAGATAGTCTTCCAATATGAATGTTGCGGGATAAGTATTTTTTACGGGTTTAATTTTAAAAATTTCGGTCGTGCAATTGGGGGTGTAACCGTTTTCAAAAATGTGTTTATATTTGCTTATGCGTACATAATCTCCAACATTAAATTTAGATTTTTTAAATATTTTTAAATGATTGTATACACTTTTCAATAATTTCATTTCGTTGTTAGAATTAACGTCAATTGGTGCCATTTTAATGGTGCGATGAACTTTGCTATTGTATTTATTAATTACATCTTTGTAAATATGAAGCCAATAATATGAACCATTTAAACTAAATTCTTTCCACATCATTCCTTTTAGAGTTCTATGAAATCGTTCTATTATCGAGGCTTTCATTATACTATATGTTGAGTAGTGATTGATATTATGGTTGTGCATGAGGGTGTTAAATTGTTTATTGAAAAATTCTTTACCATCATCAGTCTGCAAGTTTTTGGGCAATCGACCTAATTTTCAAATACTTTTCATTGCTTGAAATACTTCAGTTGCTGTTTTTGTTTTAAGTGCAACACCCCATGCAAACTTTGAGAAAGTATCAATGATAGTTAACAAATATCGATATTTTTTATTATATGTAGAATAGTTTCCCATTTCAACTAAATCAGCTTGCCAGAGATCATCTATTCCTTTCATTACAACTCTTCGACGTATGAAATTTTTTCGAGCTGGCTTTTGAAGTTCATTTACTAAATCTCTTCTTCTTGAATCCATTATTATTATTAAGTCTACTTTACTTAAGGAAATATTGTTATCTGCTGGTCTTTATTTTAAATATCAAGCCTATTATATACTTTCTGATTAAAGATTTTGATTCTTCTTTCAAAATCATTTTTAATTTTCTCTATTATTTGATAAATTTCATTTATATTCTTGCTTAATTGATCCATTATCTCCTTCTGTGTTTTCTGAATTTGAGATTGCAAAAACATTTTATTGACACCATCATTTTCTTCCAAAGCATTTGACATATGTTTGATTCTTTTGTTTTGAATGTCAATGTTGTTATCTGTATCCATAAAGAACCCAAGCAATTTAGGTGTATTTTTTTCATAGAAATTACGCCACTTGTATTGTTAATATAGTGACAAAATTTATCAACAGATATTACTTGATGTTAATTTAATAGTTATTCAATAATGTTAGCTTCGTATAATTCTTCAATAATAGATACAATTTCGTTATTATGATTGCTGTGACCTGCAGCTTGTGATGCGAGCAGGAGTCTTAGTGGATCTATAAACTAATTTGGATCATCCCAGTATATATAGTATGGTTTATTTGGGTTGAAATTCATTAACCCACTTCCCATATCATTTTTTTATTTGTTTTTTTTTTATTGTATCAGATGAAGTGGGTGATTGCGGTGTTGTGGTAGATGAATTTTTAGGTTTAATCAATTTGCTAATAATATTCTGATATTTTTATGCTCTTGTACCCCTTATATTATCATCTGAGACATAACCTCTTTTATACGCATTAGTATTAATTAATATTTTTTTATAAATCTCTAACTCGTGTTTATCATAATTTTTTGGTATTTTTTGAAACATTAATGAAACTAAACCTGGAGTGAGTGCCCATATTTGGTTTCCAACTTGAATCTTATCTTTATTAAATTTAATGTTACTATCAACAAATTTCCGTTCATTATTTGAATCTTCATGTAATCCATATAGTGTGTCTAACTCATGTCTTTTTTTCTAAATATAACAAATCATTAAAATTCATATGATTATTTAGATTTTCTGCTTCGGGTTGAGAATAAAAATCATCATCATCATCATCATCATCTTCAGAGTTAATTGCAGCAGTAGATAATATATATTTTTCTGGTTTTATAATTGGAATATTTGAATCTGTTTTAAATTGTTGTTGTTGTTGTTTTGATTTATTTTTAATTTTATTCTTTGCAATTTTTAAATTTACTTTGGTATTTTTCGAACTATTAATAAAATTTTTCAAGGGTTCTGTTATGGGCTTAAATGTATCTTTAAGTTGTATCTGCTTCACCAATTTTTATACTGCGAAATTTCTTCTTTAAAACATTTCTTGTCTTTAAAACTTTTTCATTCATTTTCTTATCGACCATCAGATCAGCTATTCGTTAGTTGTCAATGATTTTGTTGTTTTTGTTGTAATATCTTTAAAGGTTGATGACATACTTATACTTGTGTGTAATATATTCTACAATTTATAATGTTATAAAATAATCAAACTGCTTTCTATATCTCCCATAATATAAGTACAAATGTACTTATATCCAAAAATCCATATTTATCCTACCAACATTCTCTACAAATTTCATGAAACTTTTCGTAACTCATATCGCTACCAACATGATCAGCATATATATGTTTTATATTCATTTCATCTTGCTTAAACATTATAATCATATTAGCATTATCTCTTATTAAATGTTTAGGAATTCTTGTATATGTTTGACATAAGTAGAATGAATCTATATTTCTATGTCTACCCATACAAAAATATGCACGTATATTGTTTTGTTTTTCTCATGCAACATCATCGAATATCATAACTGAATTGTTTTGTGCTTCATCAGGAGGTAATACAGAATCATTATTTGAAAACGTGTAATAACCCATTCCTTTAATTGGTGATAATAATTTTCTTAAATATTCATACTTTGGCTGAAATAGTGATTTTGAGTATAAATAGATGTTTTCAAATTTCAGTCCATTAGGACTTTCTAGTAAGCTTATCATAACGTTAGTCTTTCCACAATTTGAAGGACCCACAATAAGCGCACGAATAGAATTCGGTAATATAGAACTATATCTAGTTTTTGATTTTATATTCGTTGAAGAAACCGTATTACGAACAAAAATATTTTTATGTTGTTTTATTAAGCGCATCTTTATAACTGAATGAAATAATTAAATATTACGTTTTTCTTATAGAATAAAACAAAACAAGATAAAATGGTGATACTCTTTAACTATAAGCTTAATTACAATAAAACTGTCAGAGGAAGAGGTTTAGTCAATAAATTGATAAATTCACTTCCTTTTGAGCTACATCTTCCTGGTTATCAATATTGCGGTGCTGGAACGAAATTACAAAAACGTTAAGAACGAGGTGATAAAGGAATAAATCTATGGGACGCTGCATGTAATGAACACGATATTGCTTATTCAAAAAATAAAGAAATAAATATTAGACATCAAGCTGATAAAATTCTTGAGAACAGAGCTTGAGAACGAGTACTTTCAAACAATAGCAGTTTGCCAGAAAAATCATTTTTCATATTTGCTTACAAACACAATGAAATCAAAAACTAAACTCGGTATGGGTATGACTAAGCAAAACAAAAGTAATAGACATTCAAAATCGAATAAAGTTATTGGAAGAAAACTGTTCAATTCAACGCTAAAAGCGACAGCAAAAATGTTAAAAAAAAGAAAAACCAACAGATCTTAACGCCGCTATCATGATTGCACGTAAGACCATTAACAAATCCTTTAAGGGAAGGAAATCTGAAATTGTAATACCACGCGTAATATGTGTTCCCATTAATACCATTAATACCAATTTTAACAGCTTTAGGTGTAATTGGTACCCTATCGAGTGGAGGTGCTAACATAGCAAAAGCAGTTAATGCAGCAAAGAATGCTTAACTCCAACTTGATGAAGCGAGTAGACACAATAAAAGCATGGAAGCCATAGCAATGGGTAAAGGACTTTTCCTTAAACCATATAAGATAGGATATGGATTAACTTATGAAGAAAAATCAAAAAACTTCTAAACCCAAGAGGCCATTGACTGATATTGATGTACGAAAATTCTCAAAAAATATTCCTCACTTTAGAGGAATTTTCATATTAGACTCAATACCAAAACATCCCAAAAATATTGAATGTGGAATAATTAATTCGGATTCTACAATAGGTAGTGGTACACATTGGGGAGCTTACTATAAAAACAATAAACAAATAGAATATTATGAGAGTTTTGGAAATTTACAACCACCATTGGAACTAGTTGAATACCTAGGAGGAAATATAAAATATAACTACAATCAACATCAAAACTATGATTCATTTAATTGTGGACATTTATGTCTTGAATTTTTGTATAAAATAACTAAAAAGAAATAAATAAATAAATAAAACAATTAAAATTATTTAAAAAAAGAAAACCACTAATTGTTTTATTTAATTATTTTTAGTTTTAACCTTATTATTATTATATTGGTGTAGGTACATATTGCTATTTTTATCATTAAAATAAAATTAAATAACTGTTAAAGTTGGCGTATATAGGGTATTTAGAATTGGCTACAAAGATATCATCCTCCTCGAATGGTTTCAATTGCAAGTTTTTCTCCCCTTCCCTGGATATAAGATACGTTCCAGATGATAAATTCTTCAAATCTTCGTCAGTTAGCGTATTGTAGCGATATGGCCAGCTCAATTTTTATTTAGCTCCCAAACTTTGTTTTCACTCTACTTGCACTTATAATAATGTGTTTAGAAGACATCACAAGATCCTTAATGTGCATTAAGGATTTGCTATAGCTCAGAGTGTTAAATTTATTCATTAAGTTTTTCGAGGGTTCCATTTTCCACAACCGATCACGTTAGTTTCTTTTTTTCAACTGAGATTAAATCAATTTTTAAATCGATCTTAGTATATTTTATTAATTAAGAAAATAGTAATATATACATATATATAATAATGTTAAAGAAAGAGATGAACATATACATTTCTTCCCTTTCCTCTAACACTTCCACATAAATAAGAATCAATACAGAACAAATTATCGAATAGCATTGAGAAAATAAATATAGTTTTCTCTTTCACATCAGTTATTAAGTGAAATGTTGTGAAATAATAATAAAAAATTCTTCTGACATTTCACACTTGTATCTAGAAATTTAACAACGAGAAACATTTACAAAAAGGCAACCAAACAAAGAACATCAAAAAAAATGTGTGCCTTAAAAGAATTTATAATAAATTTTTTTAAAAACATTTGAGGATGTTTTAATGTTCGAGCACAGGGTGTGCATACAACATTTTTTAACTATGATGGATGAAAATAAGGAGTTTGGTGTTGGGGATTTTAACGATGCAGAGCCACATTTCGAATGCTGCCCGTGGTACAGTCCGACTTGTGAGGAGGGTCCTAGTCCGTGCAGGTGCACAGTTTATTTTTTAAGAAAAGTAATCGTAGTAAATCTAATTAATTTTTACACATAAATCTATAATAAAAAATCATTATAAAAAGAAAAATTTTTGTATACCTGTTTATTTCCTTTTATTTAATTTTATATTTATTTTCTAATTTCAGTAAATAAAATGTATTCCAATACAAATAAAATTAATAACAATAAATTGTAAATAAAAAAAAATATGTATTTAGCTACATTTATTTTGAAGGATGAAATTTCAGCGTTTTGCATCATTGTTTTTGAAGATTCGAAAAATGAAATTGGGATATCAATAACTTGAACCCCATAATTTGTATTGTGATTTCTTCTAGAGATATCATCGCTTTTCATTTCCATATTATATTGAGGAACGTTAGAAATGTTATCATCTCGTATTTCGCATTCTTCAGTTAGACCACAGGTTTCATAGCTGGGTGGTGGTAGTAGTACATTTAATGCATTCCAATTAATCGGTACTAAAAACTGTATTTAAAAATCCACAAGCTTGTTTTTCAAAACCGAAAATTTTTCAACTGGTTTCAAAACTAGAAAAATGATGCTCTATCTAAATATATCATTCCTATCATAGGGTTTGGGAACTAGAAAAATGGTTCGGAAATTGGATAAATCATTACCGCAACCTTACTACCATCCACATAACCGCAACCGCATTATCATCCACATAACCACATTACCAACCTCATTACCGGAAACTGCCAAGATCCCCATTACCTATCTACTCCCGTATCGGTGGAATAAGTGAAAACCTCTCGTTACAGATATACAATTAGACGAGTTATTATTCATGCATACAGATTGGGTGCGATTTGCAAGGTATGGAAAACATTAATTTACATGAGGTATTTGAAAAATTAAACATATTCTTAAGTTTGAAACATAATATATTGTGGTCCACTGTATCGAATGCTTTTGATTGATCCAGAAGTATTTAAAAGTCCACAAAATCATCATCAGTATGCCGTCGTATGTCCTCAGTAACATTAAGAAGAGGGGTTACTAGGGAGATCGAACGGTTATTATTCGACCGGTTTTAGCAGGTTATTTAAGCTTTGCCCAAGTCGGTTATTTGAAAATATCAATGGAATATCGAATTAACCGGTTATTTTGGTATAATAAACCGGTTACTTTAATAATGTTTAATTTATATACATTTTCCTTACTCTTGTTGTAGATGTACCCGTAATTTAACTGCCCGTTCGCATAGTAAATAACATTTAAAACAAAAACCAAATTTCAAAAATTGTTTTTGTTTTAAATGTAATTTTCTATGCGAACGTTAACGTTCGATATCGGCGAACGGATAGTAAGTATTTTTCTAATTGAATATTGGACAAAAAAAACATTATGAAGAATGGAAATACAAATCGCTTATAAAAGCGTATTAAAGAGTATTCTAAATACTATTATAGATTTGGTTTCTAGTGATATTTCCAACTGGATTAAAAAGACAAAGTTAGGTGCTTAAAGTGCCCTAATATGATAAGTTGCAAAGGGGTTTCAACGTCACTATTTATTAATCACCTTCAATATGCTTGACATAAGTGTGCTTCAAATAAAACTTAACTGTTCGAAGTAGTTCTTAAGAGAGGACAAATAATTCCTTACCAAAATACGCTGCCAAAAATGAAACATTGGGTGAAATATAACCCCTTGTGGTGCCGAGGACGGAATGCCCGTTAAGGCACAAACTCTTAATTAATACTAGCATTCATGCTTAAAACTACAACATTCCGGCGGAATCAATGATATGGAAAAAATTAATCAATTTTTTTTTATGTTTAAATACTTTAGTCGATATGCTTTGCTTCAATCGTCAAAGAAGACTGACTCTTTTATTTTATTTTTCTGTTTTACAAAATTCTTACGGTTAAATACATACAATATTAAATTGTTGCTTCTCAGCTAACGGCTTGCAATCATATACTTGGGTACATGGTAAAGGCCTGTATATACATACATATTTACGTACGTGTGTATGTACTAGTGTTCCGTTTATCATTTAACTTACAGTGAAGAGCAACAATTTATTACACTTTGTTTTAATTTAACTCACTATGTCTATTATAACTTACTTTCTATTTAAATAATAAGAATGCTATATATGTATGTTGAAGTGATACTGTCCCTACAACTCGGCCGTCCTGACTTCTAGGATCCCCTGATCCGTCTTGATATACTCCTTGTAATTCTATCCGTTGTTGATCCTCCTACATTCATCGTACTCTGTTCTCCTATTAAGCTTCCTTCCCTTGCTAAACTTTTCCTATTTCCAGCCATATTAGTCTTGTCCGTCAACCATGGTTTAATATTATGAGCCGCCCATATTCCTTCATAAGGCCTCTGTGTCCGCTGAAATCCGTCTATATCCTTAATATAATATCTATCGTTCTGCAGTACCTTCACAACTTCATATGGTCCCTTAAATTTTGGTAATAATTTACCAGAAACTCCAACAGTAGAATCAAAGTTTTTTATCATAACGTAGTCCCCAACTAAATACGTGTTCAGTTTTTTCCTTCTTGCATCTACATATGCCTCATTACAACCTTGCACCTTTTTCTGTATTTCTTCCGCTTTACTCCTTATTTCCTCAATATTCTCATTTACGCATCGAATATCACCCTCTATAACGTTCTCCTTTAAACAATCTATTGT
Organism: Pollenia amentaria; assembly: GCA_943735925.1. Classification (NCBI taxonomy): domain Eukaryota; kingdom Metazoa; phylum Arthropoda; class Insecta; order Diptera; family Polleniidae; genus Pollenia; species Pollenia amentaria. The sequence continues at coordinate 117,604,654 of OX031006.1, read as the reverse complement.
CTTACCTCTTTGTCCTATCCCAAACAACGTTCTGCTCGGATATTCTCCTATGCCCCTGTGAATTGTGTTATTCATGGCGTATTCGACATCCGCCAAAACCTTGGGCCAGGGTTCATTTCCCCCATTATCCCTCATTTTAGCTATCATTGGTCCTAGATCCCTATTAATTCTCTCCACTTGTCCGTTTGCCTGTGGCGATCCGGTCGCTATCCTTATGTGTTTCACGTTGTGTTCGCTTAAAAATTCCTGAAACTCTTCCGAAGTGAAACAAGTGCCCCTGTCTGACACTATATAAACTGGCCTACTGTATGCTCTAAAATAATTCTTAAGTGCGTCCACCGCCTCTCTGGATTTAGTTGTCCTCGTCGGATATAACCTTAAAAACTATGTACATGCGTCTACTACCACCAGAATATATTTGTTTACATTGCCCTTTTTATTGATAGGTCCATAGTGATCTATGTGCACTACCTGAAAAGGAATGTTTCCCTTTGGTATACTGTGCACATACCCTTCTTGTCTACCCGACTTTCTAGAAAATGCTATGCACTTTAAACAGTTTGTTATGTGGTCCCTCACTTTCCTTCTTAAACCGGGGAACCAGTAACTCTTAGTAATTATATCAGTAACTTTATCCACCCCCATATGACCCATTTCATTGTGGTATTTAAAAAGCACCTGCCCTTCCATTGGCCCTGGTACATAAAAAAGAAGTCCATTCTTCATTTTTCTATATACTACACCATTTCTCATTTCATAAAATGAATGCTCTCTTTTCCCCAACATTGTCTTTATTTTTCCTATTTCCGTATCCTTGTTTTGACAAATTACTAAATTGTCCTCAAAAGTGTTATCCGATATTATCAATATTGAATTACATCTACTTAAGGCATCTACATGTTTCATCCTTGACCCCGCCCTGTGCTCCAATTTGTATTCATAATTTTGAAGTTCTAGTGCCCATCTGGCAATTCTTGGGTTTAATTCCTTTTTATTAAGCGTAAGCGTTAAGGAGTTACAATCTGTTACTATAGTAAACTGAATACCCTGCAAATAAATTCTAAACCTCTGTAAAGCATATATGATAGCCAGTGTTTCCAACTCAAAGCTATGGTACTTTGATTCCGTTTCTGACGTTCTCTTCGAAAAGAAAAAAATTGGATGAAATTTATTGTCGTTTTTTCTTTGCAATAATATTGCACCAAAACCTATAGAACTTGCGTCACAGTGTAATTCTGTCTCATCTTTTGAATCATATATTGCCAAGACTGGCGCATCCATCATCTTATCTTTTAATAGGTTAAAAGCTCTTAGTTCATTTTCACCAAATCTGAACTGTCTATCTTTTTTTGTCATATCATAAAGTGGTTTAGCAATAATAGAAAAATCTTTTATAAATCTTCGGAAGTATGAACACATTCCTATAAAACTCTGTACGTCCTGTACCCTTGATGGTACTGGATAATTTCGAATCGCCATCAGGCCGTCCTTATTCGCCCTTATGCCCTCACCTAATATCATATAACCCAGGTATTTGATTTCTCCTTGAAAAAAACTACATTTATCTAATCTCAGTTCCAATTTGTTCCCCACTAGTCGCCTAAAAACTTCACTTAATATCTCCATATGTTCGTCAATGTCCGCCGTTGCTACCATGATATCATCAAGGTACACTATAACTTTTCCCTCCCTGACCAAGTCCTCAAATACTCTGTTTATGAATCTCTGAAATACGAATGGTGCATTCGTCAAACCAAATGGCAATCTCAGAAATTCATATTGTCCAAGCGGAGTTGTAAAGGAAATATATTTGATACAATCCTCATACATATATACGTGGTAGTATCCATTCTTAAGATCCAATTTCGAAAATAAACGTTTATTCACTAACCTATCTAAAAGATCGTCTATTAAAGGCATTGGATACTTATATTTAACAGTGACCTTATTTAATTCCCGAAAATCTACACACATACGTACTCTCCCCGTTTTCTTTCCCACTAATACAATCGGGGAAGCATACTCCGATTCGCTCGGACGTATTATCCCATTTTTCAAATATTCGTCTAATATAGTCTGTACTTGTTGTTTCTCCGCATACGAAAGTCTTCTCGGCGCGTAACTGAACGGCTTTTCATTGTCAATGGTCAACCGCATCTCACATTTTATCTTAGGTTCGCCCGGTCTTACCGGGTTAATATAATTTTCCTCAAAAATTTTCGTAAATCTTGCCCTATCTTTCATACTCAACTCTCTACCCAATTCATAATCTTCATTTCCTACATATCATTCAATCTCTAACATTTGATTCCCGAACATTTCCGTATCCTGATGAAAATTCACCAGTACCTGAGTAGGATTCAAATCACCAGCTGTATCCCTGTTCGCAACGTTTGTCTCTCCCAATTCGTCGGACCCTACATTGTCTTTACTACATAGTATAACACTTCCTTCCAAATTGTAACTGTTTACATTCCTTCTATCACCTCTACATATCATTGCATTCTCATTACCGTTTACATTAAAATTCATTTCGTTGTAATCATTCGTTATAACTAATTTAGCTTTACATTTTCTCAAAAAATCTCTTCCTAATACAGCTGAATATCCCATAGATTCGTTGTCTACAACCATCAGTATAAGAAACACAACTTTTTTATTTAACATAACTGAACATTTTATTTTCCCAAAAATTCGCAATTTACTTTGATTAATTCCAACATAAATGATTAAACAGAACTGGGGCTAAACGTTGTTTTCCATACAGTTTGACATAAAATTATGCCAGAGAATGCGGTCGAGAAATAAAATCAATTTTATTTTGAAGACGTTTTTTCTCATGCTCTCACATAGAGACAATTATTCTCCCAACAATGCTACAATACTTTCGTTCAATTTCATACATTTTGTAAACAAAGAAAAAAAAAGAACAAAAGAACACGAAAGAAATGAGAGAAAATTGCAGTTACGGTCGACGTTTTAATTATGGGCTTAAAAATTTTTGCCTGAAGTTGCAGACTCAATTCTGTTTCAACATTAACTTCCAATGTTATTTTTTTCCATATTTATTTCATTCGGAATACACGATTTTTTGATAATACTGATGGGGCTACCCGAATCTATTTGACATTCTATATTAAACGAAAAAAAGTTATTATTTTTTGTTCTTAACATAATTCTACAATACCTTACATATTCATTTTCATTGTGTTCTTTTTTAGTTTTCTTATACAAGCTGCAGTCTTTTGCAAGGTGTCCAGTCTCGCCACATGCAAAACAAGCACCATCTTGTCTTCTTGGTTTACGGCATTCGGTTGCGATGTGCCCTTTGCTGTTACAGTTAAAACATTTTATGTCGTTCCGTGATTTGAAACTTGGTATACTCTCTTTTACTGGTGCTGAAAGCTCAACGTTTCGAAATGCCTGTAGCAATTCCGACTTCGATACAAAGCATTGTAATCTTGCTGTATTCCTCAAATTAACGTCTGGGATACCATTTATTAAGTATTCAATAAATTCATCGTTTTCCAGACTTATGCTGTTTGCCCAACTGAGCTTCTCGTTATAATATGAAGAAAATTTTTCTCCAAGCTGCCATTTTCGGTCTTGAAGCATTTGACGAATGTTTAATTTGGAAACTTTATTCTTAAACATCTGTTGAATATTAAAAATTAGTTCATCTACTGGTCCAATCAAAAATGTTGAATGAAGCTGTAGCCACTCTTTAGCTTTATCCCTCAATCTGCTGCATATTAACGCTCGCACCATGTTGTCATCCAGCTTGTAGCCCTCTTTTACGTTTCTTAATTGCGTCACCCAGACATCTACTTGATCATTTCCATCGAATACCGGCACCATTTCTTTTAGAACATCAAATGGTATTCCGAGACTTGATGGAAGGTTGTCACTAGCTCGGCTGGCACTCATTTTCAAGTTGTGCATTTCCTTTTCCAGTTCTAAAATTTGCTGTTATTTGTGTAAAATCTCCATTTGCAACTCCGAATTGTTTCGTTGTACCGGCACATTGATTCCCTTGTTTGGAATTACATCCACACTTTCCATTTCACTGCCTTCATTGACCTCTAACTCTACATTTCCAACCTTATACTGTTCATTTTCTACGTTACTTTTTCTAGCATTTTCCATCTTGCTGTCACATGGTACACCTGTACCGTCAGACGCTTCGTTTTCAGACATTTTTATATGTAAATGTGCTTCGAGATCACACAAATACTTCGCCTTCGATATTGGGTTTTGAGTAATTTGTTTTAATAAATTACGTTTCGTACCGTTTATCACGATATTATTTTCCCTGCACCACGATTTTAAAAATTCTTTTGATACACTATTTAAGTCTATTGTAGACATTCGTGTCACAACCAAAAAAAAAAAAAAAAATCAATTTTCAATTTAAACCGCGTACAAGATAATCCCACTTCTGATTTTTAGTCGATATGCTTTGCTTCAATCGTCAAAGAAGACTGACTCTTTTATTTTATTTTTCTGTTTTACAAAATTCTTACGGTTAAATACATACAATATTAAATTGTTGCTTCTCAGCTAACGGCTTGCAATCATATACTTGGATACATGGTAAAGGCCTTGATATACATACATATTTACGTACGTGTGTATGTACTAGTGTTCCGTTTATCATTTAACTTACAGTGAAGAGCAACAATTTATTACACTTTGTTTTAATTTAACTCACTATGTCTATTATAACTTACTTTCTATTTAAATAATTAGAATGCTATATATGTATGTTGAAGTGATACTGTCCCTACAATACCAAGAACTAAAAAACGAAATTGAAAACATCAAACAATGTCATGGAAGGTTTCAAAGTGTGGTCGACGAATTGAAAAATATTTCATTCAAAAAGCATGTTCTTATTACTATCTATAATGTTGAACCAAAATAATTTAAAATATATAATCCCAGCTAAGAGGTCTTGTTTGATTGATATAGACATATTAGAACTCAATTAAAATAAATTTGGGAGAATATCTCAAAGAATAAATTAATTAAATTCCTATAATTTTTTATTTGCTTTTGCAAAACGTTTGTTTAGATCAAACATCATTTAACAGTTTCTAAATTACATTATACAATTATCTTCTTACAAATAAAGCTATTAGGTATGTTAAGACCTAACAGATATTTGACGAAAAAAAATACAAAAAAGCATGACCAGAAAATTTATCCAACTTTAGCTTTATTTTTGAAAATTGTTATTGACTTCTTTATCGTTATTTGTAAGAAGATAATTGTATAATTCAATTAAGAAACTGTTAAATGATGTTTGATCCATCAAACGTTTTGCCAAAGCAAAAATTTTTTTAATAAAACTACTGGTTACGTGTAGGACGTCAAATATTTAAAAAGTGTGAACATAGCGTTAGTAAATTAATTAAGCAAAAGTTTGATCAATTTACTGCTCACACTTTTCTTGGATTTTATCGTCAAATATTCGTTATGTTTGTAAGGGTGAACATACCTTAAGTCATATCTATTTATTTTGTTGGTTCCTTACCTTTGAAATTTATTTTGTTTTTATTTAAATTAACATAAATAATATGAATCTTCTCTTTAAAAGAACCCAATTCGAAACTTGTTAGGTGGAGATTAAAACTATCCGAATACGATTACGAAATTAGGTACAAAAGGGGAACCAAGAATAGCAATGCTGATGCTTTGTCAAGGATTGAAACTGAACCCAGCATAAATACACTAGAATGTGATAACGTAACAATAAAATGTACTATCTCACAAATAAATATGTTTAAAAATGAAGAATTTATAATGAAAACAACCTCTGGAACATTAAGAATAAAAAATAAACCTGTTTTTAGGAACAAAAGGAAAATAATTTTTATGAAAAACATGGACAGGGAAACAGCCATTACAATACTAAAGAATCATTTTAACCCAACACAACTGCATGCTATTTTTATCGAAGATGAATTTTATACAATGTTAAAAAATGTTTATGAAGAACTGTTTTCAAAAAACACAAATTTTAAGGTACTTATTAGATGTACGCTCATAACACAGGATATAGAAGATGAAAATCGGTTTACTGAAATTATTAAGAACGAACATCTTAACAAAAACCATAGAGGAATTCAGGCGGTATATAAGGAATTAATTACGCGATTTTACAATCCGAAATTGAAGCAAAGGATAACTCAGTTCATAAACAACTGTAAAATTTGCAACATGGAAAAATATGATAGGAAACCATTAAAGATCCCTTAAAAATTACAGAAACCCCATCTAAACCTCTCGAAATATTACATATAGACGTATTTTATACTCCAGATAAGATTTTGTAAATGATAAAATACATGAGGGTTGATATATAGAAATTCGTGATCTTATAAACGCAAAGAAAGAAAAGTACAATCAGACATTAAATAAAAACCGGAAAGATTTTGAATTAGAAGATGGACCAAATTATATTAAAGAGATAAGAGGAGGAAAAAATCACAGAAAATATAGGAAAGTTAACGCAGAAAAAATAGACGATGACCACATCGAGACGACAGGAACTGATCATGAATATTATAAAACTCACGTTAGACCCAAGAAGAAATGCCAAGACAAAAATAACCCTAAGGTCAAGGCAATAATTAAATAAATTTTGTTTTTAAGATGATTACCTGGATCATAATAATGTTAACAATTGTTCCAACGTTTAGGGCTCAAACTATCGACTTACAAGACCTATCGAACAATAAAGGATATATACCAATAAAAACAGGAGAAACCTAAGTTGTCGAACACTACATAAAGGTACTGCATATAATAAACATCACAGAATATGAACGAACTATGGAAATAATCAAAAACAACCTTGACATCCTAAGGACATCTAGTAGCGAATCAAAACAATTAATAAATACAGTGAACAAGAACTTTATGCTATTAAGGCCAAAAATAGAAAATCTTAATCCCCACTTCCGAAAGAAACGGGCTCTCTTGAACATTGTAGGTAAAGGCCTTAAAATGATTGCAGGTACAATGGACAGCGACGACGAAGAACAAATAAGTAAAACTCTTATATTGCTACACGCAACAAACAAAATGAACAAACTAACATATGTAAATAATGTAATGAACTCCCAAGTCCAGAACATAGCTAATCATATAAACTATCAGCAAAACACTATCGGAGACTACTTAATTAAATTCAAGAACATTATAGGAAATAAAATTTCAACCATAGAAGACGGGATAACATTCATTGAACACATATACCAGATTAACAACGACATCTCACTCCTACGTCATCATGTAGACGATGTCGGACAGATTATTTTCTCCGGGAAACTGGGAATCATCCCCACAGATATTCTAACCCAAACCGAACTCGAACTAATCACGCACTTTGACAGTTATACCAACATTAAGGTAGCCATAGCACTTCACGAAGGTAACATTATAATAATCCTCTCTATACCACAATATTCTCAAAACCCACTATCCATGGTGACATTCGTACCCATTCCTGACAAAAATAATAAATCTATAAAGTTTAACCATTCTGATGTTCTCATGGACTTAGAAAACAATATTTATAGTACGTATGTTAAGGATAATCTAAAAAGAAATCTTATAAACAGCAATGATAATTGTTTAACTAATATACTAAACTTCGAAGAAGCTAATTGCAAACATTAAATACACAAGAAATAATCGAAATAATTCCTGGAATATTAGTTCTTAAGCACTTTAACAATACAATATCTCACAATTGCAACAAAGCTAAACTGAAAATTACAGGAAATTGTTTAATCAAATTTGAAAATTGTGAAATAAACATATTAAATAAAACCTTTTCTAATGTTAAAATAAAAGTATATGACAAAATTATCCTACCTAATCGTATAACAAAAATTAAAGACACTAGTAATATAACACTAGCAGACATAAAAATTTAATCTTTATATCTGAAACAAGTTAAGTACGAAGAAACACTGCAACAAGTACTACATACAGACAAAAATTCAAAAATAATTAGTTATAGCATAGATATCTTAATTATCATATTAATATGTATCTTAATTACTTTTATATACCTCTTTAGGAACAGACAAAAAACATATATTCCAATCCTACAACTAAAAAATGAAACCACTATAAGTAACCCAATAAAAATAAGATAATTTCGTTGGAGCCTTAAACAAACGGTGGGGGTGTTATAGTGCCTCCCACTATCCCCTTAGTTATGGTGTCCCCCACCACGCGCTTAATATTATTTTGGTCATACACATTTACACATGCCTTCTTAAGAATTTTAGTCAATACTTTATCCGCTGCAAATAATATTAATTCCAAAGAATTTTAACATATATTTTTACAACTTTATTTTCAAAGAGTTTTAATATATATATTTATAACTTTATTAATTGTATTTTTCCAAAGAATTTTAATACATATATTTATAACTTTATTAATTGTATGTTGTCCAAAGAATTTTAATATGTATATATTTACAACTTTATTAACTGTATTTTTCCAAAGAGTTTATTTAATTGTATTTCTTTTTCCCAAGAATTGTTACACTTTGTTAAGGTACATTTCCGCTAACAAAAATGTACAACTAACAAAATGCACCAGACGAATTTCGTGGGAATTACTAATATCTTTAAATCAATTTATATTTGTATTCCAAATAGCAGAAATGCAAGAATAAACAAAATAATAGTATTTAAGAAAGTAGAAAATAAAAAAAGAATTCTTTTATTAATTAAACTTCAAACTAGTTGTTTATTTTTTTTTTCGTTGTTCCCCGTAAGTAGATAGGTAATGGGGATCTTGGCAGTTTCCGGTTTCGGTAATGAGGTTGGTAATGTGGATGGTAGTGCGGTTGTGGTTATGTGGATGGTAGTGCGGTTGCGGTTATGTGGATGGTAATGCGGTTGCGGTAATGATTTATCCCATTTCTGAACCATTTCTTTAGTTCCCAAAGCCTGTGATAGGAATGATATATTTAGATAGAGCATCATTTTTCTAGTTTCGAAACAAGTTGAAAGTTTTCGGTTTTGAAAAAACAAGTTTGTGGATTTTTAAATACAGTTTTTTGAATTAATGCAACAGTCAAAATATTTGAATTTAATTTTTTGTATTAAGAAATATTGTATTTCCCTTTATGATGTCATTATGTTATTCTTATTTGCGGTTTGTTTTCTTTCCCAATGCAATGTGTCTTAATAAGATTAGAATTTGTATTTTGTACTGAATTCTGACGATATGTCTGCTTGTTTATTTTAACATTAATCTGATGAAGAAACCTTTTTGTTATATTTAAGAAGCATAAACATGAGTGAGCATGTTAGAATGTATATCTACCCTGTCGGATTTTTATTAGCTAGCTCAACATTTAGTTGACTTTTAGCTTACTTTTTTACAACTGACTTGTAAACTAACTCATAATTGTTGCAGATTTGAGTCAGTTGTGTTTAGTGCGACTGACTTCTTCTCGATAAGTATTGAACTAGCTTTTGGCTAACTCAAAAGTTATGCAGAGATTAGTGAGTTGTGTTTTTTGCGACTGACTTCTTCTCGATAACAATTGAACTAGCGTTTGGCTAACTCAAAGCTGATGCAGTGGACTTTGGTAAAAAAACGTTTTGCTTGTTTTGTGTACTTTTTCAAAGTTAAATAATAAGCAAAAGTTCCCATATTCTCTTTGTTAATATCATTTAGTTAAATACATCTCATTTTCAAAGTAGAATTATTATGAAACCCGGCTTTGGCCATATCGGGCATGCTGCTGGTGTCTTATAACTGAGAGTTTTTCTGTAGACAAAGGGGAAATACAACAAAAGTGAAAGAAAACATATGTGTAATAGTCTCTGTCTCTCTTTAAAAAATAAATAAAGCAAAATACGTAATTTTTTTTTTATTCTCTTATTGAAGTCAACATATTGTATGCACCACAAGCTAACTCATAATGAGCTAACTTATGGTTATCTTAAAGTTATGCAGTGTGAGTGAGTACTGACTCGTACTGCGGACATTACGTGTAAAAACTGAATAGCTTTAACCATGTAAATGAGTTAGCTTGTGAGTCACCTCTGACTTACTTCTGATTAACCATGAGTTAACTTTGAGCTAACTCATTTTCCGACAGGGTATCTATATATATAAAATAGGATGTGTGTATGTAGGTATGTATGTATGTATGTATGTAACGTATGGACTCCAAAACGGCTGGGCCGATTATGATGAAATTTTCAGGGAATCTTCAGAATATTCAGGCGGGTGACACTGTGAAGTCTGATTTCTGATTTTCGGTCTGGGGGCGGAGGGGCGTGGCAAAATCCATAACTTGAGAACGGCTTGACCGATTTGGACGATTTTTTTTTTAAAATTTACCACGCCTACTTTTGCGCCCACTTTTTCTATTATGCGCATAACTGGAGAACGGCTTGACCGATTTTTTCTTTAAAATGATCGCCATGGTCCAACTTAGGTTTTGCGGAAAGAAAATTTTGCCCCGCCCACTTTTACGCCCACGTTTTTCGATTTACCTAAAATCAGAAAACGGCTCCATCGAGTTGACTAATTTTTCTTTCAAATGTTCGTATTAATCAACTTTAAGTTTTCATCGAAAGAAAAATGTAACACGCCTACTTTTACGCCCACTTTTTCTATTAAGCGCATAACTGGAGAACGGCTTGACCGATTTGGACGATTTTTTCTTTAAAATGATCGCCATGGTCTAACTTAGGTTTGGCGGAAAGAAAATGTTGCCCCGCCTACTTTTACGCTCACTTTTTTCGTAAGATTCACAGCATATATATACATACATACAACCATATTTATTTTCAAATCAAATGTAAATCAAACATATGTATATGAACAACATTTTAATTTATAATATTATAATGATGAAACAGAACTGGGAATGAACGATGTTTTACATGCAGTTTGACATGAAATTTTGCCAGAGAATGCGGTTTCATGGATTTGTATTTAAAGGCCGTAAATTTCGTTTAAAGATCAATTTAAATCGTCTGGTAATACAACACTAATGTTTGCTTAGGGCCAGCAACGCGGACCGGGTCAGCTAGTTTGTTTATAAAACAAAACATTAATTGCAGTTTGTTTTCTTTCGCAATACAATGTGTCCCAATAATATTTAATAAGAATTTGTATAATGTTTATTTTAACATTAATCTGATTATTGTAGCAAACTAGCGATTAATTGATTTTTCGTTATAAATAAAATTTTGGGATGCATTATATTTTTGTGTATATAGATAGATAGCTAGAAAAGTTTTTATCATTAGTCAGTATAGCTCAACATTCCTCAAAGTGAAGACATATTTCCGACATTGACACATTGATTTTTGCGTATATAGATTTTAAAACATAAAACAAAAGAAAAAAAAAGTTCTATCAACCTAATAAAATAAAAAAAGAATTTTGGAAATCAATTATAAACCTTTTTGAAAGTTCAAAAAAAAAAGAAAAAATAAGTTCTTGTTGTTAAAGAAAGTACAAAATAAAATGGCTTCTGTATATTGCTCAATTTGTTCTTCAAAGCTCAGCTGTCCAAAAATGCTTAAGGTGCATATGGAATTGCATAGGAATACTTCTAATTGTTTTGATGCTAACGACTATGAAGTATGTCCCATATGTAATACGTCTATTTCTAGAAAAATGCTTAAGGTTCATCTAAATCTGCATTGCGGTGTATGCAAATAGTTATTTATGACCCAACAAAAGCTGAAAGAGCATATGGAATTGCATAAAAATACTTTAAATAGTTTTGATTGTAATCACTATGAAGTATGTGAAATTTTGACACAAAATGTTGTCATTAGCCCCGATTTTTTCTGTTCAACAGCATATTGATATAGTATATTTCATAAAAGAAATAAAAGGTAAGTTTAATTTGACTTCATTTTAACAAGTCTTAAGTGCGCGGAAAAAAATATTGAAAAGTGGTGTTGCATGCCGAAGTACGGCTACATTGATCTCTTTTTTTTTTTTGGATAAATTTGTACCAAAAATATAATATATACTTTATAAATTGAAACACACACACATGAATATAAATATATGTATTTAATTTAATTTTTTAATATATACTATATTTTGTTTATTAATATATTCTGTATATTTGTAATAAAACATAAATTTTTGACATTAATTTTTTTATTGTTTTTATTGCGAGAACCATATTACATGTTAAAATAGACATTTTGTATAGAGTTGAAAATTATATAAACATGGTTTGAAAGATCGTTTGCGTTGTTCTTCTGAACATAATAATATGTTTGAGCCAATAATTAGCTAAAAACATTATGTCTGAACATATATTGTTACTGAAGACGTGTTTGACACAATCATAACCACAAACATTAATGATAGTTTGCGATTGTGATTGTATCAACCAAGTTTTTTCTTTGCGTGTATATCAAACAAAATGCTTAAGGTGCACATTAACCTCCACTGTCCCATCTGCAAGAAACTTTTCATTAGCTTAAGAAAAAGAAGCTCACAATACTACCATCCAATCACCTTTTCTCAAGTGCTAATGATAGATATTGTAATGAATGCAATGAATAAATACCGACAACATCATTTAATGCGCATATGAGAACAAATCGCCATATAGAAAATTGTCAAACAATTAATATTAATAAAACATTAACTGTGAGACAAAGTAATTTTCAGGGAAGAATTGAAACCTATAGATTAGTGAATGAAAAGGAAGAAATTCTGTTTCCGGAGGAGTTCCTTAGAGATGGAAGGCAATTGTAATTAAAGAATTAAAAAGATGTGGCATCAATCACACTACATTTAAATTTAACATAGAGTTGTTATGTGAATATATGAAATTGGTGGACGATGAAATTAAATTAGCATCAATTGTGCACATTTCCAAAATGATGTTAATAACGCTTGCTGAGGATATCAGTGAGTCATATGACAAACATGCAGACGAAATATCCACTAAAATGAATGAATTTCAGGAAAGGGACAGTGGATGGACACTCACTAAAATAAATTATGTAGAAGTAAATGAAAACAAGGCTAGCATTATAAGAGGATCCCAATTTATACCATTGCCCAAGAGCATAAGCATTATTAAAAGAGCATGCATAAATGTGGAAAATAAAGATGTTTTCTGCTTTAAATGGTGTTTAATTGCAGCACTCTGCAGTGACTTACGCAACAAAGAAAGAAGAAAGTGCAATTCATATAATATAAATATTTATAATAATAAAATTGCTGTGGGTGACTTGGAGTTGAATTTTGAGGGATTAGAATTTCCTCTGCCTTTAAAATCGATAAAAAGGTTTGAAAAACAAAATGATAAACCGATTGAGAATAATGTTGCTTGTTTATTACTATTGAGATGGCAGTGATTAATAATATAGAAAGAAAAAAATATCAATAAAGTTAAAATGTAAGATATAAAAATTAAAAAATATAAATAGTTGTTCTTATTTCAATTAAGATTTTCTCTTTCTAGTAAAACAGCATTTTTTAAAGCGCAAACTCCATAGTTGTGATAACTGCAATATGAGTTTTCTGGATACTTTTTATTAAGTTCCTTTAAATTTTTACATCCAAAATCCTCTATATTAAAAACTTTTTGCTGCAACATTTGCTCCAACCATTTGACTTTTTCTGTTCCTTTTACATATATTTTAGAATTTTTTAAATTATCTCTTAAAAAATTACAAACACTCTTAAACTCCTGTATTCCAGTTAATACAATGAAAATATTTTATTAACCAATATGCTTCTTTTTGCTTCTTTTGTGATAAGCAATTGAAATCAAAAGGTGGTTTTATAATGAAATTGATATATTGCTTAGAATTGAAAACAATCGCAACTTCTTTAAAAATAAATTTATTTGATTCTAGTTTGAACCCTTGTAAATCAACGAAAACACGTTTGCAATACATCTTTTTTTCTTATTTGTGATTTACAAATTATAAAATTTTCAGAACTTGTCCCTTTAATGGTACATATTCAATAATACGATCGTGAATGAGAATACAATAAGCTGATGTGTTTGCTGGAACATTAGTAGCTGTTTCAAATTCAATTTTTATTTCAATTGGTCCGCTGACAATAGATTCATTTTGATAACTAACATCTACTACTATTATTGGAGCATTATTGTTAAACTCTTGAGATGTGAGAAGCGGCTGGGAGTCTCTCATATAGTAGTTTTCTTGAAACCTTAGATACATATCATATAGAATTGCATAACGTTCATTCTTAAACTTAATGTTAAGGTCATCATATGGATAAGACTCTGAATTTAAATGTACTTTTAAATTAATCAAATAGCAGTGGATAAATTTCTTTTCATGTTGGAATGCAATCAAAACAAAACGAGGGCGTTCTCTATTCGCTGCCAGCTTAACATTCCACACCTGATTTGTTGGCATATTTAGTTGTGGATTTATATGACAATCCCAACTTCTAAATGCAATTGGTACTGAAGTACCACTGTTTATTATTTTTATCATATTTAATTTACTAAAATCAGATAGTTGTACATGAGGAATTCTCCACGATATACTTGAAATTGTTAATTTAGTCTTTTCGGTAGAAACGGTTGAATACACAAGATTCCCATCATTTTTATTACGTAATAGAATCAATTCATGTTTTGCGTTCAATAATATTTTGTTATAGTCTTCAGCGAATCCCAAAAACAATTTAAGTGGTACATAAAATGAAAATAGCCATTTACGAGATCAATATCATCATATTTATTCCATCCAGCATTTTGCATTCCATTACTATCTATTGGTGATAATGAAACGAAATTTTTAATAGTACTTGATGTTCCTATATGTCTCGTTTGATCAATTTCAACACCATTTACTTCGTAACGGATTTCATCAAATATATGTGCTACAAAATTATTTTTTAATTTAAAGTTGGCTGCAGAAGATACTAATTTTGTATTGCTATCATCTTTAACAAATCCTTCTACATATATAAAACTTTCCGACGGCAAAACCTACAAGTTTTGATTTTGTATTGTAATACGAATTTCATCGTTATTATTGTAAGATAGTAAATATGGGGTATACGTATGGTAGGTCTTTTTAATTATATTTTCATCGGACAAAGGTTTATCCAGAACATCTATTATTGAACTCATAGTTTCTTCAATTTTAAATTTAATGATTGTAGAAATTCTTTACTTGATTGCGTTAAGTTTATATTTTTTAATAAATTCTTTGAATTTAATTTATTTTTCAATATTTTGTTAGCAGAAGAAGAATGTAATACTTTGTTTTTAAGTATATTCTTCTTGTAAATTATCATTATTTTATTGGCCTTAAATGTAATCGAATTGTAATTTCCTCTCCTCGGAAATTAAGTAAATCACCGTCTTGATCAACCACTCGCAGAGTAAGGGAGCTTATCTCTCGACAGTTGACTGGCAACTAGTTAAAATTCCTAGGAATCTCATCTATTTTATACCCAGGTGGGACATTAATGCCAAACTCATGCAATGTATGTGCTTGGGAGTTATTCATGTATGTGTTGACAGCTATATTACTCTTAATTCGAAAAAGATATACCTTTAAAATATTAACTGGAAGATCTGAGTAAAAGTCTTTATGAGGTAATAAAATATTTTCTTTAAATCCTAAAAGCTTGTCAATTGTATTTTCCTTATTAAAGTATATTGGATCATTAGAGTTTTTTATTCTAACTTGCATCGTATTATTATAAGCCTCAATATTAATTTTATTTTCAGGACTATATCGTTGATATTGTTCTTTAATATAATCAACTATGTCGTGTAGTTCATAAGATCCAATCGGAATTTCAATTGCTTATTCACCAATATGAAACATATTATTATATACATCTACATTTGGAATATTATTATATGAATGAAAATCTGTAAGTGCACACTTATATTTTCCATCTAACTCAATTGGAGGAAAATAGTTAGCTGTAAACTCTGTTGAGTTAGAGCTAAACGTTAGAGTTATTGACATTTCGACTGTTAAATTGTAAATAAAGTTAAAAACGTAATATTCTTTATTCTTTATTTATTATCTTCGATGGCTGCGAGTGTAAGACGGCAAATCCCTTTGAGAAGACCTAGTGGTTGAGGTCGAAACATGTCAGGGTAACCAGCCGCCTGGGTTCGAATCACACGCCAGACAGCCTGGCTTCGAATCCCAGGTCAGTCAAGAATGAAAATTATCAATAACAATTTTAATTAATCTTCCATGTTGTAAAAATTCCTTTCTTCATAAAAATAATTTAATGCAAATTAAATTCAATGAACTTAAGCCTAATTAAAAATATCTAAATTTGGATTAAAACCATTAACAGTTCAATAAAATAACCACAATACTAATTATTGTTAACAGCTAAGGCACGAGCTATGTTTACATTTGTCCTTCAAGTTGTGCTGAAAAAGGTCAACTAAAAAGAAAGACAAAAACAGGAAAAACAAAAAAATGTACTTTGGACTTCAAGAAGAATTCTTGACAAAAGTACGAAAAAACAGAAGTAAGGAAAACATGTGAGATCAATTAAAAATGGATAATCATTCAAAAAGCAAATTTCGATCTACCAAAAGGTTAAAATACAATTTGGTTTAAGGATTGATGTTTGACTACTGACGTCAGCAGTCTTCGATGGCTGCGAGTGTAAGACGGCAAATCCCTTTGAGAAGACCTAGTGGTTGAGGTCGAAACATGTCAGGGTAACCAGCCGCCTGGGTTCGAATCACACGCCAGACAGCCTGGCTTCGAATCCCAGGTCAGTCAAGAATGAAAATTATCAATAACAATTTTAATTAATCTTCCATGTTGTAAAAATTCCTTTCTTCATAAAAATAATTTAATGCAAATTAAATTCAATGAACTTAAGCCTAATTAAAAATATCTAAATTTGGATTAAAACCATTAACAGTTCAATAAAATAACCACAATACTAATTTATTAAAAACTAATTTATTAAAATTTTTTTTTCTTATTTAATAATAATACATTCCCTCTTAGGTACTATTATTATTATTATTGTATCTACTCTTTCTTACATACTACAATATATCAATTCTATTTATCCAAGAATTATGTTGATTCGAAAATCCCAACTATTCTACATATGCCATTTCTCCTTTAGTTTTAAGAATTTTTTCAACAAGGTAGGTATCAGGAAATCGAGTTTTTGAAAGTTCATCATCATAGAAACCACCCTTTATTGGATTTCCAAGATAGTCTTCCAATATGAATGTTGCGGGATAAGTATTTTTTACGGGTTTAATTTTAAAAATTTCGGTCGTGCAATTTTGGGTGTAACCGTTTTCAAAAATGTGTTTATATTTGCTTATGCGTACATAATCTCCAACATTAAATTTAGATTTTTTAAATATTTTTAAATGATTGTATACACTTTTCAATAATTTCATTTCGTTGTTAGAATTAACGTCAATTGCTATTATATTTATTAATTACATCTTTGTAAATATGAAGCCAATAATATGAACCATTTAAACTAAATTCTTTCCACATCATTCCTTTTAGAGTTCGATGAAATCGTTCTATTATCGAGGCTTTCATTATACTATATGTTGAGTAGTGATTGATATTATGGTTGTGCATAAGGGTGTTAAATTGTTTATTGAAAAATTCTTTACCATCATCAGTCTGCAAGTTTTTGGGCAATCGACCTAATTTTCAAATACTTTTCAATGCTTGAAATACTTCAGTTGCTGTTTTTGTTTTAAGTGCAACACCCCATGCAAACTTTGAGAAAGTATCAATGATAGTTAACAAATATCGATATTTTTTATTATATGTAGAATAGTTTTCCATTTCAACTAAATGAGCTTGCCAGAGATCATATATTCCTTTCATTACAACTCTTCGACGTATGAAATTTTTTCGAGCTGGCTTTTGAAGTTCATTTACTAAATCTCTTCTTCTTGAATTCATTATTATTATTAAGTCTACTTTACTTAAGGAAATATTGTTATCTGCTGGTCTTTATTTTAAATATCAAGCCTATTATATACTTTCTGATTAAAGATTTTGATTCTTCTTTCAAAATCATTTTTAATTTTCTCTATTATTTGATAAATTTCATTTATATTCTTGCTTAATTGATCCATTATCTCCTTCTGTGTTTTCTGAATTTGAGATTGCAAAAACATTTTATTGACACCATCATTTTCTTTCAAAGCATTTGACATATGTTTGATTCTTTTGTTTTGAATGTCAATGTTGTTATCTGTATCCATAAAGAACCCAAGCAATTTAGGTGTATTTTTTTCATAGAAATTACGCCACTTGTATTGTTAATATAGTGACAAAATTTTTCAACAGATATTACTTGATGTTAATTTAATAGTTATTCAATAATGTTAGCTTCGTATAATTCTTCAATAATAGATACAATTTCGTTATTATGATTGCTGTGACCTGCAGCTTGTGATGCGAGCAGGAGTCTTAGTCGATCTATAGACTAATTTGGATCATCCCAGTATATATAGTATGGTTTATTTGGATTGAAATTCATTAACCCACTTCCCATATCATTTTTTTATTTGTTTTTTTTTTATTGTATCAGATGAAGTGGGTGATTGCGGTGTTGTGGTAGATGAATTTTTAGGTTTAATCAATTTGCTAATAATATTCTGATATTTTTATGCTCTTGTACCCCTTATATTATCATCTGAGACATAACCTCTTTTATACGCATTAGTATTAATTAATATTTTTTTATAAATCTCTAACTCGTGTTTATCATAATTTTTTGGTATTTTTTGAAACATTAATGAAACTAAACCTGGAGTGAGTGCCCATATTTGGTTTCCAACTTGAATCTTATCTTTATTAAATTTAATGTTACTATCACCAAATTTCCGTTCATTATTTGAATCTTCATGTAATCCATATAGTGTGTCTAACTCATGTCTTTTTTTCTAAATATAACAAATCATTAAAATTCATATGATTATTTAGATTTTCTGCTTCGGGTTGAGAATAAAAATCATCATCATCATCATCATCATCTTCAGAGTTAATTGCAGCAGTAGATAATATATATTTTTCTGGTTTTATAATTGGAATATTTGAATCTGTTTTAAATTGTTGTTGTTGTTGTTTTGATTTATTTTTAATTTTATTCTTTGCAATTTTTAAATTTACTTTGGTATTTTTCGAACTATTAATAAAATTTTTCAAGGGTTCTGTTATGGGCTTAAATGTATCTTTAAGTTGTATCTGCTTCACCAATTTTTATACTGCGAAATTTCTTCTTTAAAACATTTCTTGTCTTTAAAACTTTTTCATTCATTTTCTTATCGACCATCAGATCAGCTATTCGTTAGTTGTCAATGATTTTGTTGTTTTTGTTGTAATATCTTTAAAGGTTGATGACATACTTATACTTGTGTGTAATATATTCTACAATTTATAATGTTATAAAATAATCAAACTGCTTTCTATATCTCCCATAATATAAGTACAAATGTACTTATATCCAAAAATCCATATTTATCCTACCAACATTCTCTACAAATTTCATGAAACTTTTCGTAACTCATATCGCTACCAACATGATCAGCATATATATGTTTTATATTCATTTCATCTTGCTTAAACATTATAATCATATTAGCATTATCTCTTATTAAATGTTTAGGAATTCTTGTATATGTTTGACATAAGTAGAATGAATCTATATTTCTATGTCTACCCATACAAAAATATGCACGTATATTGTTTTGTTTTTCTCATGCAACATCATCGAATATCATAACTGAATTGTTTTGTGCTTCATCAGGAGGTAATACAGAATCATTATTTGAAAACGTGTAATAACCCATTCCTTTAATTGGTGATAATAATTTTCTTAAATATTCATACTTTGGCTGAAATAGTGATTTTGAGTATAAATAGATGTTTTCAAATTTCAGTCCATTAGGACTTTCTAGTAAGCTTATCATAACGTTAGTCTTTCCACAATTTGAAGGACCCACAATAAGCGCACGAATAGAATTCGGTAATATAGAACTATATCTAGTTTTTGATTTTATATTCGTTGAAGAAACCGTATTACGAACAAAAATATTTTTATGTTGTTTTATTAAGCGCATCTTTATAACTGAATGAAATAATTAAATATTACGTTTTTCTTATAGAATAAAACAAAACAAGATAAAATGGTGATACTCTTTAACTATAAGCTTAATTACAATAAAACTGTCAGAGGAAGAGGTTTAGTCAATAAATTGATAAATTCACTTCCTTTTGAGCTACATCTTCCTGGTTATCAATATTGCGGTGCTGGAACGAAATTACAAAAACGTTAAGAACGAGGTGATAAAGGAATAAATCTATGGGACGCTGCATGTAATGAACACGATATTGCTTATTCAAAAAATAAAGAAATAAATATTAGACATCAAGCTGATAAAATTCTTGAGAACAGAGCTTGAGAACGAGTACTTTCAAACAATAGCAGTTTGCCAGAAAAATCATTTTTCATATTTGCTTACAAACACAATGAAATCAAAAACTAAACTCGGTATGGGTATGACTAAGCAAAACAAAAGTAATAGACATTCAAAATCGAATAAAATTATTGGAAGAAAACTGTTCAATTCAACGCTAAAAGCGACAGCAAAAATGTTAAAAAAAAGAACAACCAACAGATCTTAACGCCGCTATCATGATGCACGTAAGACCATTAACAAATCCTTTAAGGGAAGGAAATCTGAAATTGTAATACCACGCGTAATATGTGTTCCCATTAATACCATTAATACCAATTTCAACAGCTTTAGGTGTAATTGGTACCCTATCGAGTGGAGGTGCTAACATAGCAAAAGCAGTTAATGCAGCAAAGAATGCTTAACTCCAACTTGATGAAGCGAGTACACACAATAAAAGCATGGAAGCCATAGCAATGGGTAAAGGACTTTTCCTTAAACCATATAAGATAGGATATGGATTAACTTATGAAGACAAATCAAAAAACTTCTAAACAAGCTACCCAAGAGGCCATTGACTGATATTGATGTACGAAAATTCTCAAAAAATATTCCTCACTTTAGAGGAATTTTCATGTTAGACTCAATACCAAAACATCCCAAAAATATTGAATGTGGAATAATTAATACGGATTCTACAATAGGTAGTGGTACACATTGGGGAGCTTACTATAAAAACAATAAACAAATAGAATATTATGAGAGTTTTGGAAATTTACAACCACCATTGGAACTAGTTGAATACCTAGGAGGAAATATAAAATATAACTACAATCAACATCAAAACTATGATTCATTTAATTGTGGACATTTATGTCTTGAATTTTTGTATAAAATAACTAAAAAGAAATAAATAAATAAATAAAACAATTAAAATTATTTAAAAAAAGAAAACCACTAATTGTTTTATTTAATTATTTTTAGTTTTAACCTTATTATTATTGTATTGGTGTAGGTACATATTGCTATTTTTATCATTAAAATAAAATTTAATAACTGTTAAAGTTGGCGTATATAGGGTATTTAGAATTGGCTACAAAGATATCATCCTACTCGAATGGTTTCAATTGCAAGTTTTTCTCCCCTTCCCTGGATATAAGATACGTTCCAGATGATAAATTCTTCAAATCTTCGTCAGTTAGCGTATTGTAGCGATATGGCCAGCTCAATTTTTATTTAGCTCCCAAACTTTGTTTTCACTCTACTTGCACTTATAATAATGTGTTTAGAAGACATCACAAGATCCTTAATGTGCATTAAGGATTTGTTATAGCTCAGAGTGTTAAATTTATTCATTAAGTTTTTCGAGGGTTCCATTTTCCACAACCGATCACGTTAGTTTCTTTTTTTCAACTGAGATTAAATCAATTTTTAAATCGATCTTAGTATATTTTATTAATTAAGAAAATAGTAATATATATATATATAATAATGTTAAAGAAAGTGATGAGCATATACATTTCTTCCCTTTGCTCTAACACTTCCACATAAATAAGAATCAATACAGAACAAATTATCGAATAGCATTGAGAAAATAAATATAGTTTTCTCTTTCACTCCAGTTATTAAGTGAAATGTTGTGAAATAATAATAAAAAATTCTTCTGACATTTCACACTTGTATTTAGAAATTTAACAACGAGAAACATTTACAAAAAGGCAACCAAACAAAGAACATCAAAAAAAAATGTGTGCCTTAAAAGAATTTATAATAATTTTTTTTAAAAACATTTGAGGATGTTTTAATGTTCGAGCACAGGGTGTGCATACAACATTTTTTAACTATGATGGATGAAAATGAGGAGTTTGGTGTTGGGGATTTTAACGATGCAGAGCATTTTTCGAATGCTGCCCGTGGTACAGTCCGACTTGTGAGGAGGGTCCTGGTCCGTGCAGGTGCACAGTTTATTTTTTAAGAAAAGTAATCGTAGTAAATCTAATTAATTTTTACACATAAATCTATAATAAAAAATCATTATAAAAAGAAAAATTTTTATATACCTGTTTATTTCCTTTTATTTAATTTTATATTTATTTTCTAATTTCAGTAAATAAAATGTATTCCAATACAAATAAAATTAATAACAATAAATTGTAAATAAAAAAAAAATATGTATTTAGCTACATTTATTTTGAAGGATGAAATTTCAGCGTTTTGCATCATTGTTTTTGAAGATTCGACAAATGAAATTGGGATTTCAATAACTTGAACCCCATAATTTGTATTGTGATTTCTTCTAGAGATATCATCGCTTTTCTTTTCCATATTATATTGAGGAACGTTAGAAATGTTATCATCTCGTATTTCGCATTCTTCAGTTAGACCACAGGTTTCATAGCTGGATGGTGGTAGTAGTACATTTAATGCATTCCAATTAATCGGTACATTATTGGTACAACACCTTCTCAGTAAAGAACAATTTGAGGACAAACGCAAATGCTCTGTTATAGGTTGATCAGTAGGCTCCCAATTCCAAATTTCAACTTCGCAAAAATAACACTTTGTTTTGTCATAATCTCCACTATAAAACATGCCACTCATAGCTAATTCCCTTTTATCTAAGCATACAAAGGTTTTAAATCGTTCATCTTCTCTATTAAAGTTATCGTTCATGCTATAGCGTGGCGTAAACGGAGATTGTTTAAAATGCTGATCTTCATTGCAATCAAATTTTAAATCTTTAACCATTTTAATTTTTTTCTACTTAATATTAAGCGCAATTATTAAAAATACTATTTTAAATCCACGATATATCACAATATACTTGTTATTGAAATAAATTGTATACGCTATTTATATATGGATATGTTCAACCATTAAAAATTATTTTCGAAATGTGATTCAATATCAGAAATAATAATTTTACTTTTAATAGTTTTTTTATTATTTATATTTTATTTAATAATTTCTTATAAGTATTTGAAAAAACAAAAAAAAAAATCACTACATCTATAAACTTAAATCTACTTCTCTAATAAAACGATCTCCTTCTTCCTTCAAATAAAATCCGTCATTTGCCTTCAAAATTATGGCATCTCCCTCTTCATCATCTAGAAAATCGTCAATTTCCCAAAAAAAAAAAAAAAAAAGTCATAGTACGCCAGCTGGTTGTTGTAGATTTTAATTCCTGGGTTTTTATTTAATAGGATGTTCTCTATAGATGCGTCGATAAACGCATTTATACGCGTCTGCGTATTCTCCTCTGCTGCTTCCACGGAATTTTTCTCCATAGAATTTTCATCGACAAATTCAATTTCGTACTGACTCGAATCCATTGTTCAAATCTTCAATGTTCAAATGCAAATAAACCTAGTTTTCAGAAATATACTCCACAAAGCCTTTTATTAAGGCAACATAAACAATATACAAATTCTTATTAAATATTATTGGGACACATTGTATTGCGAAAGAAAACAAACTGCAATAAATGTTTTGTTTTATAAACAAATTATACATTCTAAACAAATTATACATTCTAACATGCTCACTTAAATATAACAAAACGGTTTCTTCATCAGATTAATGTTAAGATAAACAAGCAGACATATCGTCAGCATTTTATTACAAAATATAAATTCTAATTCTAGTTCTAATCTTATTAGGACACATTGTATTGGGAAAGAAAACAAACCGCAAATAAGAATAACATAATGTCATCATAAAGGGAAATACAATATTTCTTAATACAAAAAAATTAAATTCAAATATTTTGACTGTTGCATTTATTCTAAAAACTGTATTTAAAAATCCACAAACTTGTTTTTTCAAAACCGAAAAATTTCAACTGGTTTGGAAACTAGAAAAATTATGCTCTATCTAATTCGATATAGCATTGTCATCCACTAAAAACTGTATTTAAAAATCCACAAGCTTGTTTTTCAAAACCGAAAATTTTCAACTGGTTTCAAAACTAGAAAAATGATGCTCTATCTAAATATATCATTCCTATCATAGGGCTTGGGAACTAGAAAAATGGTTCGGAAATTGGATAAATCATTACCGCAACCTTACTACCATCCACATAACCGCAACCGCATTATCATCCACATAACCACATTACCAACCTCATTACCGGAAACTGCCAAGATCCCCATTACCTATCTACTCCCGTATCGGTGAAATAAGTGAAAACCTCTCGTTACAGATATACAATTAGACGAGTTATTATTCATTCATACAGATTGGGTGCGATTTGCAAGGTATGGAAAACATTAATTTACATGAGGTATTTGAAAAATTAAACATATTCTTAAGTTTGAAACATAATATATTGTGGTCCACTGTATTGAATGCTTTTGATTGATCCAGACGGTTATTATTCGACCGGTTTTAGCAGGTGATTTAAGCTTTGCCCAAGTCGGTTATTTGAAAATATCAATTTTTGGAATATCGAATTAACCGGTTATTTTGGTATAATAAACCGGTTACTTTAATAATGTGTAATTTATATACATTTTCCTTACTCTTGTTGTAGATATACCCGTAATTTAACTGCCCGTTCGCCGATATCGAACGTTAACGTTCGCATAGTAAATAACATTTAAAACAAAAACCAAATTTCAAAAATTGTTTTTGTTTTAAATGTAATTTTGGTTGAAGTGCGAACGTTAACGTTCGATATCGGCGAACGGGCAGTTAGTATTTTTCTAATTGAATATTGGACAAACTTAAACTTTTTATGAAGAATGTCAAACCAAAATGTAACAAAAGTCAGAAAACATTATGAAGAATGGAAATACAAATCGCTTATAAAAGCGTATTAAAGAGTATTCTAAATACTATTATAGATTTGGTTTCTAGTGATATTTCGAACTGGATTAAAAAGACAAAGTTAGGTGCTTAAAGTGCCCTAATATGATAAGTTGCAAAGGGGTTTCAACGTCACTATTTATTAATCACCTTCAATATGCTTGACATAAGTGTGCTTCAAATAAAACTTAACTGTTCGAAGTAGTTCTTAAGAGAGGACAAATAATTCCTTACCAAAATACGCTGCCAAAAATGAAACATTGGGTGAAATATAACCCCTTGTGGTGCCGAGGACGGAATGCCCGTTAAGGCACTACAAACTCTTAATTAAAACTAGCATTCATGCTTAAAACTACAACATTCCGGCGTAATCAATGATATGGAAAAAATTAATCAATTTCTTTATGTTTAAATACCAAGAACTAAAGAACGAAATTGAAGACATCAAACAATGTCATGGAAGGTTTCAAAGTGTGGTCGACGAATTGAAAAATATTTCATTCAAAAAGCATGTTCTTATTACTATCTATAATGTTGAACCAAAATAATTTAAAATATATAATCCCAGCTAAGAGGTCTTGTTTGCAACTTTTTAAAAATATGGTTGAAGTCTACTGATTGATATAGACATATTAGAACTCAATTAAAATAAATTTGGGAGAATATCTCAAAGAATAAATTAATTAAATTCCTATAATTTTTTATTTGCTTTTGCAAAACGTTTGTTTAGATCAAACATCATTTAACGGTTTCTAAATTACATTATACAATTATCTTCTTACAAATAAAGCTATTAGGTATGTTAAGACCTAACAGATATTTGACGAAAAAAATACAAAAAAGCATGACCAGAAAATTTATCCCACTTTAGCTTTATTTTTGAAAATTGTTATTGACTTCTTTATCGTTATTTGTAAGAAGATAATTGTATAATTCAATTAAGAAACTGTTAAATGATGTTTGATCCATCAAACGTTTTGCCAAAGCAAAAATTTTTTTAATAAAACTACTGGTTACGTGTAGGACGTCAAATATTTAAAAAGTGTGAACATAGCGTTAGTAAATTAATTAAGCAAAAGTTTGATCAATTTACTGCTCACACTTTTCTTGGATTTTATCGTCAAATATTCGTTATGTTTGTAAGGGTGAACATACCTTAAGTCATATCTATTTATTTTGTTGGTTCCTTACCTTTGAAATTTATTTTGTTTTTATTTAAATTAATATAAATAATATGAATCTTCTCTTTAAAAGAACCCAATTCGAAACTTGTTAGGTGGAGATTAAAACTATCCGAATACGATTACGAAATTAGGTACAAAAGGGGAACCAAGAATAGCAATGCTGATGCTTTGTCAAGGATTGAAACTGAACCCAGCATAAATACACTAGAATGTGATAACGTAACAATAAAATGTTTATGAAGAATTGTTTTCAAAAAACACAAATTTTAAGGTACTTATTAGATGTACGCTCATAACACAGGATATAGAAGATAAAAAACGGTTAACTGAAATTATTAAGAACGAACATCTTAACAAAAACCATAGAGGAATTCAGGCGGTATATAAGGAATTAATTACGCGATTTTACAATCCGAAATTGAAGCAAAGGATAACTCAGTTCATAAACAACTGTAAAATTTGCAACATGGAAAAATATGATAGGAAACGATTAAAGATCCCTTAAAAAAATACAGAAACCCCATCTAAACCTCTCGAAATATTACATATAGACGTATTTTATACTCCAGATAAGAAACTCTTTATGACGGCAATCGACAAATTCTCAAAATTCGCTTAAGCATTTCAAATAAACGGTAGAAGCTGGGTTGAATTTAAAACAAAACTATTGCTGATAATCAACACTTACGGGAAAATAAATAAAATTGTCGTGGATAATGAGTTAGGATTTAAGGGTATATTGACGCAAGAATTTTAAAAAAAGAAAATATAGATATTCACTATACTTCAAATAGTAACCATACGTCTAACGCCGACTACACAACACAATCAATGAACACATACGCTTGCTAAGGCACGATAAAGAACACAAAGACGAAACTATGGAATATAAATGACAAGAATAATAGGTTTTTACAACAATACAACACATAGCACGACCGGCATCAAACCGATTGATTTTGTAAATGATAAAATACATGAGGGTAGATATATAGAAATTCGTGATCTTATAAACGCAAAGAAGGAAAAGTACAATCAGAAATTAAATAAAAACCGGAAAGATTTTGAATTAGAAGATGGACCAAATTATATTAAAGAGATGAGAGGAGGAAAAAATCACAGAAAATATAGGAAAGTTAACGCAGAAAAAATAGACGATGACCACATCGAGACGACAGGAACTGATCATTAATATTATAAAACTCACGTTAGACCCAAGAAGAAATGCCAAGACAAAAATAACCCTAAAGTCAATAATTAAATAAATTTTGTTTTTAAGATGATAACCTGGATCATAATAATGTTAACAATTGTTCCAACGTTTAGGGCTCAAACTATCGACTTACAAGACCTATCGAACAATAAAGGATATATACCAATAAAAACAGGAGAAACCAAAGTTGTCGAACACTACATAAAGGTACTGCATATAATAAACATCACAGAATATGAACGAACTATGGAAATAATCAAAAACAAAAACAATAGCGAATCAAAACAATTAATAAATACAGTGAACAAGAACTTTATCCTATTAAGGCCAAAAATAGAAAATCTTAATCCCCACTTCCGAAAGAAACGGGCTCTCTTGAACATTGTAGGTAAAGGCCTTAAAATGATTGCAGGTACAATGGACAGCGACGACGAAGAACAAATAAGTAAAACTCTTATATTGCTACACGCAACAAACAAAATGAACAAACTAACATATGTAAATAATGTAATGAACTCCCAAATCCAGAACATAACTAATCATATAAACTATCAGCAAAACACTATCGGAGACTACTTAATTAAGTTCAAGAACATTATAGGAAATAAAATTTCAACCATAGAAGACGGGATAACATTCATTTAACACATATACCAGATTAACAACGACATCTCACTCCTACGTCATCATGTAGACGATGTCGGACAGATTATTTTCTCCGGGAAACTGGGAATCATCCCCACAGATATTCTAACCCAAACCGAACTCGAACTAATCACGCACT
Organism: Pollenia amentaria; assembly: GCA_943735925.1. Lineage (NCBI taxonomy): Eukaryota > Metazoa > Arthropoda > Insecta > Diptera > Polleniidae > Pollenia > Pollenia amentaria. Next base: position 117,576,203 of record OX031006.1, on the reverse strand, counting down.
TTGACAGTTATACCAACATTAAGGTAGCCATAGCACTTCATGAAGGTAACATTATAATAATCCTCTCTATACCACAATATTCTCAAAACCCACTATCCATGGTGACATTCGTACCCATTCCTGACAAAAATAATAAATCTATAAAGCTTAACCATTCTGATGTTCTCATGGACTTAGAAAACAATATTTATAGTACGTATGTTAAGGATAATCTAAAAAGAAATCTTATAAACAGCAATGAAAATTGTTTAACTAATATACTAAACTTCGAAGAAGCTAATTGCAAACATTAAATACACAAGAAATAATCGAAATAATTCCTGGAATATTAGTTCTTAAGCACTTTAACAATACAATATCTCACAATTGCAACAAAGCTAAACTGAAAATTACAGGAAATTGTTTAATCAAATTTGAAAATTGTGAAATAAACATATTAAATAAAACCTTTTCTAATGTTAAAATAAAAGTATATGACAAAATTATCCTACCTAATCGTATAACAAAAATTAAAGACACTAGTAATATAACACTAGCAGACATAAAAATTTAATCTTTATATCTGAAACAAGTAAAGTACGAAGAAACACTGCAACAAGTACTACATACAGACAAAAATTCAAAAATAATTAGTTATAGCATAGATATCTTAATTATCATATTAATATGTATCTTAATTACTTTTATATACCTCTTTAGGAACAGACAAAAAACATATATTCCAATCCTACAACTAAAAAATTAAACCACTATAAGTAACCCAATAAAAATAAGATAATTTCGTTGGAGCCTTAAACAAACGGTGGGGTGTTATAGTGCCTCCCACTATCCCCTTAGTTATGGTGTCCCCCACTACGCCCTTAATATTATTTTGGTCATACACATTTACACATGCCTTCTTAAGAATTTTAGTCAATACTTTATCCGCTGCAAATAATATTAATTCCAAAGAATTTTAACATATATTTTTACAACTTTATTTTCAAAGAATTTTAATATATATATTTATAACTTTATTAATTGTATTTTACCAAAGAATTTTAATATATATATTTATAACTTTATTAATTGTATTTTTCCAAAGAATTTTAATATATATATTTATAACTTTATTTATTGTATTTTGTCCAAAGAATTTTAATATATATATATTTACAACTTTATTAACTGTATTTTTCCAAAGAATTTCAATAAACTTTATTAATTGTATTTATTTTACCCAAGAATTGTTACACTTTGTTAAGGTACATTTCCGCTAACAAAAATGTACAACTAACAAAATGCACCAGACGAATTTCGTGGGAATTACTAATATCTTTAAATCAATTTATATTTGTATTCCAAATAGCAGAAATGCAAGAATAAACAAAAAAATAGTATTTAAGAAAGTAGAAAATAAAAAAAGAATTCTTTTATTAATTAAACTTCAAACTAGTTGTTTATTTTTTTTTCGTTGTTCCCCGTAAGTAGATAGGTAATGGGGATCTTGGCAGTTTCCGGTTTCGGTAATGAGGTTGGTAATGTGGATGGTAGTGCGGTTGCGGTTATGTGGATGGTAATGCGGTTGCGGTAATGATTTATCCCATTTCTGAACCATTTCTCTAGTTCCCAAGACCTGTGATAGGAATGATATATTTAGATAGAGCATCATTTTTCTAGTTTCGAAACCAGTTGAATATTTTCGGTTTTGAAAAACAAGTTTGTGGATTTTTAAATACAGTTTTTAGTGGATGGCAATGCTATATCGAGTTAGAAAGAGCATAATTTTTCTCGTTTCCAAACAAGTTGAAAATTTTCGGTTTTGAAAAAACAAGTTTGTGGATTTTTAAATACAGCTTTTTGAATTAATGCAACAGTCAAAATATTTGAATTTAGTTTTTTTGTATTAAGAAATATTGTATTTCCCTTTATGATGTCATTATGTTATTCTTATTTGCGGTTTGTTTTCTTTCCCAATACAATTGGGGTATTCACAAGGTGTGCTATCATGGTTTATTGTCATAATGTTCTAACATTTTACAATGGTTTAAAAATATTGTTGTTGGTTTGTAAACAAAAAGTGTCTTAAATAAATAGAACGTTGCTTGCTATGTTTATTGTGCTGTCGTAATTAATAGCACATTAAATTATGAGGGGTTGCTCACAACAGTCGAATTTTTTCATGTTATTATTTTAAGACATATGACTTTATGACACCTAGTGAATCCCCCAAATGTGTCTTAATAAGATTAGAATTTGTATTTTGTACTGAATTCTGACGATATGTCTGCTTGTTTATTTTAACATTAATCTGATGAAGAAACCTTTTTGTTATATTTAAGAAGCATAAACATGAGTGAGCATGTTAGAATGTATATCTACCCTGTCGGATTTTTATTAGCTAGCTCAACATTTAGTTGACTTTTAGCTAACTTTTTTACAACTGACTTGTAAACTAACTCATAATTGGTGCAGATTTGAGTCAGTTGTGTTTAGTGCGACTGACTTCTTCTCGATAAGCATTGAACTAGCTTTTGGCTAACTCAAAAGTTATGTAGAGATTAGTGAGTTGTGTTTTTTGCGACTGAATTCTTCTCGATAACAATTGAACTAGCGTTTGGCTAACTCAAAGCTGATGCAGTGGACTTTGGTAAAAAAACGTTTTGCTTGTTTTGTGTACTTTTTCAAAGTTAAATAATAAGCAAAAGTTCCCATATTCTCTTTGTTAATATCATTTAGTTAAATACATCTCATTTTCAAAGTAGAATTATTATGAAAACCGGTTTTGGCCATATCGGGCATGCTGCTGGTATCTTATAACTGAGAGTTTTTCTGTAGACAAAGGGGAAATACAACAAAAGTGAAAGAAAACATATGTGTAATAGTCTCTGTCTCTCTTTAAAAAATAAATAAAGCAAAATACGTAATTTTTTTTTTATTCTCTTAATGAAGTCAACATATTGTATGCACCACAAGCTAACTCATAATGAGCTAACTTATGGTTATCTTAAAGTTATGCAGTGTGAGTGAGTACTGACTCGTACTGCGGACATTACGTGTAAAAACTGAATAGCTTTAACCATGTAAATGAGTAAGCTTGTGAGTCACCTCTGACTAACTTCTGATTAACCATGAGTTAACTTTGAGCTAACTCATTTTCCGACAGGGTATCTATATATATAAAATAGGATGTGTGTATGTAGGTATGTATGTATGTAACGTATGGACTCCAAAACGGCTGGGCCGATTTTGATGAAATTTTCAGGGAATATTCAGGCGGGTGCCACTGTGAAGTCTGATTTCTGATTTTCGGTCTGGGGGCGGAGGGGCGTGGACGATTTTTTCTTTAAAATTTACCACGCCTACTTTTGCACCCACTTTTTCTATTATGCGCATAACTGGAGAACGGCTTGACCGATTTTTTCTTTAAAATGATCGCCATGGTCCAACTTAGGTTTTGCGGAAAGAAAATTTTGCCCCGCCCACTTTTACGCCCACGTTTTTCGATTTACCTAAAATCAGAAAACGGCTCCATCGAGTTGACTAATTTTTCTTTCAAATGTTCGTATTAATCAACTTTAAGTTTTCATCGAAAGAAAAATTTAACACGCCTACTTTTACGCCCACTTTTTATATTAAGCGCATAACTGGAGAACGGCTTGACCGATTTGGATTTTTTCTTTAAAATGATCGCCATGGTCTAACTTAGGTTTTGCGGAAAGAAAATGTTGCCCCGCCTACTTTTACGCTCACTTTTTTCGTAAGATTCACAGCATATATATACATACATACAACCATATTTATTTTCAAATCAAATGTAAATCAAACATATGTATATGAACAACATTTTAATTTATAATATTATAATGATGAAACAGAACTGGGAATGAACGATGTTTTACATGCAGTTTGACATGAAATTTTGCCAGAGAATGCGGTTTCATGGATTTGTATTTAAAGGCCGTAAATTTCGTTTAAAGATCAATTTAAATCGTCTGGTAATACAACACTAATGTTTGCTTAGGGCCAGCAACGCGGACCGGGTCAGCTAGTTTGTTTATAAAACAAAACATTAATTGCAGTTTGTTTTCTTTCGCAATACAATGTGTCCCAATAATATTTAATAAGAATTTGTATAATGTTTATTTTAACATTAATCTGATTATTGTAGCAAACTAGCGATTAATTGATTTTTCGTTATAAATAAAATTTTGGGATGCATTATATTTTTGTGTATATAGATAGATAGCTAGAAAAGTTTTTATCATTAGTCAGTATAGCTCAACATTCCTCAAAGTGAAGACATATTTCCGACATTGACACATTGATTTTTGCGTATATAGATTTTAAAACATAAAACAAAAGAAAAAAAAAGTTCTATCAACCTAATAAAATAAAAAAAGAATTTTGGAAATCAATTATAAACCTTTTTGAAAGTTCAAAAAAAAAAGAAAAAATAAGTTCTTGTTGTTAAAGAAAGTACAAAATAAAATGGCTTCTGTATATTGCTCAATTTGTTCTTCAAAGCTCAACTGTCCAAAAATGCTTAAGGTGCATATGGAATTGCATAGGAATACTTCTAATTGTTTTGATGCTAACGACTATGAAGTATGTCCCATATGTAATACGTCTATTTCTAGAAAAATGCTTAAGGTTCATCTAAATCTGCATTGCGGTGTATGCAAATAGTTATTTATGACCCAACAAAAGCTGAAAGAGCATATGGAATTGCATAAAAATACTTCAAATAGTTTTGATTGTAATCACTATGAAGTATGTGAAATTTTGACACAAAATGTTGTCATTAGCCCCGATTATTTCTGTTCAACAGCATATTGATATAGTATATTTCATAAAAGAAATAAAAGGTAAGTTTAATTTGACTTCATTTTAACAAGTCTTAAGTGCGCGGAAAAAATATTGAAAAGTGGTGTTGCATGCCGAAGTACGGCTACATTGATCTCTTTTTTTTTTGGATAAATTTGTACCAAAAAATATAATAGAGCAATTCCATATGAAAATGATCAAAATTGGCAAATTTTTGGACGACCCCTCTCCGATTTTAAAATAAATAGTCTCAATCGATTGCCCAGCAAAAAATAATGTACCTACATATTTTTTTTTTTTTTTTATAGTGACTGGTTTAGTGGTGGTGTACACCACTGTCATGTGACAAAATTGAAGAATTCTTCATAAGGGACCTCATTGAAAAAAAACTACTAAAGCGATCGCAACGAGTGAAAGCTCGTTGGAAAGGTATTGAATCAGGCTTTAATTGAAAAATAAAATTTTCCTAATTTTTCTTAGAAATTTACCTTTAAATTTTCCCAAGAAAATTAAATTTTCCGATTTTCCACAGAAGCTCCTAAATTTTCGGGCTAATTTTTTTTTTGGATTCCTCATAATTTTTGCTTTAAGAATCAGCAATAAAAAAATGGACCCCGACTCCTTGTTTGGACAGGAGAAGAGCATTTAAGAGACCACCTTGTTAAAAATACATTTTAAAAATTATTTTACAGTTAAAAATACATTTATGAAGAAAAAATCAATTTTTTTCTTAAGAGCCTTAAGTTGAGTGTGAGAAAAAAAATTTTTTTTTTTTTTTTTTTTTTTTTTTTTTTTTTTAAGAGCCTTAAGTTGAGTGTGTGGCCGTCAGCCAGAAGGAGACACAGGGGGACAAACATGATCTTTGTGATCGTGCCGTAACTGTGTCTCACTTCCGGAAGTGCGACTATACTCTCCACGTGAGGGCGGCTGGAAACAGATCCTCAGCACGGTCATGTCTGCTTTGGATGCTGGCTAATGGTAGTCGGGCGTAGAGAAGACAACTCTAGCAAAAATTACCCCAATCTACGGTGGAACAGCTTACGCCAATAGATGCATGACCAAAGGGAAGTTTTGGTCTTTAGTAAGCGGACTCTGGATACCTGTCGACCTCCAGTTTAAATTAAGACTTCCCATGGTACACGTTAGAGGTGAGTCACTATTTTCCTTTATTATTAATTATAATTTAGGAATAGTAAATAGGGGCCGTGAGCCAACGTTTGTTGTAGCAAATAGGTGTGAAGTTCTTGATGTCACGCTGGTTAGCATTGACTACATTGACATGATCGAAAATTGGATGGTTTCTAATGATTGTTCACTTTCTGATCATAGATATGTGGAATTTAGTCTGGTACTTAGATCTGTAGGATCGAGTGTTATGCTGAATAGGAAACGAACGAATTGGGGGATTCATTCATCCTCTCTGGTTCGGTCTCTATCTGATCCTCCCCGGGTTGATGATATAGGGGGGATCGATGCGGCAGTGGGTCTGCTTACAGACTCACTGCAGTTAGCGACTTCCTTGGCGTGCAAGCCAAGGATGCATAGGGGCAGGGATCGTCCACCGTGGTGGGATCCTGATATTGCGCAGGCAAGAAGAGACTGTCGTAGGTTGTTCAATATGGCTAAGCGCCATGGCAATTGGGCGGAGTACAAGTCTTCACTGAATAGATTCAGGAACTTGGTTAGATCGGCGAAAAGGAGTGCTTGGAGGAACTTCTGTAGCGGCGTGGAAGGATCCTCTGAGACAACCCGTTTACGTAAGATAATGGCCTCGAGCCCTGTTGTCCCGACCTATATCCGTAAATCGGACGGTTGCTGGACTACTACTAGTCAGGAAACACTCGAGGTGTTAATTGACACTCACTTTCCTGGAAACTCCCAAGGAAGCTTGCGGGATCAGGTTTGTGAGTCGATGCCCGGTCCTCTGTCCGTCCCAATGGACTACGACAGGATTAAATGGGCTGTCGACAGCTTTGACCCGTACAAATCTCCGGGTATGGATGGTATAATTCCGGCGGACCTGCAGAAGAATTCGACTGTGATAATACCCTGGCTGATGGCTATATACAGGGGATGCGTTAGATTTTCATATGTACCTGTGAGCTGGACCTTGTGTAGAGTTGTCTTCATCCCCAAGGGAGGGAAGACTTCTCACACTGAGGCGAAGGATTACAGACCGATTAGTCTTGCATCCTTTCTTCTTAAGACTCTTGAAAGAGTTATCGACATTCACTTAAGGATGACCATACCAAAGTGTTTACTCTCGACCTCTCAGCATGCCTACACAAAGGGTTGGTCTGTTGAGACGGCTCTTCACTCACTAGTTGGAACTATTGAGAGATCACTCGAATTCAAGGAGCGTGCTCTGGTGGCCTTTCTCGACATTGAAGAGGCCTTTAATAATGTCAACCCGGATTCTATCGTTGCATCCATGAGGAGTCTGGGGGTTGATGACGGTATATGTAGATTTGTGGATAATCTACTCAGGAACAGGGTCATCTGTTCCACGATAGGTGAAACCAGCGTTCAGAGGCTGGTAAACAGGGGTACTCCCCAAGGTGGAGTACTATCCCCACTATTGTGGAACCTGACTATGAATACCATGTTAACGAAAATGGACGACATGAGGTTTAAAACTGTGGCGTACGCTGACGATGTTGCAGTGGCCATTACGGGGAAGCATTTGAATATAATGTCTCAGTGTATGGAGACTGCACTAAAGGTACTTAGCACCTGGAGCGTATCATGCGGCCTGGGTGTTAATCCGTCTAAAACGGAACTGGTACTCTTCACGAGGAAGTATAGGACTGAGGCCATGAGACTTCCGAGGCTAAATGGGACTGAACTTAAGGTCTCTTATAGCGCCAAGTATCTTGGCGTAATCTTGGACAGTAAGCTGTCATGGGGGCTGAACATCCGGACGAGGATGGAAAAGGCAATTGTTGCTATATAGGCGTGCAGAGGTGCAATCGGCAAGAACTGGGGCATGGGCCCGAGATGTGTCAATTGGATCTTTGAAGCTGTAGTAAAGCCGACTCTGTATTACGGTGTTATCGTATGGTGGACTGCGCTGGACAAGGGCAGGTACCGTACGATGCTTGAGAAGGTTCACAGACTGGCTGCATTGATGATCACAGGATCAATGCGCTCCACTCCCACCAGGGCGCTGTTTACAATGCTAAACTGGCTGCCGGTGGACATCATGGCCAGACAGATGGCTCTTTGTTCGGCGATTCGGTTGAACGCGGCACACGGCTGGTCGAGCCGGGACTATGGACACTCCAGCATAATGGGATACTCGATTGTCCCTGAGGGAGTGGACTACTGCACCCCGGAGCCTTTCTTTAGTGCGAGGTATGCGACACATACAGCGCATGAAAGTGCTCCGTCGGTAATGGGCACCTTCCATGGACCAACCCTGGGGGTTTACACTGATGGTTCAAGAAAGGGGGAAAGAGTTGGCGGAGGTTTCTACATAGAGGAACTGGGCGTAAAAGTCTCCTTTCGCCTGCCGGATGGATGTAGTGTCCTGCAGGCGGAAATCTCGGCTATAAAGCGGGCAGCCAACTGGCTAAAGTATTATCGCGTATCGGGAGATATACGTATATTTACTGATAGCAAGGCTGCCATTGCCTCTCTTGCGGGTGTCTATACGACATCTAGGTTAACTGTGGAATGCCGGATGTCTTTGAATGAGATTGCTGAACATTCAGAGTTAACGCTTATATGGATACCAGGGCACTCAAACTGCCCGGGAAACCAGATAACAGATGAGCTGGCCAAGGAAGGTGGTCGCATGGATGAAGCATTCATTGATCAATTCATTGGCCTTCCAATGGCTCACTGTAAGTCACTCATTATGCGCGAGAATTATAGAATTGCGCAAGAGGGATGGACCCGTGAGTCCACCTGCTCCATATCCAGGGCCCTTTGGCCTGAATATGATGAACGGAGAACCAAATCTCTACTTGGGTTCAATAGGAACCAAATCAGGACCGTGGTGTCGGTCATAACTGGACACTGGCCTGTTGGGACTCATGCTAGAAGAATGGGTCTGGTATTCAATGACTACTGTAGAAGTTGTCATGATGAGGAGGAAGAGGAAACTGTGCTTCACTTTCTCTGTCAATGCCCTGGGCTACGGGGCATCAGGGGAAAATACCTGGGAGAACCGGTGTTTTCCTGTTTGGAGGATCTATCAGAAATAGAACTTAAATTGCTTCTTCTCTTCATTAGGAAGACGAATTGGCTCAACACTGCAGTGACGCCATCTGAGTAACTGCTCTCTGGGATGGGCATTGGCACTGGGTATCACAAAGGGACCGCTATAGGACCCAAGTGAGCTGTCTCTTGATGGCTGCCCATGGAACCTAACCTAACCTAACCATGGTACACGGGCTCTGCCATGGATGACCATCCCCATCCCTACCATAACAAAAATAAAGTATGGATAAAACAAATTTAAAAACAAATAATGAGTTGGATGGTACTCTAAAAACATCTGCATTGGAGACGGCGGAGACGCCGAGCTCCCGTACCAGCATTAGTGGAGCCATTGGGCACGCCGATGCTAGTACCAAACTCCAGAAAACAGACACGTGGTCTGTTGATGTAGGAGAAAACAAATCGACCTTAGTGGTCGGAAATCCGCAAAAGGAAACACTACTTTCCAGCTCGGATAACAACAACGGCAGTGCCATTGGGCAAGCTGATGAAGGCAGTAACCTGAGGACGACGGACATGAGGTCCCTGAATGCGACAATTTGTGTCACGACAGGAACGCCCAGGTTACCACAGCAGGAGATACTGTCTACTAGCTCAGACAGCGATACCGCGGATCAGGACGTTGCGTGCAGCCAGGGCTCGGTGGAGTCAGGCAGCACAGTACGAGACGTCAACCTTCAGGGGCTTAGCCTGAAATCTGGAGTGGGTTTTGTGAAGCTGAACTCTAGGGAACGGCGGCTATTTAAAGCAGCAATAAAAAAAGGACTGCCGAGGGAAGACGCCCTAAAAGAAGCCACAAGGGCTCCGGCAGTGACCACACTAAAAAGGGGACGTTCGCAAAACTCTCCCACAGATGGAGCTCCTGCCAAGCGCGCCTGTGCGAAGCAGACAAAGACCCAAACGGTTCATATGCCAAAGGGCATCAGAATGGGCTTTGTCTCAGCATTGGAGGCTCCGTCACTTACCGCCGACCAGATCGAACGGGTCAAGGGTGCAATTTTGCAGGCGGTTATCGAAAAATCCGGTAATTTCAAACCACAGTTTGAGAGCTGTCTACGGCGCACTGATTGGTTGATGCTTGTGTGCGTCAATAATGAGATGGCGGAGTGGACAAAGGCCAACCTTGGATTCATCCAAGCCAAATCAGGTGTTGACTGCAAGATAGTCCCTGAAGAAGAATTCCCTCGCACGCACTTCGTGCGCGGATACTTCCCACACAGTCTGGAGCTGCAAATGAAAAGGTGTTGGCCTTCATATCAGCTCAAAACGACTTGGCTGCTGCACATTGGGCGGTGGTACAACGGCAGACGCATGGAGAATTCCTTCACCTCCGTCTGGCTGTGGATGGCTGCTCCTACCAGAAGCTGGTTAAGCTGGGAGGTAAGATCAGCTATTGCTTCGGGCAGGTCAGGCTACACCTCAAGAGCACTGGCTCGAGAGACGTTGCCAACAAGCAAGAGAAGCCTGCTGGGGCCAAAACTGAAGGAGTTGAGGAACCACCCCAGACAAAACAAATACCCACCCCACACAATGGCCCGTCTACCAGCAGAGCGGCGATTGCTCGCGAGAGGAAACGGGCAGATGAGGGGGCGAAAAACACACGAAAGCCTCAGCCTTCGGCCAAACGCAGCACAACCAACCCTCAGGAAAGGCCGGAAAAACCGACCAAAGGTTCAAGAGGGAAGGGACCCCGACGCAACAGGCTAGGGGATTTGGTGCAGCGTTCCATAAGAGATGGAGATGAGCACCATTAAGGTGCTACAGGCGAACATACACCACGCCAAAGGGGCGTCGGCCACACTGTGTAGGATATTCGCCGAGGAAAACATCGGTATTGCGCTGTTGCAAGAGCCGTGGGTCAGTGGTGGCCTGGTCCGGGGACTACAATCCCTCTCAAGTAAGTTGATCTATGATCGGTCAGTGGACAAGCCTTGCACTGCGTTACTTGTCGACAAGAGTGTTGATATAATTCCATTGACAAATTTTATTTTCAGAGATCTAGTGGCTGCACAGATCAATATACCCACAGAACGGGGGTCGTCGGAGATCGTCGTAGCGACGGCATACTTCCCCGGCGAAGATGAATTTGCTCCACCGAAAGAGGTGGTGGACCTGGTACGTCACTGCAGTATGCACGGTAAGCAGCTAATTATTGGCTGCGATGCCAACGCTCATCACACCGTTTGGGGTAGCAGTGACATAAACAAAAGAGGTGAGTTATTACTAGACTATCTGGTAGGTACTAACTTAGATATAGCTAACGTCGGCTGCAAGCCGACCTTTATTAATGCAATCAGAGAAGAGGTATTGGACCTCACACTGGTCAGCGGCGCCCTGCGAGACTCAATTCGTAACTGGCGGGTAACGGATGAGGCCTCGTTGTCGGACCATCAACACATACGGTTCGACATACCGGGTAGGGCGGATCTGCGCAGAGGCGCTTTTAATCCTAGACGAACGGACTGGAAGGAGTTCCAGTCCCTCGTCAGCCGAAAGGCTGTGCTCCTAATGACCGACATAGGGTCTGTCGATGATATTGAGCTAGCAGGCAACCTTGTTGAGGATACACTGATCTCATCCTTTCGGGAGAGCACGACCATACGGCTCCCTGATGCGGCAAGGCTTCATAGGGTAATGGCCGAAGGACACTCAAATGGAGTGGGCCTGGTGGAGAGAACGGATGGTACCTTCACTACAAATCGTAGGGAAACTCTGGAAACCCTGCTACAAGTTCATTTCCCAGGCTCTACAATTGTGACTGGCAATGAACACGCTGAGATCGAAGCGGCAATCCCAGGAGCTGGACGAGCCACGGGATTGGCCGGTAGAATTTTCGATAAGGATAGGGTTCGCTGGGCAGTTGGCTCCTTCAGCCCTTACAAGTCACCAGGTGGTGACGGGATTTTCCCGGTATTACTACAGGAAAGTCTTAATATTATAATGGACCCGCTAATTGGTCTGTTTAAGGCTAGCTTCCCCTGGGGTCATATTCCGACCGCGTGGAGGGCGGTCAGAGTAGTGTTCATCCCCAAATCTGGCAACAGGCCGCTAGAGAAGCCGAAGTCCTATAGGCCTATTAGCCTCACATCATTTCTGCTTAAAACTGTTGAGCGGCTACTAGACCTGCACATCCGGGACAAGCTGAGAATCTCCGCGCCATTGCACGGAACGCAGTTCGCCTATCAGAAGGGCAGGTCGACGGAAGTAGCATTGCACCATCTGGTTGCGCAAATAGAGAAGGCACAGAACAACAAGGATATTGCACTATGTGCTTTTCTTGATGTGGAGGGTGCCTTTGACAACACAAGTTACGACTCTATCACGGATGCTCTGTCGCAAAAATGGATAGATGATTGCACCATCAATTGGATTGGCGCCATGCTGAGACAACGGAGAATTACCGCTTCTTGGGATGATGCTAGCGTCAGCATTAGTGCTGTTAAAGGTTGTCCACAGGGGGGGGGTACTTTCTCCCCTGCTATGGTGCCTTGTAATTGATGACCTGCTCGTAAGACTTGAAGAATACGGCCTGCGGGCCATTGGTTATGCAGACGACCTGGCCATCATTGTTACCGGGAAATTCGAGAGAACAATCACTGAGGTGATGCAGGGTGCTCTCGACAAGGTTCTCAAATGGTGCCATGAAAGGGGGCTGAACATCAACCCCCAAAAAGCGGTCGTGGTCCCGTTCACGAGAAGGTATAAACACAGACTGGGTAGGCTGTCAGTGAATGGGACGGAAATCGAGTACTCCAATGAAGTCAAGTACTTGGGAATTGTTCTGGATAAACGGCTGAATTGGAACTCGCACTTGGATGCGACCCTGAAGAAAGCACTTAGGGCCTTCTGGGCCTGTAAGAGCTTCTTTGGGAAGACCTGGGGCTTTGGCCCTAGCATGATTAAGTGGCTTTATTTTATGATGATCAGACCGATAATCACCTATGGATCCCTGGTATGGTGGCCAAAGATCCAGCAGGTGTCGGCGATCCAAAAGTGCGGAAGGCTACAGAGAATGGTCTGTGTAGCTCTGACGGGGGTGATGCGCACATGTCCAACAGCGGCACTTGAGGCTATCTTGGGCATCTTGCCACTACACATTCATATAAGGAGGGTCGCAATATCGAGTCTCCTTAGGATCCAACAAACATCCGGACTGTCAGATGGGGTCAACGGACACGCTGGTCTGATGAAATTAGCTCCTGGTCTATCGGTCTGCACAAGGGCGGACATTAAGACTACGGAACTGAGCTTTAACAGAAGGTTTAGCACAATCCTCCCAAATGGAGGAGCCTGGGACAGTGGAAATCCCTGTGTTGAGAACCAGGGACTACGCTGGTATACTGATGGATCCAAATCGGAGCATGGAGTGGGTGCTGGGGTATTTGGACCTAACACGCGAATCTCGATAGCCATGGGAAGATCATCAAGTGTATTCCAGGCTGAGATCCACGCCATTGAGGCGTGCTGTATCAACATTCTGAACAAGGGAATGATAGGAAACAGCATTGCGATATTTACCGATAGCCAAGCGGCCATTAAGGCACTCTCTTCCTGGAAATTGTCCTCGAAGTTGGTGGCGGAATGCCGGGGTAGGCTACAGGAGCTGGGCTCAAGAAACAGAGTGACACTCTGTTGGGTGTCGGGACACTCAGGGGTCCCGGGTAACGATGGGGCTGATGAACTGGCTAGGGCTGGAGCAAACGCCCAAATGGTGGGCCCCGAGCCCTTTTGTGGGTTAAGCTGGGCCACTACCCAGTCCCTATTGGGGGAATGGGCTCTCAGCGAGCACAGGAAATACTGGGTATCGCTACCGGGAATGCGTCAGGCGAAGGAATTTGTATTTCCCGGGAGTACATTGGAGACAAGGGGTCTCAACAGACGAGAGCTACGGCTATTGGTGGCTTATTTGACGGGCCACCATACGGTCAAGCGCCACCTGTTTCGGATGGGCCTGGCAGAGGACCAGGAATGCAGACTATGCCGTGAGGAGGACGAGACTACAAGGCACCTACTATGTGACTGCCCGGCGCTGGCGTGGGCAAGAAGGAGACACTTGGGGCACGGTACGATGGGCGCGTCCCGAGTCGGTGCAATACCGGCAAAAGACCTTCTTGGGTTTCTCTGGGAGGCAGAAGGTCTTCTGGCCAACTAAAGGGGGTGGGTACAATAGACCTGGTTGGTCGCGGTACCGTCTCCGTTGGGAGAAATCTCCCCGCTCTCTCTCAAAAAAAAAAAAAAAAAAAAAAAGTTGAGTGTGTAGTGAAGATGGTCTGCCTGCCTTCACAAGATCGGCCATAAATCCATGGATAATAGCAGCAGTGGCATGTAATGGCACACCAAACCCGACTGAGCCTACAGGTCATAAAATGTTTTGTAAATTTTTTAAATTACCAGGTAATAAATATTTCGCCTAAAATGACACGTGCAGAAACAAGTCATAAAACACGGATTTTCCATAAATATGGCGAAATATTTATTACCTGGTAATTTAAAAAATTTGCAAAACATTTTATGACCTGTGGTCGGCTTATTGGCAGTAACCAATTAAGTCCCTTTTAAAAAACATTTTATGACCAGTAGTTCACGCAAATTTTCCTATTAAAGAAAAGCAAATATCGCTTATTTTTTTTTTACCTATTTTTTACCAAAAAATAAATATAAATACTTCACACAGTCAAATTTCAGTTGAATACTAAACGTGAAAGTGTTTTTTTTTTTGTAAAGTAAAGAGTGAAGCTGTAAAGACAATTTAAAGTAAAATGAATAAATTTTGCTGCAATCCGTTTAACAAGAGTGGACATCGTTCGAAAAAGATAAAAGTATTAAAATTAACTGGTGTTTCGAAGCGATACATGAATGAATTAAATATACAATACGGTGAAGAAGCAGAATTCATTTGCCCCAAGTGGAAAATCGATTTGTCTCAACAAGCAAATGCATTGAAACAAATGAAGCCACAATCCGAGAGTGAAATGACAAGTGAACAAAATGTTTCATCTGATAGTGAGGCAGACATTCCGATGGTCAATATGTCTTTGAGTCCTTTGAATGAGGCTATTACCACTTTAGGTGAAACGCCTATTAGAAAAAGAAAGTTGCGAAGTGAAACATACAGGAAAGAGAAAAAAGGCAAGGTTATGAGTGCAATCGCGACAATATTTGATGAAGGCTCTGATAACGAATGCAGTCAAGCAGATGACGTTGATGACGGTAAACAAATGATTGAGCAGTTGAAAAGAAAATTCAATTTAGCGACCACTTTTCCGGAGAAATATCTCATTTTATCTGTGCTGCCTCAATCATGGTCTATACGCAAGATTTCTGAACAGTTTCAAACATCTTTTTACATCGCGAGAAGAATCAAAGAATTAGTTCGACAGAAGGGCATATTGGCGACTCCCACCAAGAAATTTGGCTCAAGGACCCTCAGCGAAGCAAGGGTGAAATTGATTCAAGATTTTTACTGCAATGATGACAACAGCCGCGCCTGCCCAGGTACACGTGACTATGTTATCACACGTGAAGATGGAGAAAAAGTACACAAGCAGCGCAGATTATTATTATGTAATCTATCCGAAGCATACCATCAGTTCAATGAGAAATACCCAGCAGAAAAAGTGGGATTTTCTAAGTTTGCCATCCTACGACCAAAAGAATGCGTGCTGGCATTAGACAGGCACGGAACGCATTCAGTCTGCGTTTGCATGTTTCATCAAAACATCAAATTAATTTTCTTTCCATGCAAGAAATTGAAAGTATTTCACGGTGAAATTGAAACATATAGGGACCTCCTGTCGAAGTCGTTGTGCGCAAACCCCACGGAAAATTGTCATCTGTCCAAATGCGACAATTGTCCGAAGATTGACGAGCTAGAGCAATATATGGCGGAAAAGTTTGAACAGCTGTTAATTCAGGAGGTGCATTTCAAACAGTGGATAATTAGCAGCGGCAGATGTTCCCTTGAGACCGTTGTAAAGCAGATTCCGGAATTCATCGAGGAATTCGGATTCAAGTTGAATGAACTGAAGACGCATCATTTCATATCCGAGATGCAATCGAAATTTCTAAAGGAAAGTAAGGAGAAATTAGCCCAAAATGAATTCATTGTGATAAGCGACTTTGCCGAGAATTACACTTTTCTCGTTCAGGATGAAATTCAGGCTTATCACTGGGCAAACGACCAGTGCACGGTGCATCCTTTTTGCATTTATTTCAAAAACTAAGATAACGAACTACAGACCGTAAGCCTTGTTGTTGTCGCGGAGAGTTTAGCTCATAATTATGTGTCCGTTTATTTATTTCAAATGAAACTGTTTGAATTCTTAAGATCAAAATTCGATGCAATCGACAAAGTAACGTTTTTCTCAGACATTCATAAAAAATAACAGGTTAATAAAAGGTTTATTAAGCAAATTTTCATAGAAAATTCGTTTCATAAACCTTTTATAAATCTGTTTTATTTTTTATGAATAAGGCCGTAAGAATATTATGAATTATATTTTAATAAACAAAAAAAAAAAAAAAAACAAAGTTTCAAGGGTTTTTATTTGTTTAGTCGTTGTTGACATTATCATGGAAATGCCCATATGCTGCTTCTTTAGTACAAGAATAAAAAAAATTTTTACAATCTTTGCATAATTGAAGAAGAACAAAACTGCAAGGTCGAGTGGCACTTTTTCGCGACGTCCCACGTTAAGGGCCCATGCGATGCGTTAGGGGGAACCCTAAAACGCATGGCGACTAAGGCAAGTTTGCAAAGGCCATATACTGACCAGATCTTAAATGTACAACATTTGTTTTCGTGGATTCAAAGCAAGGAAATTGCCATTAACACAGTTTTATGCACTCAAAAAGAACACGATGCCATGGAGCGACGAATTCAAAACAGATATAATAATGTCAAAACTATAATTGGAACGCAAAAGTTTCATTGCTTCATACCAAATATTTCTGATATGTCAATTAATGTAAAGCGGTACTCTTCGTCTGCCGACGTGCTAAATTTAAAGTTACTTTAATTTTATAATGATGCCAAGACAATTGAAATTTTTAATAAATATTGTAATTAAGTATAAGCAGCAAAATAAGAAAGATTTGTTCTTCATAAATGTATTTTTAACTGTAAAATAATTTTTAAAATGTATTTTTAACAAGGTGGTCTCTTAAATGCTCTTCTCCTGTCCAAACAAGGAGTCGGGGCCCATTTTTTTATTGCTGATTCTTAAAGCAAAAATTATGAGGAATCCAAAAAAAAAAAATTAGCCGGAAAATTTAGGAGCTTCTGTGGAAAATCGAAAAATTTAATTTTCTTGGGATAATTTAAAGGTAAATTTCTAAGAAAAATTATGAAAATTTTATTTTTCAATTAAAGCCTGATGCAATACCTTTCCAACGAGCTATCACTCGTTGCGATCGCTTTAGTAGTTTTAAAAACAACTTTCAATGAGGTCCCTTATGAAGAATTCTTCAATTTTGTCACATGACAGTGGTGTACACCACCACTAAACCAGTCACTATAAAAAAAAAAAAAATGTAGGTACATTATTTTTTGCTGGGCAATCGATTGAGACTATTTATTTTAAAATCGGAGAGGGGTCGTCCAAAAGGTGATCGCTTTCATATGGAATTGCTCAATATATACTTTATAAATTGAAACACACACACATGAATATAAATATACGTATTTAATTTAATTTTTTAATATATACTATATTTTGTTTATTAATATATGCTGTATATTTGTAATAAAACATAAATTTTTGACATTTATTTTTTTATTGTTTTTATTGCGAGAACCATATTACATGTTAAAATAGACATTTTGTATAGGGTTGAAAAATATATAAACATGGTTTGAAAGATCGTTTGCGTTGTTCTTCTGAACATAATAATATGTTAGAGCCAATAATTAGCTAAAAACATTATGTCTGAACATATATTGTTACTGAAGACGTGTTTGACACAATCATAACCACAAACATTAATGATAGTTTGCGATTGTGATTGTATCAACCATGTTTTTTCTTTGCGTGTATATCAAACAAAATGCTTAAGGTGCACATTAACCTCCACTGTCCCATCTGCAAGAAACTTTTCATTAGTTTAAGAAAACTCATTGAACATAAAGAAGCTCACAATACTACCATCCAATCACCTTTTCTCAAGTGCTAATGATAAATATTGTAATGAATGCAATGAATTAATACCGACAACATCATTTAATGCGCATATGAGAACAAATCGCCATATAGAAAATTGTCAAACAATTAATATTAATAAAACATTAACTGTGAGACAAAGTAATTTTAAGGGAAGAATTGAAACCTATAGATTAGTGAATGAAAAGGAAGAAATTCTGTTTCCGGAGGAGTTCCTTAGAGATGGAAGGCAATTGTAATTGAAGAATTAAAAAGATGTGGCATCAATCACACTACATTTAAATTTAACATGGAGTTGTTATGTGAATATATAAAATTGGTGGACGATGAAATTAAATTAGCATCAATTGTGCACATTTCCAAAATGATGTTAATAACGCTTGCTGAGGATATCAGTGAGTCATATGACAAACATGCATACGAAATATCCACTAAAATGAATTATTTTAGGAAAGGGACAGTGGATGGACACTCACTAAAATAAATTATGTAGAAGTAAATGTAAACAAGGCTAGCATTATAAGAGGATCCCAATTTATACCATTGCCCAAGAGCATAAGCATTATTAAAAGAGCATGCATAAATGTGGAAAATAAAGATGTTTTCTGCTTTAAATGGTGTTTAATTGCAGCACTCTGCAGTGACTTAAGCAACAAAGAAAGAAGAAAGTGCAATTCATATAATATAAATATTTATAATAATAAAATTGCTGTGGGTGACTTGGAGTGGAATTTTGAGGGATTAGAATATCCTCTGCCTTTAAAATCGATAAAAAGGTTTGAAAAACAAAATGATATAACGATTGAGAATAATGTTGCTTGTTTATTACTATTGAGATGGCAGTGATTAATAATATAGAAAGAAAAAAAATATCAATAAAGTTAAAATGTAAGATATAAAAATTAAAAAATATAAATAGTTGTTCTTATTTCAAATTAGATTTTCTCTTTCAAGTAAAACAGCATTTTTTTAAAGCGCAAACTCCATAGTTGTGATAACTGCAATATGAGTTTTCTGGATACTTTTTATTAAGTTCCTTTAAATTTTTAGATCCAAAATCCTCTATATTAAAAACTTTTTGCTGCAACATTTGCTCCAACCATTTGACTTTTTCTGTTCCTTTTACATATATTTTAGAATTTATTAAATTATCTCTTAAAAAATTACAAACACTCTTAAACTCCTGTATTCCAGTTAATACAATGAAAATATTTTATTAACCAATATGCTTCTTTTTGCTCCTTTTGTGATAAGCAATTGAAATCAAAAGGTGGTTTTATAATGAAATTGATATATTGCTTAGAATTGAAAACAATTGCAACTTCTTTAAAAATAAATTTATTTGATTCTAGTTTGAACCCTTTTAAATCAACGAAAACACGTTTGCAATACATCTTTTTTTTCTTATTTGTGATTTACAAATTATAAAATTTTCAGAACTTGTCCCTTTAATGGTACATATTCAATAATACGATCGTGAATGAGAATACAATAAGCTGATGTGTTTGCTGGAACATTAGTAGCTGTTTCAAATTCAATTTTTATTTCAATTGGTCCGCTGACAATGGATTTATTTTGATAACTAACATCTACTACTATTATTAGAGCATTATTGTTATCTCTTGAGATGTGAGAAGCGGCTGGGAGTCTCTCATATAGTAGTTTTCTTGAAACCTTAGATACATATCATATAGAATTGCATAACGTTCATTCTTAAACTTTATGTTAAGGTCATCATATGGATAAGACTCTGAATTTAAATGTACTTTTAAATTAATCAAATAGCAGTGGATAAATTTCTTTTCATGTTGGAATGCAATCAAAACAAAACGAGGGCGTTCTCTATTCGCTGCAAGCTTAACATTCCACACCTGATTTGTTGGCATATTTAGTTGTGGATTTATATGACAATCCCAACTTCTAAATGCAATTGGTACTGAAGTACCACTGTTTATTATTTTTATCATATTTAATTTACTAAAATCAGATAGTTGTACATGAGGAATTCTCCAGGATATACTTGAAATTGTTAATTTAGTCTTTTCGGTAGAAACGGTTGAATACACAAGATTCTCATCATTTTTATTACGTAATAGAATCAATTCATATTTTGCGTTCAATAATATTTTGTTATAGTCTTCAGCGAATCCCAAAAACAATTTAAGTGGTACATAAAATGAAAATAGCCATTTACGAGATCAATATCATCATATTTATTCCATCCAGCATTTTGCATTCCATTACTATCTATTGGTGATAATGAAACGAAATTTTTAATAGTACTTGATGTTCATATATGTCTCGTTTGATCAATTTCAACACCATTTCGTGCAAGACCGTCACAACTCAAAATTTGAAACTTTACAGGAGAGCCTTTTTAAGATTCTAACCTATTATTTTTTACCTTCTCTTTCACTAAAATACAGTTATAAAATCAAATGTTTCTTTATTGCTACAAAGGAAACCACGTGTACAAGAGGAATGCCAAACGCAAACTGAAATGTGACCTTGTTGATGTTAATTGCTCAAGTTTGTTACGAGAGGTCAAAGCGTCACAAGCATCTGTATTACCGTTATTTTTTCGATAATTCTCTCCGTTCTTAGATCAATTTGTAGAGATTTAAGAGAAGAACATTTCTGCATTACTAACTCGAAAATGCCAAATTTTGAGTTGTGACGGTCTTGCACGAAATGAGCGATTTAGTTCGTAACGGATTTTATCAAATATACATATGTGCTACAAAATTATTTTTTAATTTAAAGTTGGCTGCAGAAGATACTTATTTTGTATTGCTATCATCTTTAACAAATCCTTCTACATATATAAAACTTTCCGACGGCAAAACCTACAAGTCCTGATTTTGTATTGTAATACGAATTTCATCGTTATTATTGTAAGATAGTAAATATGGGGTATACGTATGGTAGGTCTTTTTAATTTTATTTTCATCGGACAAAGGTTTATCCAGAACATCTATTATTGAACTCATAGTTTCTTCAATTTTAAATTTAATGATTGTAGAAATTCTTTACTTGATTGCGTTAAGTTTATATTTTTTAATAAATTCTTTGAATTTAATTTATTTTTCAATATTTTGTTAGCAGAAGAAGAATGTAATACTTTGTTTTTAAGTATATTCTTCTTGTAAATTATCATTATTTTATTGGCCTTAAATGTAATCGAATTGTAATTTCCTCTCCTCGGAAATTAAGTAAATCACCGTCTTGATCAACCACTCGCAGAGTAAGGGAGCTTATCTCTCGACAGTTGACTGGCAACTAGTTAAAATTCCTAGGAATCTCATCTATTTTATACCCAGGTGGGACATTAATGCCAAACTCATGCAATGTATGTGCTTGGGAGTTATTCATGTATGTGTTGACAGCTATATTACTCTTAATTCGAAAAAGATATACCTTTAAAATATTAACTGGAAGATCTAAGTAAAAGTCTTTATGAGGTAATAAAATATTTTCTTTAAATCCTAAAAGCTTGCCAATTGTATTTTCCTTATTAAAGTATATTGGATCATTAGAGTTTTTTATTCTAACTTGCATCGTATTATTATAAGCCTCAATATTAATTTTATTTTCAGGACTATATCGTTGATATTGTTCTTTAATATAATCAACTATGTCGTGTAGTTCATAAGATCCAATCGGAATTTCAATTGCTTATTCACCAATATGAAACATATTATTATATACATCTACATTTGGAATATTATTATATGAATGAAAATCTGTAAGTGCACACTTATATTTTCCATCTAACTCAATTGGAGGAAAATAGTTAGCTGTAAACTCTGTTGAGTTAGAGCTAAACGTTAGAGTTATTGACATTTCGACTGTTAAATTGTAAATAAAGTTAAAAACGTAATATTCTTTATTAAAAAATAATTTATTAAAATTTTTTTTTCTTATATAATAATAATACATTCCCTCTTAGCTACTATTATTATTATTGTATCTACTCTTTCTTACATACTACAATATATCAATTCTATTTATCCAAGAATTATGTTGATTCGAAAATCCCAACCATTCTACATATGCCATTTCTCCTTTAGTTTTAAGAATTTTTTCAACAAGGTAGGTATCAGGAAATCGAGTTTTTGAAAGTTCATCATCATAGAAACCACCCTTTATTGGATTTCCAAGATAATCTTCCAATATGAATGTTGCGGGATAAGTATTTTTTACGGGTTTAATTTTAAAAATTTCGGTCGTGCAATTGGGGGTGTAACCGTTTTCAAAAATGTGTTTATATTTGCTTATGCGTACATAATCTCCAACATTAAATTTAGATTTTTTAAATATTTTTAAATGATTGTATACACTTTTCAATAATTTCATTTCGTTGTTAGAATTAACGTCAATTGGTGCCATTTTAATGGTGCGATGAACTTTGCTATTATATTTATTAATTACATCTTTGTAAATATGAAGCCAATAATATGAACCATTTAAACTAAATTCTTTCCACATCATTCCTTTTAGAGTTCGATGAAATCGTTCTATATGTTGAGTAGTGATTGATATTATGGTTGTGCATGAGGGTGTTAAATTGTTTATTGAAAAATTCTTTACCATCATCAGTCTGCAAGTTTTTGGGCAATCGACCTAATTTTCAAATACTTTTCATTGCTTGAAATAATTCAGTTGCTGTTTTTGTTTTAAGTGCAACACCCCATGCAAACTTTGAGAAAGTATCAATGATAGTTAACAAATATCGATATTTTTTATTATATGTAGAATAGTTTCCCATTTCAACTAAATCAGCTTGCCAGAGATCATCTATTCCTTTCATTACAACTCTTCGACGCATGAAATTTTTTCGAGCTGGCTTTTGAAGTTCATTTACTAAATCTCTTCTTCTTGAATTCATTATTATTATTAAGTCTACTTTACTTAAGGAAATATTGTTATCTGCTGGTCTTTATTTTAAATATCAAGCCTATTATATACTTTCTGATTAAAGATTTTGATTCTTCTTTCAAAATCATTTTTAATTTTCTCTATTATTTGATAAATTTCATTTATATTCTTGCTTAATTGATCCATTATCTCCTTCTGTGTTTTCTGAATTTGAGATTGCAAAAACATTTTATTGACACCATCATTTTCTTCCAAAGCATTTGACATATGTTTGATTCTTTTGTTTTGAATGTCAATGTTGTTATCTGTATCCATAAAGGACCTAAGCAATTTAGGTGTATTTTTTCATAGAAATTACGCCACTTGTATTGTTAATATAGTGACAAAATTTATCAACAGATATTACTTGATGTTAATTTAATAGTTATTCAATAATGTTAGCTTCGTATAATTCTTCAATAATAGATACAATTTCGTTATTATGATTGCTGTGACCTGCAGCTTGTGATGCGAGCAGGAGTCTTAGTCGATCTATAAACTAATTTGGATCATCCCAGTATATATAGTATGGTTTATTTGGATTGAAATTCATTAACCCACTTCCCATATCATTTTCTTTTGTTTTTTTTATTGTATCAGATGAAGTGGGTGATTGCGGTGTTGTGGTAGATGAATTTTTAGGTTTAATCAATTTGCTAATAATATTCTGATATTTTTATGCTCTTGTACCTCTTATATTATCATCTGAGACATAACCTCTTTTATACGCATTAGTATTAATTAATATTTTTTTATAAATCTCTAACTCGTGTTTATCATAATTTTTTGTTATTTTTTGAAACATTAATGAAAATAAACCTGGAGTGAGTGCCCATATTTGGTTTCCAACTTGAATCTTATCTTTATTAAATTTAATGTTACTATCACCAAATTTCCGTTCATTATTTGAATCTTTATGTAATCCATATAGTGTGTCTAACTCATGTCTTTTTTTCTAAATATAACATATCATTAAAATTCATATGATTATTTAGATTTTCTGCTTCGGGTTGAGAATAAAAATCATCATCATCATCATCATCATCATCATCTTCAGAGTTAATTGCAGCAGTAGATAATATATATTTTTCTGGTTTTATAATTGGAATATTTGAATCTGTTTTAAATTGTTGTTGTTGTTGTTTTGATTTATTTTTAATTTTATTCTTTGCAATTTTTAAATTTACTTTGGTATTTTTCGAACTATTAATAACATTTTTCAAGGGTTCTGTTATGGGCTTAAATGTATCTTTAAGTTGTATCTGCTTCACCAATTTTTATACTGCGAAATTTCTTCTTTAAAACATTTCTTGTCTTTAAAACTTTTTCATTCATTTTCTTATCGACCATCAGATCAGCTATTCGTTAGTTGTCAATGATTTTGTTGTTTTTGTTGTAATATCTTTAAAGGTTGATGACATACTTATACTTGTATGTAATATATTCTATAATTTATAATGTTATAAAATAATCAAACTGCTTTCTATATCTCCCATAATATAAGTACAAATGTACTTATATCCAAAAATCCATATTTATCCTTCCAACATTCTCTACAAATTTCATGAAACTTTTCGTAACTCATATCGCTACCAACATGTTCAGCATATATATGTTTTATATTCATTTCATCTTGCTTAAACATTATAATCATATTAGCATTATCTCTTATTAAATGTTTAGGAATTCTTGTATATGTTTGACATAAGTAGAATGAATCTATATTTCTATGTCTACCCATACAAAAATATGCACGTATATTGTTTTGTTTTTCTCATGCAACATCATCGAATATCATAACTGAATTGTTTTGTGCTTCATCAGGGGGTAATACAGAATCATTATTTGAAAACGTGTAATAACCCATTCCTTTAATTGGTGATAATAATTTTCTTAAATATTCATACTTTGGCTGAAATAGTGATTTTGAGTATAAATAGATGTTTTCAAATTTCAGTCCATTAGGACTTTCTAGTAAG
Organism: Pollenia amentaria; assembly: GCA_943735925.1. NCBI lineage: Eukaryota > Metazoa > Arthropoda > Insecta > Diptera > Polleniidae > Pollenia > Pollenia amentaria. The sequence continues at coordinate 117,551,119 of OX031006.1, read as the reverse complement.
CTTATCATAACGTCTTTCCACAATTTGAAGGACCCACAATAAGCGCACGAATAGAATTCGGTAATATAGAACTATATCTAGTTTTTGATTTTATATTCGTTGAAGAACCCGTATTACGAACAAAAATATTTTTATGTTGTTTTATTAAGCGCATCTTTATAACTGAATGAAATAATTAAATATTACGTTTTTCTTATAGAATAAAACAAAACAAGATAAAATGGTGATACTCTTTAACTATAAGCTTAATTACAATAAAACTGTCAGAGGAAGAGGTTTAGTCAATAAATTGATAAATTCACTTCCTTTTGAGCTACATCCTCCTGGTTATCAATATTGCGGTCCTGGAACGAAATTACAAAAACGTTTAGAACGAGGTGATAAAGGAATAAATCTATGGGACGCTGCATGTAATGAACACGATATTGCTTATTCAAAAAATAAAGAAATAAATATTAGACATCAAGCTGATAAAATTCTTGAGAACAGAGCTTGAGAACGAGTACTTTCAAACAATAGCAGTTTGCCAGAAAAATCATTTTTCATAATTGCTTACAAACACAATGAAATCAAAAACTAAACTCGGTATGGGTATGACTAAGCAAAACAAAAGTAATAGACATTCAAAATCGAATAAAGTTATTGGAAGAAAACTGTTCAATTCAACGCTAAAAGCGACAGCAAAAATGTTTAAAAAAAGAAAAACCAACAGATCTTAACGCCGCTATCATGATTGCACGTAAGACCATTAACAAATCCTTTAAGGGAAGGAAATCTGAAATTGTAATACCACGCGTAATATGTGTTCCCATTAATACCATTAATACCAATTTTAACAGCTTTAGGTGTAATTGGTACCCTATCGAGTGGAGGTGCTAACATAGCAAAAGCAGTTAATGCAGCAAAGAATGCTTAACTCCAACTTGATGAAGCGAGTAGACACAATAAAAGCATGGAAGCCATAGCAATGGGTAAAGGACTTTTCCTTAAACCATATAAGATAGGATATGGATTAACTTATGAAGAAAAATCAAAAAATTTCTAAACAAGCTACCCAAGAGGCCATTGACTGATATTGATGTACGAAAATTCTCAAAAAATATTCCTCACTTTAGAGGAATTTTCATGTTAGACTCAATACCAAAACATCCCAAAAATATTGAATGTGGAATAATTAATACGGATTCTACAATAGGTAGTGGTACACATTGGGGAGCTTACTATAAAAACAATAAACAAATAGAATATTATGAGAGTTTTGGAAATTTACAACCACCATTGGAACTAGTTGAATACCTAGGAGGAAATATAAAATATAACTACAATCAACATCAAAACTATGATTCATTTAATTGTGGACATTTATGTCTTGAATTTTTGTATAAAATAACTAAAAAGAAATAAATAAATAAATAAAACAATTAAAATTATTTAAAAAAAGAAAACCACTAATTGTTTTATTTAATTATTTTTAGTTTTAACCTTATTATTATTATATTGGTGTAGGTACATATTGCTATTTTTATCATTAAAATAAAATTTAATAACTGTTAAAGTTGGCGTATATAGGGTATTTAGAATTGGCTACAAAGATATCATCCTCCTCGAATGGTTTCAATTGCAAGTTTTTCTCCCCTTCCCTGGATATAAGATACGTTCCAGATGATAAATTCTTCAAATCTTCGTCAGTTAGCGTATTGTAGCGATATGGCCAGCTCAATTTTGATTTAGCTCCCAAACTTTGTTTTCACTCTACTTGCACTTATAATAATGTGTTTAGAATACATCACAAGATCCTTAATGTGCATTAAGGATTTGTTATAGCTCAGAGTGTTAAATTTATTCATTAAGTTTTTCGAGGGTTCCATTTTCCACAACCGATCACGTTTCTTTTTTTCAACTGAGATTAAATCAATTTTTAAATCGATCTTAGTATATTTTATTAATTAAGAAAATAGTAATATATATATATAATAATGTTAAAGAAAGTGATGAACATATACATTTCTTCCCTTTGCTCTAACACTTCCACATAAATAAGAATCAATACAGAACAAATTATCGAATAGCATTGAGAAAATAAATATAGTTTTCTCTTTCACTCCAGTTATTAAGTGAAATGTTGTGAAATAATAATAAAAAATTCTTCTGACATTTCACACTTGTATCTAGAAGTTTAACAACGAGAAACATTTACAAAAAGGCAACCAAACAAAGAACATCAAAAAAAAATGTGTGCCTTAAAAGAATTTATAATAATTTTTTTTAAAAACATTTGAGGATGTTTTAATGTTCGAGCACAGGGTGTGCATACAACATTTTTTAACTATGATGGATGAAAATGAGGAGTTTGGTGTTGGGGATTTTAACGATGCAGAGCATTTTTCGAATGCTGCCCGTGGTACAGTCCGACTTGTGAGGAGGGTCCTAGTCCGTGCAGGTGCACAGTTTATTTTTTAAGAAAAGTAATCGTAGTAAATCTAATTAATTTTTACACATAAATCTATAATAAAAAATCATTATAAAAAGAAAAATTTTTATATACCTGTTTATTTCCTTTTATTTAATTTTATATTTATTTTCTAATTTCAGTAAATAAAATGTATTCCAATACAAATAAAATTAATAACAATAAATTGTAAATAAAAAAAAAATATGTATTTAGCTACATTTATTTTGAAGGATGAAATTTCAGCGTTTTGCATCATTGTTTTTGAAGATTCGACAAATGAAATTGGGATTTCAATAACTTGAACCCCATAATTTGTATTGTGATTTCTTCTAGAGATATCATCGCTTTTCATTTCCATATTATATTGAGGAACGTTAGAAATGATATCATCTCGTATTTCGCATTCTTCAGTTAGACCACAGGTTTCATAGCTGGATGGTGGTAGTAGTACATTTAATGCATTCCAATTAATCGGTACATTATTGGTACAACACCTTCTCAGTAAAGAACAACGCAAATGCTCTGTTATAGGTTGATCAGTAGGCTCCCAATTCCAAATTTCAACTTCGCAAAAATAACACTTTGTTTTGTCATAATCACCACTATAAAACATGCCACTCATAGCTAATTCCCTCTTATCTAAGCATACAAAGGTTATCGTTCATGCTATAGCGTGGCGTAAACGGAGATTGTTTAAAATGCTGATCTTCATTGCAATCAAATTTTAAATCTTTAACCATTTTAATTTTTTTTCTACTTAATATTAAGCGCAATTATTAAAAATACTATTTTAAATCCACGATATATCACAATATACTTGTTATTGAAATAAATTGTATACGCTATTTATATATGGATATGTTCAACCATTAAAAATTATTTTCGAAATGTGATGCAATATCAGATATAATAATTTTACTTTTAATAGTTTTTTTATTATTTATATTTTATTTAATAATTTCTTATAAGTATTTGAAAAAAACAAAAAAAAAAATCACTACATCTATAAACTTAAATCTACTTCTCTAATAAAACGATCTCCTTCTTCCTTCAAATAAAATCCGTCATTTGCCTTCAAAATTATGGCATCTCCCTCTTCATCATCTAGAAAATCGTCAATTTCCCAAAAAAAAAAAAGTCATAGTACGCCAGCTGGTTGTTGTAGATTTTAATTCCTGGGTTTTTATTTAATAGGATGTTCTCTATAGATGCGTCGATAAACGCATTTATACGCGTCTGCGTATTCTCCTCTGCTGCTTCCACGGAATTTTTCTCCATAGAATTTTCATCGACAAATTCAATTACGTACTGACTCGAATCCATTGTTCAAATCTTCAATGTTCAAATGCAAATAAACCTAGTTTTCAGAAATATACTCCACTAAGCCTTTTATGAAGGCAACATAAACAATATACAAATTCTTATTAAATATTATTGGGACACATTGTATTGCGAAAGAAAACAAACTGCAATTAATGTTTTGTTTTATAAACAAATTATACATTCTAAACAAATTATACATTCTACCATGCTCACTCATGTTTATGCTTCTTCAATATAACAAAACGGTTTCTTCATCAGATTAATGTTAAGATAAACAAGCAGACATATCGTCAGCATTTTATTACAAAATATAAATTCTAATTCTAGTTCTAATCTTATTAGGACATATTGTATTGGGAAAGAAAACAAACCGCAAATAAGAATAACATAATGTCATCATAAAGGGAAATACAATATTTCTTAATACAAAAAAACTAAATTCAAATATTTTGACTGTTGCATTTATTCTAAAAACTGTATTTAAAAATCCACAAACTTGTTTTTTCAAAACCGAAAATTTTCAACTGGTTTGGAAACTAGAAAAATTATGCTCTATCTAATTCGATATAGCATTGTCATCCACTAAAAACTGTATTTAAAAATCCACAAGCTTGTTTTTCAAAACCGAAAATTTTCAACTGGTTTCAAAACTAGAAAAATGATGCTCTATCTAAATATATCATTCCTATCATAGGGTTTGGGAACTAGAAAAATGGTTCGGAAATTGGATAAATCATTACCGCAACCTTACTACCATCCACATAACCGCAACCGCATTATGATCCACATAACCACATTACACACCTCATTCCCATTACCTATCTACTCCCGTATCGGTGAAATAAGTGAAAACCTCTCGTTACAGATATACAATTAGACGAGTTATTATTCATGCATACAGATTGGGTGCGATTTGCAAGGTATGGAAAACATTAATTTACATGAGGTATTTGAAAAATTAAACATATTCTTAAGTTTGAAACATAATATATTGTGGTCCACTGTATCGAATGCTTTTGATTGATCCAGAAGTATTTAAAAGTCCACAAAATCATCATCAATATGCCATCGTATGTCCTTAGTAACATTAAGAAGAGGGGTTACTAGGAAGATCGAACGGTTATTATTCGACCGGTTTTAGCAGGTTATTTAAGCTTTGCCCAAGTCGGTTATTTGAAAATATCAATGGAATATCGAATTAACCGGTTATTTTGGTATAATAAACCGGTTACTTAAATAATGTTTAATTTATATACATTTTCCTTACTCTTGTTGTAGATGTACCCGTAATTTAACTGCCCGTTCGCATAGTAAATAACATTTAAAACAAAAACCAAATTTCAAAAATTGTTTTTGTTTTAAATGTAAATTTCTATGCGAACGTTAACGTTCGATATCGGCGAACGGGCAGTAAGTATTTTTCTAATTGAATATTGGACAAACTTAAACTTTTTATGAAGAATGTCAAACCAAAATGTAACAAAAGTCAGAAAACATTATGAAGAATGGAAATACAAATCGCGTATAAAAGCGTATTAAAGAGTATTCTAAATACTATTATAGATTTGGTTTCTAGTGATATTTCGAACTGGATTAAAAAGACAAAGTTAGGTGCTTAAAGTGCCCTAATATGATAAGTTGCAAAGGGGTTTCAACGTCACTATTTATTAATCACCTTCAATATGCTTGACATAAGTGTGCTTCAAATAAAACTTAACTGTTCGAAGTAGTTTTTAAGAGAGGACAAATAATTCCTTACCAAAATACGCCAACACAATGCAATGCATTAGTAGGGGTCATCCCCTGAGTGCTGGTCCTAACAAAAAAAAAAAAAAAAAAAAAAAAACATTGGGTGAAATATAACCCCTTGTGGTGCCGAGGACGGAGTGCCCGTTAAGGCACAAACTCTTAATTAATACTAGCATTCATGCTTAAAACTACAACATTCCGGCGGAATCAATGATATGGAAAAAATTAATCAATTTTTTTTTTATGTTTAAATACTTTAGTCGATATACTTTGCTTCAATCGTCAAAGAAGACTGACTCTTTTATTTTATTTTTCTGTTTTACAAAATTCTTACGGTTAAATACATACAATATTAAATTGTTGCTTCTCAGCTAACGGCTTGCAATCATATACTTGGGTACATGGTAAAGGCCTGTATATACATACATATTTACGTACGTGTGTATGTACTAGTGTTCCGTCTATTATAACTTACTTTCTATTTAAATAATAAGAATGCTATATATGTATGTTGAAGTGATACTGTCCCTACAACTCAGCCGTCCTGACTTCTAGGATCCCCTGATCCGTCTTGATATACTCCTTGTAATTCTTTCCGTTGTTGATCCTCCTACATTCATCGTACTCTGTTCTCCTATTAAGCTTCCTTCCCTTGCTAAACTTTTCCTATTTCCAGCCATATTAGTCTTGTCCGTCAACCATGGTTAAATATTATGAGCCGCCCATATTCCTTGCGCCCAAAAGTGTTTTCGTTTTATATTTAATATATACACCCAGAGAAAAAGCAGCAAAACCATTTTTAAAATTTTTTTTACCATATTATGTTTCATTTAACCAAATCATTGTCACCGACAACCATATTATGGTTAAATTAGTTTCTTTAAAAATAGTTTTGTTGGTTGGGACGATAATGAAACATGTTTTTTTCTGCGTGTATGCAGATCATTTTTTTGTATTTAACTTCTTTAGTAATTATGGACCTAATGACACTTTTGAAAATGTCATAATGTCCATTTGCAAAGTGTCATACTGTCCATGGACGTTATGACACTTAAAAGTGTCGCAGTGTCCATGGACACTATGACACTTTTTGGAGTGACACTGTGAAGTCTGATTTCTGATTTTCGGTCTGGGGGCGGAGGGGCGTGGCAAAATCCATAACTTGAGAACGGCTTGACCGATTGGAACGATTTTTTCTTTAAAATGATCGCCATGGTCCAACTTAGGTTTTTACGGAAAGAAAATTTTGACCCGCCTACTTTTTTCGATTTACCTAAAATCAGAAAACGGCTCCATCGAGTTGACTAATTTTTCTTTCAAATGTTCGTATTAATCAACTTTAAGTTTACATCGAAAGAAAAATTTAATACGTCTACTTTTACGCCCACTTTTTCTATTAAGCGCATAACTGGAGAACGGCTTGACCGATTTGGACGATTTTTTCTTGACCATTTTTGACATATTTTTCCATATATATTTTTGTTTCAATTTTAGTATTGTTTTTCTAACTCCGAAATGTCCTCCGTGGGGAGTATTATGATATAACTCTATTAGTTCTATTTTCCTTTATTCGCTTAGTATCGTCTGAGGTTTTGTATATAATAGTATTATTATGTCATCTTTATTCGATTTATTTAATTCATTATATCTGGCCTTAAATTCATCTGCAGGAATTCTATTAAATATTGCATCATTTCTATCGATTGCAAATCTTTTATTCTTTGTATTTTTTAAATAGGATGAAAGCTTCTCCAAAAGAGTACCTAAATACTTTGGATTATCACTACATCTAACACGTGTTTCATTCTTTACTTTATCATTTTCTATTACATATTCATGCATGTTTTCCGTAATTTCTATATTATTATTTTCATTATTCTTTCTGGCACGAGATTTCTTCAAATTCGAAACTGATTTCGATGAATTATCATCACGTCCAATGTGCACATAACTATTCTTCAACATATTATTATTTTTATCTTTTTCTATAGGCCTTTCTTCAAATATAAATTTCAACTTTGTTGCGCGCTTTATATCATTGATCGATGTGCAGTCCCACATATGGAGTTGATCAGACTCTTTATGGGATCCGCTTATGATATTATTATTTTCAGATGACTTTTTCCTCATACTTCTTGTTACTACTAGCGTATTTTTTGTTTTCTCATAATTTTCTAATGGTATCATGTTTCTTAGAGTTGTGGAGTCCATCTTTATTCTGGATAATGCATCTGCATTTGTATTGTAAGTTCCTTTCTTGTATATAATTTCAAAGTCATAATCTGCCAGTTCTAATCTAATCCGTGTCAACTTTGAACTAGGGTTCTTATGAGAGAATAGCGCAATTAATGGTCTATGGTCTGTTACAACCGTAAATTTCCTTCCATACAAATAAGGTCTGAAAAACTGTATACCCCAATATATACCTAATAACTCTTTTTCAATCACAGGTTTATTTTTTTCATGCTTATTAAGAGCTCTACTGGCATAAGATATGGGAAAATCTTCTCCTATTTGACCTTGTGATAAAACTGCACCTAATGCAAAGTCTGATGCATCCGTTGTCAAGATGAATGTTTTGTCAAAGTCTGGATATTGTAAAATAGGTGGTTTTAAGAAAGAACCCTTGCTTGCATTCAGTTTCAGGTTGTATTTAGACAGTCTGTCGAAAACATTTATTAAGTTGTTGTTGTGATGTTTTAGACTACATCCAAAAACTATTATGTCATCCACATATAAAAATGCTTCGGATTCCAATCCAGCTAATGCTATTGTTAACATTCTCTGAAAACTATTCGAAGATATTTTTAACCCAAATGGTAGCCTTGTATATTGATAATGACCGTTAGGAGTTGAAAAAGCTGTAAAAGGTCTTGCTTTTTGGTCAAGTTCAATTTGATGGAATGAACTTGTCATGTCTAGAGTAGAAAAATATTTTGCTCTACCTAATCTATCCAAAATGTCGTCCAGTCTTGTTAAAGGAAACTTGTCATTCACTATCTTATCGTTCAATTTTCTGAAATCGACGACTAGTCTCTATTTTTTTAAGTCATCTTGTCCCTTTTTAGGAACCAATAAGAGTGGCGCGTTATATGGACTTATTGATGGTTCTATTATCTTTTGTTCAGTAAACCTTTAACCTGGTTATTTATTTCCTCTGTGTGTGTATGTGGTAATCTGTAATTTTTTGTGTAAACGGGATTTGCATCATTTAGATGTATAGTCTGATTATAGAAATTGTTCGTTGTCAGGTTTTCGCCCTCTAAATGAAATATAGATTGGTATTTCCGTAATATCTTTACTAATTCATCCTTTGCAATGCTATCGTGGTTATCTAACTTTAGTTCACCTAATAACCTATTGAATCTTTCCTCTCCGTTTGTAGTTTGTATGTTATTGTTATTAATTACGTGTATGTCATAGTTTTTTAATGGAATTGTTTCCACTTTTAAATTTTCTACTATTGTTGTCTTATCTGAAGTGTTTAATAATCTGATGTGTTTATTGCCATTTTTTGGAATTATGGCATTCGCTAAGAATACACCTTGTCCGATCTCGCGATTGCATATTACTTCGTCTTCTGCGATGTCTAAATCAAATGGTAAAATTACCTCACTCCTTGGTGGAATTTTTATCATAGTTATATTAAATTTGTCATTATGTATGGGTAGTGTCAAAATTTCTTGGTTATCATTAATAGTCAATATGAATTTGTCATAATCTATATTACAATTATATTTTAGGAGAAAATCTCTTCCAAGTATACCGTCTGTATAAATTGGAAAATTATAATTTACTAATTGTACCTTTTGACTAAACACTGTTTCTCCTACTTGTATCAATATTTTCGTGAAACCTATAGATCTAATCTCTTCTTTCGTGATTCCTGTAAGACAGCAGAAATCGTCTGGATCTTCATCATGTCTATGTAATAAGTCTTCTTTGCATAGGGAGACGTCAGCTCCAGTGTCTATCAAAAACGTTAATGCTCGATCTGTATCTTTTACATCTAATTTCACGTAGTTCTTAAGATTTGATGAAATGCTAAATATTCTATTGGTGTTTATTGTTCTTCTTCCGAAGACCCCTGATGTCTTAAGATCTCCGGACTCTGCGAGTTTCCCTGTTCTTGTATTTGGTTTATTCTTCGGTTTCTATTACGATTAGTGTTGTTGTAGTTATTATTATTACGATGATTATTGTTATTGTAATGATTATTATAGTTGCGACAATTGTTGTTGTTGTTGTTATAATTGTTATTATGTCTGTAATTGTCTCTATTATGATTGTTTCCTCCACGATAGTTATTTCCATTATTATTACTATTGTTCAATCTGTTGTTGTTGTGATTGATATTTCTATTGACATTACCATTACCATTATAAGTGTTACTGTTGCGACCACTTGAATAATGGTTGTATCTTCTATTATCTCTGTTATTCCATGTTTGAGCAGATTGGAGCAATACCTGGCTCTGTCTCATATCGGATGAAGTTTCCATTGCTATTTCTATAGCCTCACTGAGTTTCTTTACTCTACTTGCTTCAATAGTCCTAGTGATCTCTTTATTCTTTAAGCCGTTCTTAAAAGAATTAAATGCTATCATAGCATTCGTCTGGCTAATTATGTCCCTACTTTCTTCTCCTATCGTACTTATTTGGATTTCATTAAGTTCCATTGTTAGTGATTCTATTTTGTCAGCAAATTTTCTAATTGTGTCTGTCTGTGTTATCATTGTTAATTCATTTATAATAATGTTTGGGGATTTTTTTAATTTATATGCATCTTCTAAAGCCTTGACCAATGTTTCAATATTTGTTGGCACCTATGTCTGTCGAATTCTATTCTGTACCTTGGTTGTTATTTTTGTTTTATATACAAAATTAAAAAAAGAATTATGTTTACTATCAGGAAATGTGTCACGAAGTATTTCTAAATTTGCTAAGAACGGATTGAGTTCTTCCTTTGTTCCATTAAAGATAGGTAACAATTTTGAAACTGATGCTAGTTCCGTAGTATCTAAATTTTCATTCGCCATTTTAACTAATTTGTCTTTCTTTGATTGTAATGCAACACAACTATTGCCTTGTTCTAATTTGTCTTCGTGAAGTTTCAGTACCGTTAATGCTTCTCTTCTTAATTTATCAAAATTGTTAGTGTTTAATTGTACGTCTTCTTCTGATAATTCAGTGTCCCATAATATTTTTACAGTTTTTTCTGTTAATTCTTCTAATTCTAGTCTCTTTAATTGTATAGTTTCAGCTGTGTATCCCTTACCTAATGATTTTTTTGCGTTAGATACTAAATTATTTACTCTCTCATATATTTTATCCATCTAATTATCAAGATTTTTTTTTTTTTTTTGTCTAAATGATTTTATCTACATCGATAAAGTTATTTTAAGTTATTTATAATAAAGGAATTATTTAAATGTAATTTTTCTATATTTAGAAACAAATTGGTTTATTTTATTTAGCCTTTACTACATCCTATGTCACAATATTTCCTCATCATTAACACTGTCTCTTTTTCTATGCTTCTATTTTCTAACAAGTCTTCAAGTGTTGGTCTCCTGTTCATCCCTATTTGATCCCAAAATTCTGTTAACCATTTTAAACTTTCTTCTACACTTAAATTTCTTTCTCTAATTGTAAATTCTATAGGGTTTTTAGGTTTTATAATCCTTCTCCCCTTGTCCATTTTGAAATAACTGATTCTTGCAAAAAATTCCTTGTTTTATTTTTTATGTTTTTGTTTTTAGTTTAATTTCTGCATATATTTTGTAATGGTACTATTATCTATTGATTAAAATATAAAATTATTATTATTTTTTTTTTTTCAAATATTATTTATAGTATATTAACATATTTTTTTTTTTTTTTTTTTTTTTTTTTAATGAGGTTTTCGTATTAAAATAAATGTATGAATGTTCAGTTCGGATGTTGTTCTTTCCACTTTCTGAAGATGGCGTCTATTTCCTCCTGAGTTGTCATTTAATAATTTTATTCTTAGGATATATTATTTTTTTTTTTTTTTTTGTTGTTTTGGAAAAAAATATCCTTAACCTCAAATTAAATTTTATTTTTCCTTTGGTAAGGATAGACAGACTTTTACAAGGTTTTATATGTTGGGCAGGATCGCCATGTAATGTTTTTATAATATTAGACAGGATCGCCGTGTAATTGTTTTTAGAATATTGGCAAAATATTGTCAGGAAAACGATATAAATACAAAAAAAAAAGGTAAGTATTATCTTAGCACTTCTGCCGCATTAGCCGAGCATTAAAATGCCCTTTTGCTGGAGAATTAAAATGAAAACAATAATTGTTATGTTTTTGAATTCTTAGATTAATTCTGGTTTATTTTAATAAAATTCAAGTCTTATATACTAAAATTATTCTAAGTCAGCATAATAGCAAAATTAAAACAATTTGTGTTTATGCTGACACATTGTTTGTATGCAGTTCATTCAACATGCAGGCATTGAATTATTGGACATATTCAAATTACACCAATACAGTGTTTACGTTCAATAACCCAATACAACAAAAATGCAACGCATGCAAACTGGTCACATTGACTTATTAAAAAAAACTTTAATTTAATAATGATAATAAAGTAACTTAATTATGATGTTTACTTATTTATAATGTTTTACTTATAAAATAACTTAATTATGATGTTTTATTTATAAAATAACTTAATGATAAAAACGAATGAATGAATACACTACAATCGCCATGGTCTAACTTAGGTTTTGCGGAAAGAAAATGTTGACCCGCCTACTTTTACGCTCACTTTTTTCGTAAGATTCACAGCATATATATACATACATACAACCATATGTATTTTCAAATCAAATGTAAATCAAACATATGTATATGAACAACATTTTAATTTATAATATTATAATGATGAAACAGAACTGGGAATGAACGATGTTTTACATGCAGTTTGACATGAAATTTTGCCAGAGAATGCGGTTTCATGGATTTATATTTAAAGGCCGTAAATTTCGTTTAAAGATCAATTTAAACCGTCTGGTAATACAACACTAATGTTTGCTTAGGGCCAGCAACGCGGACCGGGTCGGCTAGTTTGTTTATAAAACAAAACATTAATTGCAGTTTGTTTTCTTTCGCAATACAATGTGTCCCAATAATATTTAATAAGAATTTGTATAATGTTTATTTTAACATTAATCTGATTATTGTAGCAAACTAGCGATTAATTGATTTTTCGTTATAAATAAAATTTTGGGATGCATTATATTTTTGTGTATATAGATAGCTAGAAAAGTTTTTATCATTAGTCAGTATAGCTCAACATTCCTCAAAGTGAAGACATATTTCCGACATTGACACATTGATTTTTGCGTATATAGATTTTAAAACATAAAACAAAAGAAAAAAAAAGTTCTATCAACCTAATAAAATAAAAAAAGAATTTTGGAAATCAATTATAAACCTTTTTGAAAGATCAAAAAAAAAGAAAATATAAGTTCTTGTTGTTAAAGAAAGTACAAAATAAAATGGCTTCTGTATATTGCTCAATTTGTTCATCAAAGCTCAGCTGTCCAAAAATGCTTAAGGTGCATATGGAATTGCATAGGAATACTTCTAATTGTTTTGATGCTAACGACTATGAAGTATGTCCCATATGTAATACGTCTATTTCTAGAAAAATGCTAAAGGTTCATCTAAATCTGCATTGCGGTGTATGCAAATAGTTATTTATGACCCAACAAAAGCTGAAAGAGCATATGGAATTGCATAAAAATACTTCAAATAGTTTTGATTGTAATCACTATGAAGTATGTCCGATATGCAAAATGTCTACACGCAAAGAAAAAACATGATTAAGGAATGGTCACTACGACCATTTTTATTCATATTTACCTAATATGTTAACCCTAATAAATTTATTATAGTCATAATATAACCTTAAAAATTGTTATTTGTCCTTAACATTTTTAATTTCGCTATAATAATATTATATGGTCTTTTACACCTAAAAAGTTACTCTGATCTAGCTAAACATTTTAAATTATTTAATAATATAAAGTTTGCTACTATAATATATATATTTTCAACTATACAATTAAATTCATAATATTGTTGCACACAAAAGGTATTTTTAATAACATAATTTTTGTTTGCTTTAAAACACATTCTCTTAATGAGCAAACATTTATTGTCGAAACAAACAGTATGTATAAAGAAAATAAAATTTTCTCCGTCCGCGAGTGTTAGTCAATCAGGAAACATGAATGATTACAAAATAATTAAAACATTTTTCGGGGAGAAAAAGGCCATGCTACCTTGCAAAATTAGCGATATAAATTATTATGCGTTTATTGAAACAGGTAAGGTTATTTATATTTATATAATTATAAAAATATATAAATAAGTAATTACTTTGTCTTTCTTGCAGCCAAAGAACCTACAACACTGAAACCGGCATATAAATTTTGACACAAAATGTTGTCATTAGCCCCGGTTTTTTTTTCAATAACTGTTCAACAGCATATTGATATAGTATATTTCATAAAAGAAATAAAAGGTAAGTTTAATTTGACTTCATTTTAACAAGTCTTAAGTGCGCGGAAAAAAATATTGAAAAGTGGTGTTGCATGCCGAAGTACGGCTACATTGATATCTTTTTTTTTTTGGATAAATTTGTACCAAAAAATATAATATATACTTTATAAATTGAAACACACACACATGAATATAAATGGATGTATTTAATTTTATTTTTTAATATATACTATATTTTGTTTATTAATAAATGCTGTATATTTGTAATAAAACATAAATTTTTGACATTAATTTTTTTATAGCGAGAACCATATTACATGTAAAAATAGACATTTTGTATAGTAATATAGAAACATGGTTTGAAAGATCGTTTGCGTTGTTCTTCTGAACATAATAATAGGTTTGAGCCAATAATTAGCTAAAAACATTATGTCTGAACATATATTGTAACTGAAGACGTGTTTGACACAATCATAACCACAAACATTAATGATAGTTTGCGATTGTGATTGTATCAACCATGTTTTTTCTTTGCGTGTATATCAAACAAAATGCTTAAGGTGCACATTAACCTCCACTGTCCCATCTGCAAGAAACTTTTCATTAGTTTAAGAAAAAGAAGCTCACAATACTACCATCCAATCACCTTTTCTCAAGTGCTAATGATAAATATTGTAATGAATGCAATGAATAAATACCGACAACATCATTTAATGCGCATATGAGAACAAATCGCCATATAGAAAATTGTCAAACAATTAATATTAATAAAACATTAACTGTGAGACAAAGTAATTTTCAGGGAAGAATTGAAACCTATAGATTAGTGAATGAAAAGGAAGAAATTCTGTTTCCTGAGGAGTTCCTTAGAGATGGAAGGCAATTGTAATTAAAGAATTAAAAAGATGTGGCATCAATCACACTACATTTAAATTTAACATAGAGTTGTTATGTGAATATATGAAATTGGTGGACGATGAAATTAAATTAGCATCAATTGTGCACATTTCCAAAATGATGTTAATAACGCTTGCTGAGGATATCAGTGAGTCATATGACAAACATGCAGACGAAATATCCACTAAAATGAATGAATTTCAGGAAAGGGACAGTGGATGGACACTCACTAAAATAAATTATGTAGAAGTAAATGTAAACAAGGCTAGCATTATAAGAGGATCCCAATTTATACCATTGCCCAAGAGCATAAGCATTATTAAAAGAGCATGCATAAATGTGGAAAATAAAGATGTTTTCTGCTTTAAATGGTGTTTAATTGCAGCACTCTGCAGTGACTTACGCAACAAAGAAAGAAGAAAGTGCAATTCATATAATATAAATATTTATAATAATAAAATTGCTGTGGGTGACTTGGAGTTGAATTTTGAGGGATTAGAATTTCCTCTGCCTTTAAAATCGATAAAAAGGTTTGAAAAACAAAATGATAAACCGATTGAGAATAATGTTGCTTGTTTATTACTATTAAGATGGCAGTGATTAATAATATAGAAAGAAAAAAATATCAATAAAGTTAAAATGTAAGATATAAAAATTAAAAAATATAAATAGTTGTTCTTATTTCAAATAAGATTTTCTCTTTCAAGTAAAACAGCATTTTTTAAAGCGCAAACTCCATAGTTGTGATAACTGCAATATGAGTTTTCTGGATACTTTTTATTAAGTTCCTTTAAATTTTTACATCCAAAATCCTCTATATTAAAAACTTTTTGCTGCAACATTTGCTCCAACCATTTGACTTTTTCTGTTCCTTTTACATATATTTTAGAATTTTTTAAATTATCTCTTAAAAAATTACAAACACTCTTAAACTCCTGTATTCCAGTTAATACAATGAAAATATTTTATTAACCAATATGCTTCTTTTTGCTTCTTTTGTGATAAGCAATTGAAATCAAAAGGTGGTTTTATAATGAAATTGATATATTGCTTAGAATTGAAAACAATTGCAACTTCTTTAAAAATAAATTTATTTGATTCTAGTTTGAACCCTTGTAAATCAACGAAAACACGTTTGCAATACATCTTTTTTTTCTTATTTGTGATTTACAAATTATAAAATTTTCAGAACTTGTCCCTTTAATGGTACATATTCAATAATACGATCGTGAATGAGAATACAATAAGCTGATGTGTTTGCTGGAACATTAGTAGCTGTTTCAAATTAAATTTTTATTTCAATTGGTCCGCTGACAATAGACTCATTTTGATAACTAACATCTACTACTATTATTGGAGCATTATTGTTAAACTCTTGAGATGTGAGAAGCGGCTGGGAGTCTCTCATATAGTAGTTTTCTTGAAACCTTAGATACATATCATATAGAATTGCATAACGTTCATTCTTAAACTTTATGTTAAGGTCGTCATATGGATAAGACTCTGAATTTAAATGTACTTTTAAATTAATCAAATAGCAGTGGATACATTTCTTTTCATGTTGGAATGCAATCAAAACAAAACGAGAGCGTTCTCTATTCGCTGCCAGCTTAACATTCCACACCTGATTTGTTGGCATATTTAGTTGTGGATTTATATGACAATCCCAACTTCTAAATGCAATTCGTTCTGAAGTACCACTGTTTATTATTTTTATCATATTTAATTTACTAAAATCAGATAGTTGTACATGAGGAATTCTCGACGATATACTTGAAATTGTTAATTTAGTCTTCTTGGTAGAAACGGTTGAATACACAAGATTCTCATCATTTTTATTACGTAATATAATCCATTCATGTTTTGCGTTCAATAATATTTTGTTATAGTCTTCAGCGAATCCCAAAAACAATTTAAGTGGTACATAAAATGAAAATAGCCATTTACGAGATCAATATCATCATATTTATTCCATCCAGCATTTTGCATTCCATTACTATCTATTGGTGATAATGAAACGAAATTTTTAATAGTACTTGGTGTTCCTATATGTCTCGTTTGATCAATTTCAACACCATTTACTTCGTAACGGATTTCATCAAATATATGTGCTACAAAATTATTTTTTAATTTAAAGTTGGCTTCAGAAGATACTAATTTTGTATTGCTATCATCTTTAACAAATCCTTCTACATATATAAAACTTTCCGACGGCAAAACCTACAAGTCCTGATTTTGTATTGTAATACGAATTTCATCGTTATTATTGTAAGATAGTAAATATGGGGTATACGTATGGTAGGTCTTTTTAATTATATTTTCATCGGACAAAGGTTTATCCAGAACATCTATTATTGAACTCATAGTTTCTTCAATTTTAAATTTAATGATTGTAGAAATTCTTTATTTGATTGCGTTAAGTTTATATTTTTTAATAAATTCTTTGAATTTAATTTATTTTTCAATATTTTGTTAGCAGAAGAAGAATGTAATACTTTGTTTTTAAATATATTCTTCTTGTAAATTATCATTATTTTATTGGCCTTAAATGTAATCGAATTGTAATTTCCTCTCCTCGGAAATTAAGTAAATCACCGTCTTGATCAACCACTCGCAGAGTAAGGGAGCTTATCTCTCAACAGTTGACTGGCAACTATTTAAAATTCCTAGGAATCTCATCTATTTTATACCCAGGTGGGACATTAATGCCAAACTCATGCAATGTATGTGCTTGGGAGTTATTCATGTATGTGTTGACAGCTATATTACTCTTAATTCGAAAAAGATATACCTTTAAAATATTAACTGGAAGATCTGAGTAAAAGTCTTTATGAGGTAATAAAATATTTTCTTTAAATCCTAAAAGCTTGCCAATTGTATTTTCCTTATTAAAGTATATTGGATCATTAGAGTTTTTTATTCTAACTTGCATCGTATTATTATAAGCCTCAATATAAATTTTATTTTCAGGACTATATCGTTGATATTGTTCTTTAATATAATCAACTATGTCGTGTAGTTCATAAGATCCAATCGGAATTTCAATTGCTTATTCACCAATATGAAACATATTATTATATACATCTACATTTGGAATATTATTATATGAATGAAAATCTGTAAGTGCACACTTATATTTTCCATCTAACTCAATTGGAGGAAAATAGTTAGCTGTAAACTCTGTTGAGTTAGAACTAAACGTTAGAGTTATTGACATTTCGACTGTTTAATTGTAAATAAAGTTAAAAACGTAATATTCTTTATTAAAAACTAATCTATTAAAATTTTTTTTCTTATTTAATAATAATACATTCCCTCTTAGGTACTATTATTATTATTATTGTATCTACTCTTTCTTACATACTACAATATATCAATTCTATTTATCCAAGAATTATGTTGATTCGAAAATCCCAACCATTCTACATATGCCATTTCTCCTTTAGTTTTAAGAATTTTTTCAACAAGATAGGTATCAGGAAATCGAGTTTTTGAAAGTTCATCATCATAGAAACCACCCTTTATTGGATTTCCAAGATAGTCTTCCAATATGAATGTTGCGGGATAAGTATTTTTTACGGGTTTAATTTTAAAAATTTCGGTCGTGCAATTGGGGGTGTAACCGTTTTCAAAAATGTGTTTATTTTTGCTTATGCGTACATAATCTCCAACATTAAATTTAGATTTTTTAAATATTTTTAAATGATTGTATACACTTTTCAATAATTTCATTTCGTTGTTAGAATTAACGTCAATTGGTGCCATTTTAATGGTGCGATGAACTTTGCTATTATATTTATTAATTACATCTTTGTAAATATGAAGCCAATAATATGAACCATTTAAACTAAATTCTTTCCACATCATTCCTTTTAGAGTTCGATGAAATCGTTCTATTATCGGGGCTTTCATTATACTATATGTTGAGTAGTGATTGATATTATGGTTGTGCATGAGGGTGTTAAATTGTTTATTGAAAAATTCTTTACCATCATCAGTCTGCAAGTTTTTGGGCAATCGACCTAATTTTCAAATACTTTTCATTGCTTGAAATGCGTTTATTGAAACAGGTAAGGTTATTTATATTTATATAATTATAAAAATATATAAATAAGTAATTACTTTGTCTTTCTTGCAGCCAAAGAACCTACAACACTGAAACCGGCATAGAAATTTTGACACAAAATGTTGTCATTAGCCCCGGTTTTTTTTTTCAATAACTGTTCAACAGCATATTGATATAGTATATTTCATAAAAGAAATAAAAGGTAAGTTTAATTTGACTTCATTTTAACAAGTCTTAAGTGCGCGGAAAAAAATATTGAAAAGTGGTGTTGCATGCCGAAGTACGGCTACATTGATATCTTTTTTTTTTTTGGATAAATTTGTACCAAAAAATATAATATATACTTTATAAATTGAAACACACACACATGAATATAAATGTATGTACATTTTTAAAATGCGCTAAAAAGAAAAAATAAATAAGCATTTACTATCGACTTATAACGTCATTAATCAATTTAAAGCAAAATTTTCATACAAATTTTTCTTAAAATATAACTCAAATCGACTGTAATTTTTATGAATTTTATATTATTTTAATACTTCTTAAATTAACCTCCCAAAAAAGGATATGTTTTTCATAATGGCAACTCTGGTAAAATGCAAATCTATTTAATTCCAAAAAATATTTTTAATTTATAAGAGTTTAATAAAACAAATTTTCATTCAATATTAGTTTTATAAACCTGAAATATTTTTTATAAATACGGCTTCAAAAGTATAATTTTTAAGAACATTAATACTAAGTTTCATTAAGCAAATAAAAAATTAAATAAAATTGCATATGTCGTATTCAAGATGTGTTTATACACATGTTGGCAGAAAATACTACAACAAAAACAACAGTTTTTTTGTATTGGATTGTAAGCGCCTATAGTTTGAAATGTCAAACATTTCTAATAAAGCATTGTAAAACCAAAACATACAATCTGTTTGAACTGCCAAATTCGCTGCTACCTAATATAAATATGTTTTGGACATGTACGAGTATAAGAATATATTGGATTCTTTCACTCCTTCTTTTACAACCCTTAATATTTACTTAAAGCTATTAAGGTCAACTGATATGAAAAACCATTAGTGTGAGTGACCAACTATATGAATATAACTACTACATATGATCAGGACTGTCAGATTTTTTTTAATCTTCATCGCAAAATAGTGTATCGAAAATCGGCAAAAATGTTTAAATTTTATTTATTAAAAGTTTTGGTAAAACAAATTTGAGATATAACTACTATGTACTCGTATTTATATAAAAAAGTATACAAGATTAAGTTTACCTTTAATAAAATTGTCTATATATAGCCGTATTCTAGTAGCGTGAGTAGTGTGTTTATGCCGGTACTCCACCACTTTTTCCATACAAAAAGTTGGAGCATGCCTGGATGGGAGTATGTAATCAATAAAAGAATTTTTGTATGTAAATAAAACCACAAAAAAGCTAGATTCAGTTAAAACAGTGCTCCCATCCCTGGATGAACTTTCCAATCTGGCAACTCTGTTTTTATTTTCTGTTTATCTAAGTCATAAGCCAAAACCTTTTTCGTTAATTTCTTATGGTTGTCTGTTTATCTAAGACATAAACCACAAGCTTTTTCATATGTTTTAGAAGTATAATTGTTTGCAATCTGTCAATTCTGTTTATCTTAGTCATAAACCAAAAGCTCTATTCTATAAGAAATTTGATCTTACAGCATTGATTAATGGTGAAAGTTTTCAGTCCGGCAATTCTGTTTTTATTTTCTGTTTATCTAAGTCATAAGCCAAAAGTTTTATTCTATTCTATAAGAATTCTGATCTCTGATTAAAAGTAAAACTTTTCCATCTGCTAGTTCCCATTTTATGTCCTATGACCGTCTGTTTATCTAAGTCATAAGCCACAAGCTCTATTCCATAAGCTTTTTGATTTTTTATTCATATATATGCTTTATATGTACATATGTATGTAAGTATATATTAATGAATTTTTGTATTGAAAATATTTGATAAATGTCAGCCATAAACCTTCATAGTAACTTTTAAGTTTTAAAATGTAAAAAGTGAATTTGTCAATCTGATTAACTTATTTAAGAATAAAAAAGTTCAACCTGAAATTCAGATTACAAACTAATGTTAGTTTTTTTTTCTAAGATTTCATCGCTAATATGTATATGCCCTGCCAGCAAATTGGTAGTCGACTACAAATAAAACTAACTTATAATTCATTTTTATGGGCTGACTACAAGCTAACTACATTGTAATCCAGGATTTACCCAAATCAAAGTGTTCAAATTTTGCGCCGTTATTTTATTTGTTTTTGGTGTTATGTTCAACAAGCCTTTATTTAAAATTTTTTTTCAATATTTCCAATAGATATACAAATTTAACGCAAAATAGACACACATACATTGATTAAAATATTAGATAGTGACGGCGTTAAAGCTTAAACACCTGCAGACCAGTTTTTTACCGCCGTCAAATTTTACTATCGGCTTAATTGAAGTGCTGATTAATAAACAAACGCGATCGAAAAATTAAAGAGAAGTTTTACAAATGTTATTTAAAAGTGTATTAAAAAGTGTATGTGTAAATATTTAAATAAAAATAAGTATAAATATAAAAATTAAAATCAGTTTACATTAATTTGTTTATAAATTAAAAAATATTTTTGTATTTTAATCTATCTATGTACGTACATATGTACATACAGTGGATTGCTTCAAAAAAAAAAATTAAAAATTGCAGTAAGAGGCACTGGAGGAGACTTTTGAAAAAAGAAAGGGAAGTGTTTTGTAACAAATTATTAGTGAATAATGCAAATGAAGCAGCACCAATCTATTTTTTTGACAATGCTCTGGACCAAAATGAAACCCACATGAACATTAGCACCTCTTCCGAAGAAAATTTTGTGCGTAAAAAGACTTTTAAACAGAAAATCGGTGATTGGTACTTTAAAAATAAGCCGTCCCGGCAATGTTTTGAAGAGTAGTTACGTATATTATCTGAAGAAAACTTAGATGTGCCTTTGAGTGCAAATTCATTTATAAAAAAGCGCGATAAATTGAGCTTAAGAAACGTTTTTCCGGGAGTGTATAGCCATTTTGGTATAAAAAAACAATTATCGAGAATCCCAAGTAGCATCCTACATGACTGTGACAAAATAGTTATAGACATTAATGTTGACGGCTTGCCATTATATAAAAGCTCTCGTACCCAGTTATGGCCTATTTTAATGAAAATTGTTAATTTTCCGAACATTTCGATTTTACCCATTGGAGTATATGTTGGAAAAAGTAAGCCACACAACATATCTAACTTTCTTTCTGATTCGGTGGCAGAACTTAAGGAACTAATTGAAAATGGAATACTAATCGACAACAATGTAAAACCATTCGAAGTTGGGGCACTCATTTGTGGTGCTCCTGCAAAAGCTTTTGTTTGTGGCATAGTAGGGCATACTTCCTCTCATGGATGCACCAAATGCACTCAAATAGGCAGGAAAATAGGCAATACACTAACATACTCCGAAATATCAGGCGAACCAATTTCTGATACCGATTTTATAGCAAGAAAATATCCGCATCACCACCAGAAGGAATTCCGCTGCAAGCAAACACCATTTGAGGAACTTGGCATTAAAATGATAACGCAAGTTCCAATTGATGCAATGCATCTAATAGACTTAGGAGTTATGAAGAAAATATTAGTTCGAATCAACGCAGACAAAACTAACTTCAGAATAAGTAAAGAAATAAAAGAAAACATTTCTCAACACCTAAAGTCCTTAAAACAGTACATTCCAAAGGAATTTTCACGCTATCCCAGAGAATTAAATGAATTGTGTAACTGGAAAGCAACCGAGTTTCATCAATTCTTGTTTTACACGGGTATACTAGTTTTAAAAGACAGACTTAATGAGGACTTTTATTATGAATTTATTTTACTTCATTGCGCTTGCCGACTCTTATCTTGTCCGAAAACGTATGAAAGAAATGCTGAAAATGCTCAAGTCCTATTGGAGCTCTTTGTTGAAAACTTTCCTGTAATATTTGGGGAAAACAGCATATCCCATAATGTTCACTGTCTTTTACATATAAGTGACTGCGTGAAAAAATTTGGTCCATTTGCCAATTTTTCTTCGTATCCATTCGAAAACTGTCTACAAAAATTGAAAAACTACGTCAAGAAACCGACAAATATCCTTCAGCAAATTTATATTCGAACACAAAATGAAAATACATATTATAACAGAAGAAAGAAAACTAAAATTAAATACAAACAAAGGCGCTGTTGTTAGTATCACAACCACAGACTATTATTTTAGTGCTGTTCTCCCCGATAATTTTTGCGCTATGCGACCTTTTGTACCGATAATGATTACGGGATTCTCCTCCAACAACGCGGAGTTAATATTAGGTAGAAGATTCCAAAGTATCGGGAGCTTTTTTATGGAGCCATTTGATTCGGCTAAGATTTTGGGAACCTGTGTAGTTGATCCAAATAACTTGGGTGATGAGGAAGAGTTTAATATTAAAAATATTGAAGTTAAATTTGTCGGATTGCCCTTTAAAAACCTATATCTAATGGTGCCACTCTTACATGGCTGCAAGTAATGCAAAATTGAAGCAATCAGTAATTTTTTCAAATTAAAAGTATATGTACATATGTATGTATGTCAGCCATTTTTCACAAAATTAACTCTTACATTTGTATGTATCTAGATGTCTCTTCCACAAATTAATCGCCGTACTCTTGGTTTAAAACCCGCAGCTGCATGTAAGTAACAATTACGCAAAAATCTTTTTGTTAATAACTTGTATTGATAAATTATATTACAGATCAAAAAAACACAGAGCCATGCCAAAATTGTGGAAAATATTTTGAAGAGCATTTTAAACAAATAAACAGTAAGACAAAATAAATAAAAAATAAGTTTCAATGTCCAATTTACATATGTATGTATATTCTCTTTCAGATACAATACAAAATCTTCAAGGTAGTTGCTTTTTAAAAACATTCAAATGCATTTTAAAAAGGCTGTTTTATGATATGAAGTTAATTGTACTCGTAATGCTGAGTTTTCAACTAGAACTAGTAACAATCAGTCTTTTTGAAAATGTATTGCCGTTAAAACGAATAAATATTTATTTGAATAATTTTGTTTCTTTCCTTATGACGTTTTGTATTCCTATAATTCTTCATTTACAGAAATTGTTGGAAACCAAAATGGTGTCATTTTGAAAACTCTGGCTGACATCAAAGTATTAACGGAAAGAATTTTGTACCAGGAGGTAACACAAAATAATTTGTCATCAACATTCCCTTTAGATACAATAAATGCCTTGATGGAAGTAAATAAAACCATAAATGAAAATAATCGGAAGGATTACGTAAGTTTTTTAATCATCTACCTATGTATATTTATAAAAAATTTTTACTCACCACGGATAAATACTATGAAAGCAGTATTGAAGGGCCGCTTGCCAAAAACACTTACAAATATAATATCATCAAATTTGTGCATGAACATAAATTTGGATGGAGTACATGGCAAAAAGAGACTAAAAGACTTTGATGCTTTTTATGAAGCCTTAACAGGTAAGTCCTAATTTGAAAACATATGTATCTAACGAAGTCTAAAACCATATAAAAATTTGCATATGCACTTATCTTTTAAACAGATGCCTGTCGATCAGTTGGCGCTCAGGATGTTGAAGCTGAATTGCGTAATGCTTTAAAAATAATAAAGAAACGTACAATTCATGCTCAATGTATTAAAAACAAAAGCACAAAATCTAAAAATTAATCTAAACAGCAAATATTTGAAAATTTTATTGCATTAAGAAAAAACTCTTGTTTTAAACTCTTTTTGTTTTTTTAATTAGCAAAAGTACAAAATACTCATGTAAATTGATTGTGATACGTTGAAGTTGAAGTGAATTTTTTTAATTTATTAATATTATTTTAATTTATCTAAATTTTATTTCTTGTAATATTTACTATTTACTTCTATCCATGTAATATTTACTATTTACTTCCATCAAGGCATTTATAGTATCTAAAGGAATGTTGAGGTCAAATTATTTTGTTTTACCTCTTGGTAAAAATTCTTTCCGTTAATACTTTGATGTCAGCCAGGGTTTTCAAAATGACTCCATTTTGGTCGATTTATGACTTATATGCACGAAATAAAATTTGGATAATTTATGTACAAAGAACTTTTTATTTTGCTTTCTTATTTTTGTTTCCAACATTGTATGTATACTATTTTGAAAAAAATCCTTTTTTTTTTAAATATTTCTAAACTCATACTTATGTATATTCAATATATTTATGTAAATTCAATATTTACTTAACAGTGCATTATTTAATTTAAATATTTTTGAATAAATTTTTGTTTTTTATTAAAATACGAATTTTTAAAAACTATTTTATTTCGAACCAACGTGTAAGCAACTAACTTTTCGTTGACTGCAATTTCTCTAACTTATAGTTAAGTAAAAAACCCCAATTTAAAGCTAACTTGAAGTAGTAACTTTATAGCTAGTTATAAAAAGTTAATTTTAATTTAACGGTTAGGTAACTAACTTTAAAGTTAACTGAAAGTAATGCAGAGTCGGACAATTGACTACTTCCTAGGACATCGCAATGTTAAAAAAGTTAGTTAATTACATATAAAAGTAATCCAATTGTCAACCACCACTACTTGAGTTAGCTTTAAATTAATTGAAAGTTAACTGAATTGCCTGCAGGGTGTTTATGGGTGTGTGTGTGTGTGTGTGTGTGTGTGTGTGTGTGTGTGTGTGTGTGTGTGTATGGGGTTATGAATTTGTGATTCTTTGTGATGATCAGATTATAATGTTTATTTATTTATTTTTTTTTTGTTTATATTTATTATATAAAAAATAATTAAAAATCTATAAAAAGTTTTTACGATATATTGTTAATATGTTTATTCTTAGTGATGGACAATAAGTACATAAGTTTACCCCCTAAACTACAAAAAGTTCGCCCCCTGTAACCATCTCATTCTTGGTTAAGTATATTAATTCTGTGAATTATCTATAAATGTTATCACTCTTGTTTTAAACATTCAACTGTTCAGTTAATTGTGCTCTGTAAAAAAAAAAAAAAAAAAAAAAAAAAATGCCAAACTTTTATTGTGAAACTTGTGGAAAAGTTTATACTAAAAATTTTAATTTAAATCGTCATATTAGATAACATCATGTCCATACACATCTACAAAGTGTACAACTTGTAATTTACGATTTGCAAGTCGTAAAGGACTCCTTACACATACACATTCCAGAAAGCATAAAGAGAATGTGGGGGAATCTTATAATTATTGCAGTACATGTAAGGAACATATCTTAAAAACAAGGTGGCATTATCATCTGAGAACTAATACTCACAAAATAAAGAACGCTACTCAAATTGATAATAATTTATTCTGTATAAACTCATCATTTAACAACCGTATGAAAACTTATGTTTTGCAAAATAAAGATGAAGAAAATCTTGTTCCTGAAAATTTTTTAAAGGAAAATAAATCACAGATAATTACATTAATAAAAGACTCAACACAAAAACATCTTAATATAAAATTAAATTTCGAACTATTTTGTGAGTATATGCTCTTCAAAGGGGCAGATTTCTCATGTACTGTAGACTTTAAATCTCATCAAACAAAAATGATTATTTTTAATTCATCGCTGACAATAGAGGACATTGA
The DNA here is from genome assembly GCA_943735925.1 of Pollenia amentaria. Classification (NCBI taxonomy): domain Eukaryota; kingdom Metazoa; phylum Arthropoda; class Insecta; order Diptera; family Polleniidae; genus Pollenia; species Pollenia amentaria. The sequence continues at coordinate 117,524,379 of OX031006.1, read as the reverse complement.
ACAATGTTATATAGATCAATGTGATGTTCTTATAAGGAAAATGAGTGAGTTTCAGGTACGTGATAGTGGATGGACATTAATAAAAATTAAATTCCTTGAAATTAATATTAACAAATATAAATGCATAAAAGGCTCTCAATATATTCCTCTTCCACAACAAATTAAAATAAAACTCGCTTGCATTAACGTACAGAATCACGATGAATACTGTTTTAAATGGGCTATTATTTCAGCACTATATCCATCCGCTCATGATAATACAAATAGATGTTCAGCATATAAAATAAATAATATTGAAAATGATGTAATCATAATGGATAATGCAATTCTTTTAAGCTTTAAGAATCTTAGTTTCCCTCTGGCTGTTAATAAAATTAGCGAGTTTGAAATTAATAATCCACAAATAAGTATAAATGTGTTTGGATTAGAGGATAATAATAATATGGTTGGTCCATATTACTTTACTCAAGAAGAAAATTCAAACCATATTAACTTGTTGCTTCTAGAGGATTGTAACAGATTCCATTACGTATGGATTAAAAATTTTTTAAGGTATGTTACTATAAAAATTAAATTAATCAAAAAAAAAAATTAATTCTACTTATTGCTATTTTTTTTTTCTATTATTACAGATTGTTAAGTAGTCAATTAACAAAACACAATCATAAGATATATGTATGCAATGCATGTTTAATTCACTTTCATAATGAGACATCGTTGGAACAACATAAGAAGGAATGTAACAAAATGGTTACTAAAATGCCTGATATAAATAGCAATTTAATAAGCTTTAAAAATTTTAAAAAGCAAATGGATGTGCCTTTTGTAGTGTACGCTGATTTCAAATGTATTTTAGAATCAGTAAATGTACAGAATTCAAGCAAAGTAAGATCTATACAAAAACATATTCCATTTGCTTATAGCTATTATATTAAATGCTCGTTTGACGCTAGTTCAGATATATTTAGAGTTTATAGTGGTGATAACTCGCCAAATCATTTTTTTAATAGTTTAGTTAAGGATATTTTAGATATTTATAGGAATTATTTAAGCATAGTTAATATAATGAATTCCTTAACAGAACTTGAACAGAAGATACAGAAAGAACACACAATCTGTCATATTTGTAACAAATTTTTATCTATTGAAAATCGAGTAGCTGATCATTGTCATTTAACAGGAAAGTATAGAGGTCCTGCTCACAACAAATGAAATTTAGAATATCAGATTGCAAATTTCTTTTTAATAAAAAATTTAGTCCAATCTCTTAAGATAATCGGATTATTTATTTATAGTTAAATTGAAATTTAATACGAGTCAAACTTAGTGCACAGAAATTAACCCTAAATTTATTAAACAAGTGGTAGATTTATAAGTAAAGAGTTAAACTCATTGTCTATGCATTAGAATATTACGCTCTGATTTTTAACTTAATGGAAGTAATTTCAACCCCCAAAATTTAATGATATGCAAGTTTGTGCTCTAACAATGAAAATTCTCTTTTTATTAAGAATGGTTCGTGTAATATTAAAGTGTGCTCTTTATTACTTATTATCGGTTTATTCGAATTGTTTAATTGTGGATCTTGCATTTTAATCTTGCTCTTTATTTATTAATTGAAGTGGCAATTAAATTAAATTAAAACAAAAAAAATATAAGGAAAATTTAAAAGAGAAAATAATTTTAATAAGAAAATTAAAATGCAAAAAAGGAAAACAATTCGAATAATTACTATTTGATCAAAGTCATTACCCACTCATAAATAAGTTGATCGCAGACAAAATAATTTTCAAACTTACCCTCGTATACCCTTTTATTTACATACTCGTGAAGTCAAAATAAAAAGCTGATTACTTCTCTTAAAGTTTAAACAACAAAGTGCTCGGTTTGTGTTAAAACTCTTTAATCAGCTAGATAAAACAGTGAATGTGCGTAAAAGTAGCATTGGAAAAAAGGGAAATATACAGTCCGTATAAGAAAAGGAAGAAAGAAGTAATTGCGTTCTCTTAAACAACAAACTATTTGGTGTGTTTAAATCTCTTGATAGTGACAAAGCAGAGATTACAATTAATAAAACCATTGGAAGGAAAATACAGTCATTCACAATTAAAAGGAACGCTAAGTTAAAATCACAACAAAAAAGAAAATTATTAAAGAAAATGTGAGTTACAAATTTAAGAATAAAGTTTGCTTTTATTAACCCAAAAGGATAATAGATAATTTTATTTAAGCAATTAAAATTCAAATTTTGAATAGAAAAGTGAAAATAAATTAAATTTGTTGGAATTTAATTTATAATAAAATTAAAATAAAACTAGCTGCGCATGGCATAATTTATTTTTGTAAATAATTTATTTAAAATAAACTGTTTGCAAATTTATCAAACAGAACTAAATCAATAAAAGAAATTTCAAACCCAAAATTAACCTTAAAATATAATTGTTTATGCGTTTTTTTTTTCAAAAGTTGCTTTCTTAAATTAATAAAACGTGTGCTCTGTTTTACTCAAATTTCTTTGACTATTTTTCGAATTTGCATTCTAAGTACATGAACAGACCTGTTGTTGGGAAGTTTCCTGGAATATACATAACCTGTAGTTCCAGAAAGATTATTTTGTCGATTGTGCATTCTAAGTACAAGAACGTACCTGTTGTTGGGAAGTTTCATGGAATATACATAACTTATTTCCCATAAGTAAAAGGTATTTGCTCATACACTCGCTGGCACATTTGGTGGCACACTCGATATAAGAATAAAATAATTGTGAATTTATATTTATTAAACTAAAATCAAATGTAAACAATTTAATTAAAACCAAAACTATTTATTAGAAAAAATATTATAAAGTAAAATAAAATAAAATTTAATATACAATAAATTGTTGTTTTGTTGGGTTGTAGAAATCCAAATCTAGTGCTATACTCAGATAGCCCCAATTTTTTGAAAATTCTTCTTAATCAAAACAAATAAATAAACTAGACATCCATATCTAGTTCTTTGCTCTTAACTGATACAAATAAATAAACTAGACATCAATACCTAGTTCTTTGCTCTTAATTAACACAAGTAGATAAACTAGACATCCATATCTAGTTCTTTGCTCTTAACTGATACAAATAAATAAACTAGACATCAATACCTAGTTCTTTGCTCTTAATTAACACAAGTAGATAAACTAGACATCCATATCTAGTTCTTTGCTCTTAACTGATACAAATAAATAAACTAGACATCAATACCTAGTTCTTTGCTCTTAATTAACACAAGTAGATAAACTAGACATCCATATCTAGTACGGTACATATTAAGCCCAAATTGTTCGAAAAAAAACAAAGTTGTTTTCGTAAGCGACATACAATTAAGTGTTTCCATTATTGCCTTTAGCATCTTTTAACCGTATCTGAAGATTTTCCTCTAATTTCGCCCTTTTTTCGATTGATTTATAATTGTTCCTGTAAATTTAGACAACATAACTAGAGTATGCTCTAGCCCTTAGCTCTATAAGGAAAGTATGAACCCTATCCTATAATTAAACTAGAGTATTTACATCTAGTTCGATTAGAAGCCCCTACAATAGTTTAATAGGCAGGTGTAAGTACGCCTACATTAAACTAGATCGTCAATATCTAGAGCTAAATTAAAGCCCCTCATCAAGTTTATAGAAATTCTCATTTGAGACTAGGTTATCAATATCTAGTGCTATTTTATAGCCCCTATACCCTAAAAATAGAATCGATTATAGAATCAGTAATTAATATTATCCTTAAATTTAACCTAGACAGGAGATACCTAGTGCTACTTCGTAGCCCCTAAAACTATAGCTATAATATAGTCTAAAAAATATATAAAGATAATATACATCCAATTACTGTTTATTATCCTACATACCAACCCATAATTTTTAATAGTAAAAGCATTATACCCCCTTATATCAAATCTCATAAATAGTCAGCCACTTTTGCAAATTCTTATCTTTTTTTTTCTCATTGTCCACAAAAATGACTTCAACAAACGAAGCTTCTAGCGTAGCTTTTAACCCTTTATATAGGGAACAATTCCTGTTTGATTGTGGGAATTTGCTACAATTTTGTGAGACGTTAAATAATACCCCAGTTGAGGATCACAGTGAATCCATGCTTGAGCTTAAGCTAAGGGGGCTAGATTCGGAATGGGTGAATTTAAAGGATTCATATAGGAAACTAATGCTATCCCAGGATGGATCAGTAGATACTGAAATTAAGACACAGCCCAAAGAGGAATATAATACGTGTTCAGAGGCATATTTTCATACTAATTCTCAAATCAATGATTTGTTAAAAGTAAGCCGAATTGAGAGTTCCCGAGTCCCAGCGTTTCAATCAACTGAATCAGAACTTACTCCCTGAAAGCTCAATTAGCTTCGTGAAACTGCCACCATGTGATACTGAGATTTTTAGGGGCAGTTATGAACAGTGGCCATCATTTCGTGACATGTTCACGGCCGTGTATATAAGCCACCCAAAGCTAACCCCAGTCACTAAGCTCTATCACCTTAGGAATAAAACGAGGGGTGAAGCTGGTGCAATCGTAAAAAGATACCTTCTTTCAAATAACAATTTCGAGCTAGCGTGGAATGCCCTTAAAACCCGCTATGAAAATAAAAGAGTCTTGGTTGACAACCAAATTAAAATACTATTTGACATACCCTCGGCGAAAACTGAAGATAGCGAATCAATAAGAAGAATTCAATCTTCAGTTAGTGATTCCCTGGAAACTCTCAGAACGCTTGACGTCGACGTGGAGAGCTGGGACCCCATTCTGATTCGACTTATCTCAACTAAACTTCCACATGTAACACTTTCGTTATGGGAGCAATCCCTTACTTCACCACGTGAGCTTCCCAAGTGGACCCAAATGTCCCAATTCCTTGTGGACAGGTATGAGGCAGTAGAACGTCTCAATAGTATAAAAAATACTAAAGATTCTTTCACACTATTAGACACACCCAGCCCTGATGTGCAGACATTCATATCCCAGGACAACTTAAGTTTATCGTGCAAGTTGTGCCAAGAAAATCACTTGTTAAGAATATGTCCAAAATTTAGAGCCTTTACGGTACAACAACGAGTAGATTTTGTCTTTAAAAATAAATTCTACAATAATTGCTTAGCCTCGTTTTATCTGAAGGCAAATTGTAAAAGCAAAAATACTTGCCTTCAATGCAAAAAGCCGCATCATACCCTATTGCATATGAGGCAAAAGGTACAACATCCTACTCAGTTAGCACAGGGTGAACAGTATAGAGACTCAGCCACTAATCGCAATAATTCTGCCCAAAACAGTAATCAAGTCGCTAGAACAACCAACCAAGATGAAATGCCTAGTACCTCAAGGCAATTTCAGGCTGATTACTCTACAAGCAATGAAAATATTTTACTGAGAACTGCATTAGTGCAAATAGAGCATAGAGGTGAACTTTGCACAGTTAGAGCGCTAATTGACCCTAGTTCTCAACTAACTTTTTTACCAGAAAGAATTCGTAATCGGCTACAGCTACCCTTCGAAAACTCTCATTTCGAAATAATCGGTATAGGTGGGAAAAAGCAAACATCAAACAAAGAATGCGAATTTGTTTTATACGCCAAAAGGTATGACTTAAGAGTCCCTATTAAAGCCATAGTTTTGGCAAGAGTAACGAAAAACCTTCCGGCATGTACTTTTGAAATACCTTACTCTTCCGATTTAGCTGAATTAGATCTTGCGGATCCATCATTTAACAAGTCGTCGCAAATAGATCTAATTTTAGGAAATGATTATGAGAACTCGCTTATTATTAAAGGTATTAGGAAAAATATTTGTGGTCAGACATCGGCCTATAATACGATCTTTGGCTGGGTGCTTAGTGGTCCCATAAAATCGCAGTCAATACAAACATTCACAACAACAGTAGTTCCAACTGAAATTTCTGAGCTAAATAAACTCTTAAAAAAGTTTTGGGAGCAGGAAGAAATCCCGGAAGCTCGCTCAAATTCAGTGGAGGATGACTATTGTGAAAGGTTCTATACAGAAACAACAACACGTAATGAGTGTGGTAGATATATAGTGCGATTGCCATTTAAGCATGAGTTTCCCGAAAAAATATATCTGGGATCATCTCGATTCATAGCACTAGCCCAGTATACGAGCATGGAAAAAACTCTAGCCAAAGATCCCAACCTTCAGTCACAATACAAGGCTGTTATAAACGAGTACCTCACGCTTGATCATATGGACGAAACGTCATCAATTGAAATTAACTCTAATAGTAAATATGGCTCATTTTATTTGCCGGTGTAGTACGCCCAGATCACAAAACCACCAAACTTAGGGTTGTGTTTAATGCTAGTAGAAAATCAAAGTCGCAATACTCTTTGAATGACGTTCTATATACAGGACCCACACTGCAAAGCGATTTGATCTCCATAATACTCAATTGGAGAAAATTTCAATATGTTTTTAATGGCGACATTCAAAAGATGTATCGCCAGACACTATTACATCCTGCTGATATACCCTTTCAGAGGATCTAATTTCAACCGCAAGATGACGGCCCAATTAAAGACTATCAATTAAAAACGGTTACCTTCGGAGTAAACTGTGCACCATATCTCGCGATTCGGACCCTATTAAAACTCGCTGCTGATTCCGAATCTGCTTACCCTAAAGCAGCTGCAATTCTGCGCACAGAAACTTATGTCGATGACATTCTCTCGGGAGGTTATTCGATAGAAGATGCTCTATCCGCTCAAACCCAGCTTATGCTAGCATTAAAGTCAGCTGGATTTTCTCTAAAGAAAATTACGGCAAATGATCCTAAGTTGCTTGCCCATCTTCCAAAGGACGATTTGTATGACTCTGATTTTCTGCGCTTTCACGATGCAAGCTCTACCCTTGGTATAAAATGGAATGCGTTGTCGGACTCATTTACGTATAAGTTCGATCCAATTGATCAAGCCACAAGAATAACTAAGCGGCAGATTCTGTCGTCAGTGGCAAAGCTATTTGATCCTGCGGGATGGCTCGCGTCTATCGTTATTAGGGCAAAACATTAATTCAACAGCTTTGGCTGGAAGGCCTAGAGTGGGATGAAGATGTGTCTCAGGAATCTTTGCAAAAGTGGAACGAGCTGGTTCAAGATTTCTCTCAAGTGGACACAATTTCGATCTCTCGCTGGTTACAATATACTCCCTCCGACAAGGTTCAATTGCACGGTTTCTCAGATGCCTCTAAGACAGCGTTTTGTGCAACAGTTTAAATTCGATGTCAGACTAATTCCCATACTACTTTTATTAATTTGTTAGTGGCGAAAAGTAAAGTAGCCCCTATACAGACTGTTTCATTGCCACGGCTGGAACTCAATGGGGCAGTTCTCCTGGCTAAGCTCATTAATTATGTAATATCATCATTGAATTTAAGCCCAGAAGAGATTCATTTGTGGACTGATTCGTCCATAACCCTAGGTTGGCTATCAAAACCCCCCTCGACGTGGGAAACCTATGTTGCGAACAGAATAGCTCATAATCACAGTTTAGTGTCAGATGTAAAATGGTATCATGTCCCTTCTCATGACAATCCTGCAGACTTGGGAACGAGAGGTTGCAGGCCTCAAGATCTGGCACAAAGTGCACTCTGGTGGCATGGACCATCATGGCATTCGACAGTTGCTAAAACCCAATCCCAGGCGTTACATGTCGAGATTCAAGACAATGAAATTCTAAGTAGATTCTCATCATACAGCAGGGCTTTTCGCGTTATATGTTACATGTTCAGGTTTTATAAAAAATGCCGTAAAGATGTACGGCAAAAATCGCAAACCGAGAATATACTACGTCTTACACAATCGGAAATGAAATTTGTAAAACTAAGACTTATTGCTTTGTCCCAGGAGATATTTTACCTCGAGGACTACAAATGTCTGCGAGACTCTCAAATCTTTCCAGGTAAAAGTTCACTTAAGCCTTTAAATCCATTCCTGGACTCTGATTTAGTTATGCGATCAAACGGTAGGCTGGTTCAATCGACACTCCCATACAATGAGCGTTACCCTATAATACTACCAGGTAATTCAAAATTCTGTCAGTTGTACCTAAAATATTTGCACGAATTTCTTTATCATGCTGAATGTAGCCAAATGTTGAGAATGATACAGACAGAATATTTTATAGCGAGACTTAAACCCCGAGTAAAAAGTATAGTGCGCAATTGTAAAGTTTGCATAATACAGAGGCAACAACCCTGTGCCCAGATGTATCACAAAAGTATTTAGCTCACGAGTTTGAATGAAGATTTATACCACCCCACGCTCCTCATATGGGTGGCTTGTGGGAAGCCGCTGTAAAAAGCTTTAAGTTTCACTTCAAGCGCATAGCAGGCACTCAGAAATTTAACTTCGAAGAATTCTCTACCGTATTAGCTCGAATTGAAGTGGTCCGGGACATTTTTTAAGGGGTGCACCTTTAATGACATTTCCCGAACCACCTTGCCAAAATATCTCTGTCATAAACAGATGGGAAAGGTTGAAAGCAATCCATCACCAGTTCGCCATACGATGGAAAGAAGAGTACTTAAAATCCTTACATAAGCGCTACAAATGGCAGAACACAACTGCGAATCGGCAAGTAGTGGTCGTAATGGATGACTTGCTACCGCACCACGAATGGCGGCTGGGTAGGATTGAAAAAACCTTTACTGGGTCTGATGAAAACGCGCGCATTGCAGAGGTACGCACCTCCTCGGGACTCATAGCCAGGCCCATAGTAAAGTTATGCTTTCTGCCGTTCTTGAACAACTGACATTTTACGTTAAACATATTGTCCATACATTTCTCATATATTTCAGCGATTAAACATAAATTTAACTTTACCCTCATTAATATCATTCACTAATACTACCGTTACTTCATATTCCTTTCATCCTACCTCTAAATATACCTCTTTCATTGAATTGAACTAACCCTTTTCCAAATTCCATTATAATTTTATCCTTTACTAATAACATTGTGTTGTCTCGTTTGCTATTTCTATCCCTTAGTCACAGATTGAACCGCAGACTTACGGCCACCAGAATTACAAGTCCAGGCCGTAATGCTACAGGCCATAATAGTAATCAACCGAGGGATCTGGAGGTTTTCTATTGCGTAATCTGCCGGGGGTACCATGGGATAGTGTTCTGCAAGAGGTTCAGGAAGATGACGGTGGAGCGAAGACGAGAAGTCGTAGGCAATTTGGGCTACTGCTTTAATTGCCTGGCAAGGAGCCATACACTTAACTCATGCACCTCCATGGAGGCCTGCAAACGGTGCGATCAGTTGCACCATACTATGCTGCATCTGCCGAGTCGCCAAGGTCGGCAGCGGGAGGCATCCGTGGGTGGTAGGACCGCCGCAACCTCTCCCAACAGAAGCCACAGACGAACCTCCGTCAGAAGAAGCTCTAGCAGAGCACGCTCTAGGAACAGAAGCACCAGCAGAGCAATTGTAAGAGCTGAACAACCACGTCGCCAACAACAGCAGCGTCACCAGCAACGTCGCCAGCAACAGCAACGTCGTCAGCAACAACAACGTCGGCGAAACCAGCAGCAACAACAAAATAACCAGCAGCAACAACAACATAACCAGCTGCAACAACAAAATCATCAGCGGCGTCAACCTCAACCACTGGCAGAGCAATCAGCCAGTAATACAGAACCGCGTCTTGATGGGCAACTATTGGCAGAGGCCATTAAGTCACTGGCCAGCGTGTTGTGCGTAAAATACAACGCCTAATCAGCAGGGAAAGGCCTGGGCCGGCGCCATGATCAAACCACATTTGAACACTAAATTAAATAGTAAAGTAATGGATATAAAAATCTTAATTAAATATGGAAAAAATGAATATAAAAATCTTTAAATAAAATATGTATGAAAAAGTGAATTTAAAATCTGAAAATTTAATGCATTTAGAATATTGTATTTAAAAAGGAAAATCTCCTTTAATGTAAATAAACTGAATTTAGTATTTGAATCTAATTTGAATTGTAACGTTAAAACGTATGAGTGGTAATTCCTTAATTAATACAAATTGTGTTATAGTTTAAAAGCCATTGGGTTTAAAATCTGTCTTATACTAATCTGTAGATATAAAATGAAAATGAATTTGAACTTACGGAATTATTCCAAACCTCTTCGGCTATCTGCGAACCGAAGACAGGTAATTATCTAAAAATAAAATTATGTATTGATCACTTATCCCCTAGCAACAGAAGCAATCAGTTGTAGTGAACAATTTTAAATCAAGTGTAATTAACTTAACCTAAAGTTTTATTTGCTTAACAAGTGTAATTAGCTAAACCTAAAGTGTATTTTGCTTAACCTAAAATAATTATTAAACCTACCTATAACCCTATTAAATAAAACCTGTGTTGGAAATTTTATGTGCCCTAGTGTCAATTCTTTTATTTGTGGCTACGTTGGAAAACCCCATAAACAAAAGGTAAAGCACAAAATTATCTCATAATCGCTCTATAAAGAGAAAGATTCTAACTTCTCGTTTTATTTCTTTTTAATCAACATTCCTACAATTATAACAGTATATGTATAATGAGAGTTCTACTTCAAATTTACCCAAAAAGCCATTAAAATCACCCAAAAGCCATTAAAATTACCCAAAAGCCATTAAAATTACCCAAAAGCCATTAAAATTATCCAAAAGCCATTAAAATTATCCAAAAGCCATTAAAATTTTTCCAAAGCCATTAAAAAGCCATTAAAATTATCCAAAAGCCATAAAAATGTCATAAAATTTTTAAAAAAGCAATAAAAATGTCATAAAATTTTAAAAAAGGCAAAATTAGGGGGAAAATTCCTGAACACGTGTTAAAGTAGGTGAAATTTTTTAAAAAATTTCAAAACAAAGTAATAAAAGTCGTTAAATTTTATAGGAAAGCAATGCACAAGTGGTGGGTGCATTGTTGAAGCCTTTCTTTTGTTGTGATCGATAGACAGACAGCCAGACAGACATAGAGATATGTAGATAGATAGACATACAGACCTTGTAGAAGCAATTGGAAAATATTGTTGATAATTCTATCTTTTTATTTTCTTGAATTATGTGAAGAAAAAATTTTTGTTGAGGAAACACACAAAGCTGATAAGCGCATTTTTTTATTTTTTTTTATGATATTAAAATTAATAATTTATGGGGTGTGAGATGATAAGGGTATTGTATTGGAGTGTGTCTTGAATATAGATAGATAGATACACAGACAGACCTTGAGGAAGAAATTGGAAAAAAATTTTTTTTTATTTTTGTGTGTGTTTTGTGGAAGACAGACATACTGTGTACTTGTCGATGCACTTGTTGAAGCCTTTCTTTTGTTGTGATCGATAGACGGACTTACTGTGTAGATGCACTTGAGAAAAGATGTGATTTATTTTTGTGTGTGTTTTGTGGAAGACAGACATACTGTGTACTTGTCGATGCACTTGATTTTGAAAAAAAAATTTTGTGGACAATTTTTTCAAAGCGCTGATATTAAAATTAATAATTTATGGGGTGTGAGATGATAAGGGTATTGTATTGGAGTGTGTCTTGAATATAGATAGATAGATACACAGACAGACCTTGAGGAAGAAATTGGAAAAATATTTTTTTTTATTTTTGTGTGTGTTTTGTGGATTGTTGGGAGAAAATACACATTTCTGATAAAAGTCCTTTTTTGTTGTGTGTGTGTTTATGGGTAACCAGATGGAGGGTTGTTGTTATTTTGTTTGTTTGGGTGATCGACGAAAATATTATTGGATGGATAGACAGACATACAGACAGACTGGCTTCGTAACAGCAAATGGTTTTTCAATTTTATTTGGGGTTGAAGAATAAATTCAAAGTATCTATAAATTATGATTTTATTTAGTTATTAAAAAAAAATTGTATAGATGCAATTGGTGTTTCTATTTTTATTTTGGAGTGGATAGGGAAATAAAAATTCAAAGTATTTATTTATGATTTTTAAAAGAAAAGAGAAGATAAAAAGGGGGAAAAGGAAAGTTAGTCAGACAGACAGATATACAGAGACAGTCTGGCATTTTATTTGTTGATAAGTAAATTTACGATTGTATAGATATTTGAAAGTATATAAAAGGTTTTAAATATATTCTATTCATTAGTTTCTAAAGTAGACTTGCTTAAGAAAGTTTGTTTTTTTTTTTGTGAAAATAAAAAAAAGAAATTAATATTTTAAAATAATAATAATGGCTAGTGTACTAATTTGTGAAATTTGCCAAAACCAATATAAAAAGAAACAAAAATTAAAAAAACATATTTAAATTCATGTGCCATGTGATGTGTGCAATCATATATCCCTGACATCAATGGAGAGGAAAAAACATATGGAAATCCATCTAGATTTCCTTCAACAGCAACAACAGCAACAAAAACAGCAGCAACAACAACAACAACAACAGCAACAACAACAACAACAACACCAACAAGAGCAACAACAACAACAAGTAGAAGAAATGGATGAACATCCTTCAACATCGGATGCATCTAGGAAGCGTCTATCGATGTTACAATCAAATATACCATTTAAACGACAAAAGCCTGAGTCATGTTCAGAATCTTTTATTATGTGTGAGGATTGTAATGTTAAAATTCAACCACAACAGTGGTTTATTCATTGCTCCCAACCCGAACACAAGAAAAATGTACAGGAGAGAATTGGAAACCGGATTCAATTGATAAAAAATTCATTTAAATCTCGACTTTTGACGTACCGTTTCCCGAAAGGAGATTTGAATTTGAATGTAAATGAATATTTGAAAGAGGGTCAAATGTATGTTCAGAAATGATTAAATAATTGTCTGGCTGAGCACATAATTGTGAAATTTAATTTGGAATTGACAGCTCGATATAAGCTACCAGCACATCCTCTTAAACCAGAAACTGATATGTACCACAATACGGAAATGATACGCTTATCAAGGGCAGACAATATTGGCTCAGCTCTCACACTTCAATTTGAAAAGATTAAGGCGAAGATGTCTGAGTTTCAAGAAAGAGATTCTGGTTGGACGCTTATCCAAATTAAATGGCTGGAAATAAACATAAATAAAGCATCACCATTATCAGGATCCCAATATATACCTACACCCGTAGAGCTGGCGAGGAAGAAAGCTTGTGTCAACATTCAAAACAATGATGTATTTTGCTTTAAATGGAGTGTAATAGCAGCATTTTATAATGGTGATAATATTAATACACATAGGCAGACAATTTACAATATACCAAATATTGCTGACAATAATATTAAGCTTGATTGCGGTAGAACACTTAATTTCACATCAATGCAATTTCCTACTGATGTGAAAGATATTAAAGTATTTGAAAGAAATAATACTGATATAAGTGTAAATGTGTTCGGGTTTGATAGGAAATCCAAGGCTGTTATTGGACCATACTACATTACCAAAAAGGAAAAAAATATGCATATAAACCTTATGCTGCTGGAAGACGAATGTGGTGATAAAATGCACTACATTCTAATAAACAATATTTCAAGGTAGTTATCAAAAACTTATATAAAATTTTTTTAAAAAAAAAATCTATTCAATTTAATAAATTTATTTCTTTTCTTAGACTACTTTCAAGTCAAATATCTGCGCATAATGGAAGAATTATATTTTGCAACGCATGCCTTTACCACACAGATATACCGGAAAAAATGATTTTTCACAAAGAAAAAGAATGTGGAGAGTGCATTCCCAAGATGCCGGAGGGAGACAAATCCATCATAAAGTTTTCCCATCATGAGCGACAAATGAATCTCCCGTTCACTGTGTATGCGGATTTTGAATGCGTTCTCGAGGAAGTAGATGTAAGTAGTATTAATGAAAATAGTAGATTTACAAAAAAACATGTTCCATGTGCATATGGTTTTAATATTAAGTGTAATTTTAATGAAAATTTAGATAAGTTTAAAATGTTTAGTAGTAGTAGTAGTAGTGTTAATGTAGGGCAACATTTTGTAAATAATTTAATAAATGAATGTAGACAAATGTATAAGAAGTATTATGAAAAAATTGTCCCCATGCATTCATTAACCCCCTTAGAAGAAGAACAATTTTTAAACTCTATTAACTGTCATATTTGCGGTTTAGCACTAGGCGATGAACTAGCTGTGAGAGATCACTGCCACTTATCAGGAAAATATAGAGGGGCTGCACATAATTCGTGTAATTTAAATTTTAAAATTCCAAATTTTATTCCTATATTTTTCCATAATTTTTCGAAATATGACTGTCACTTATTTATTAAAGAATTACTTAGTATTAAAGGGGAGACAAATGTAATTCCAATAAATAAAGAATTATACATTTCTTTGTCGCATACTGTTCGGGTATATACTGATGAAGAAATTGATGATTATATAAATGAGTTGTATATAAGAAAAGTGAAGCAAAATATTCCTCAGCATATTATTTCAAAACAACTTGAAAAGGTGCGAGTTTATAAAACTGGAAAAAAAATTGAGCTTAGATTTTTAGACTCTTTAAGATTTATGGCATCTGGTTTGGAATCATTAGCTAGTAACCTCAATGATCAAGATTTAAATGCAGTTAGAAAATATTTTCCAGATGCTGAGAAGTTTTCTCTTATGAAGCGAAAGGGTGTTTTTCCTTATGAATATTTAAATTCATTTGAAAAATTAAATGAAAAGAAACTCCCACCAATTGAAGCATTTTATAGTAGGTTAAATGATAAAAAATGTTCAGAAGAAGATTATTTGCTAGCACAAAATATATGGACAAAATTTGATTGCGAGACTATTAAGGATTACATGGAGCTGTATTTAAAAACTGACGTGTTGTTACTTACAGATATATTTGAAAACTTCAGAAAGCTCTGTAAGAAGATTTATAACCTAGATCCTCCACATTATTATACCATCCCAGGGCTTTCTTGGGATGCAATGTTAAAATATACAAGAATTGAGCTAGAATTATTAACAGATCTAGAAATGTATAATTTTATTAAACGAGGAATTCGTGGTGGTCTTTCACAATGTAGTAAGAGGTATAGTAAGGCGAATCATAAATATCTTAATGATTATGATCCTACAAAACCCTCCGAATACATTTTATATTTAGACGCAAATAATCTTTATGGTTGGGCAATGTCAGAGTCACTACCATATGGAGGCTTCAGTTGGACAAATGACTTCATTCACCCCAAAAATATTCCACATAACTCAGATGTTGGTTATATTTATGAAGTCGATTTATCATACCCGTCTAGCTGTCATGATTATCATAATGACCTGCCATTCTGTGTGGAAAACAAAATAATTGGTGGGAGTAAATATGAAAAATTAATTGCTGATCTATCTAACAAAAAGAAATATGTCATACATTATAAAACATTAGAGCAATGTTTAAATAATGGATTGGTTTTGGAAAAAGTTCACCGAATTCTGAAATTTAATCAAAAGCCGTGGTTAAAGACATACATAGATTTAAATACGACACATAGAACAGAAGCTAAGAATCAATTTGAAAAAGATTTCTATAAATTGCTCAATAATGCTGTGTATGGTAAAACCATGGAAAATGTCGATAAGAGAAAAGACGTTCGGTTGGTTAGTGAATGGGGTCGTACTAATCGCAATAAATTGGGTGTAGGTGTACTTATAGCAAAACCAAATTTTCACAGTATTTCACAGTTTACTGATAAATTATGGGCTGTACAAATGAACAAAACTTTGACATATTACAATAAACCCATTTATTTAGGCTTTTGTGTACTTGATCTATCAAAATGGAAAATGTATGATTTCCATTATGAGTATATGAAACCTAAATTCGGAGATAATATAAATCTCAATTATATGGACACTGACTCTTTTATTTACTCAATTAAAACTGATGATTTCTATGATGATATAAGAGGAGATTTAAAAACACTCTTTGACACATCAGCATATTTACAAAATAATCCATTTAACTTTCCTCAATTAAATAAAAAAGTACTTGGAATGATGAAAGATGAAACTGAAGGTAAATTCATCACTGAATATGTAGGCTTAGGACCCAAAGTTTATTCTTTCACAGTTGAAGATGATAAAGATGTTAAAAAAGCTAAGGGGGTTAAAAAATGCGTGGTAGACAATTATACTATAGATCATTATAAACATGTCTTATTTAATAAGAAATCAGTAGGGGCATGTATGTACACATTCACATCTAAGTTACACACAATACTAACAAATAGAGTTAATAAAATAGCTTTAAATTTTATTGATAGTAAACGTAAAATAAGAAATGATGAGATTAATACACTTGCATGGCACCATTATCAGTTAGATACTGATAATGGTGATTTAGAATTAAGTAGGTTAATTAGTGATATTGAGTCACTAAATAATTAGTATAGAATATGTAAATGTAAATATATGTAAATATATACACCTATATACACATAAAATAAAAAAAAACCAAAATTTATTTAAAAAAAACCAACAGTTTTATTCTTTATTTAATAGAAATTAAATGAAAAAAAAAGTAAGTATTAGAATGTATTTTAAAATAGATTATATAACTTTTCGAACAATTCCAGTTAAAGGTGTGTACTCCATCATACGATCGTGTAGGATTAAACAATAAGCATTTGTATTTTTTGATACTGGACTACTTGTCTCGAACTCAATTTTCACATCGATAGGCCCATTTTTAACAATTTCATTTTGATAACTAACATCAACTACTGCAATTGGAATATTTTTAAATTTCTCACATGAAAGAAGAGGTTGTGCTTCTCTCATATAGTAATTTTGTTGAAACTTAGCATACATATCATACAAAATAGCGTATCGATTCTCCTCAAATTTTAAATTTAAATCATCATATGGATACGATTCTGAATTTAAATGCACTTTAACATTTTTCAAATCTGAATGTATATATTTATTATCGTTTTCTAATACGAATAAAAGAAATCTTGGCCTTTCTCTATTCACTGATAGTTTAATATTCCAGTTGTGATTTCTGCCTCCGGAAAATGTTGGATTAAAATAACAGTCCCAACTGCGAAATGCTATGGGTAATGAAACACCCTCCTTTATAATCTTCATTATTTGTATTTTTCGTGTATCTGATAGGTGAATATGTGGTATTCTCCATGTTATGTTTTTAATCGATAAACTTAATTTTTCATTAGCATCTGTAGAGTAATACGCCTTATCATCATTTGAACTTCGTAAAAGAATAAGTTCATGTTTACTATTTAAAATTATTTTATTGAAATCCTCAGCAAATCCCAATAGTAGTTTAAGGGGAATATAAAAATTAAATTTTCGCATTGACAGGTCTTCAGAAATATTCCACCCTGCATTTCTCATCATATTGCTTTCAAATTTATTTAGTGAGACATAATTCTTAATTGTACTGGATATTCCCAAGTATCGAGTACGATCAATTTCAACACCATTAATCTCATACCGTATTTCATCAAATAAGTATGCAACACAATTATTCCTCAATCTAGTATTTTCTGACGCTTCTTCACCTTTAGTGTTTTTTATGTTTCCTTCTATATATAAGTAGCTTTCAGACGGAAGAACATATAAGTCTTGATTTTGTAGTGTAATTCGAATTTCATCATTGTTTTTAAATGATTGAATATAGGGCACATAGCTGTGATAATCTTTTTTTATTATATTTTCATCAGAATACGGTTTTTCAATGACATTGAGTATATCAGACATTTTTCTTTATTTTTAACTTAAGCAATTTTAAAAAGGTGGTGTTTTCTTTCGATAATGATGGTCTTATAGCTTTAATATGATTAGTAGGAATGACCCTATTAACTTTAATGTGCTTAGTTTTATTGTAAATTATCATTTTTTTCTGGGTCTTAGATGTAATCTAAGTGTTATTTCTTCACCTCTGAAATTAACTGCACGATTTTCTTGGTCAACAATCCAAATTTTGAGATATGTTATTTCTTTGACGTTTACTGGTAAATAAATTAGGTTATTAGCAATAACATCTAATTTATAGCCTGGTGGTACGTCTAATGCGAACTCGTGTAGTATATGTGCGGGAGAATTATTCATATATGCTCCTGTTATGATGTTACACTGAATTTGTATAGCATTCACTTTTAATATATTTACAGGTTGATTTGATATATGTTTCATACCAGCCTTTAAAATTTCTTCACTAAAACCTAACAGCGTACCAATGGATCGTTTTCGATTAAATAAAATTGCATCGTGGGATGAAGTTATTTCAATCTGTAAAGTATTATTATTAGCTTTAATGAGAATAGATTTATTATAATTTTCTGCTTTATACTGCCCAACTATATAATCAACAATATCTTGTAACTCGTATGATCCAATAGGAATTTTAATTATTTTATCTCCTATATGAAATAAATTATTATCATAATCTACATTAGGAATAGAGTTATATGAATGAAAATCAACTAGAGAACATTCATAGTCATCTTTTAGATCTATTGGTGGGAAATAATTTGCCGTTAGGATTGATGAATTTCCACTTAAAGCTAAAGTAATTGACATCCTGAATGGTAAATTGTAAATGAAATGAAAATGCTTGAGTTTTTTTGTTTTATTAAATTTATACATTTATTAGAAAAACTTTTTTTTTGTATTTGTTTTCTTATAATATTTCATTTTTACTTATCCAAGAATTATGTTGGTTTGGAAAACCTAACCATTTAACATACGCTTTATCACCTTTTTCTTTTAAAATTTTTTCCACCAGAAATGTATTAGGATAACGTGTACGACGTATTTCTTCCTTGTAAAATGCGCCTTTTATAGGATTTCCTTGATAGTCTTCAAGTAAAAATGTTATTGGGTAGGTGTTCTGTATCGATTTTATTTTAAATATTTCTGTAGTCCAATTTGGTGTATAACCTTTTTCAAAGTTATGTTTATATTTACTTATGCGAACATAGTCCCCAACCTTAAACCTTGATGATTTAAACATTTTTAAACTGCTAAATGCAGTTTTCAGTAGATGTTGTTCATGTTCACGTTTTACATCAATAGGCGCCATTTTAATTTTACTATGAGTTTTTCTGTTATATTGATCAACTAGTTTTTTATAAATATCAATCCAGTGAAATGTTCCATTATAACTAAATTCTCTCCACATCATACCTTTTAGTGTTCGATTAAAGCGTTCAACAATTGAAGCTTTCATTACACTATAAGTAGAGTAATGATTAATTGAATATTTACGCATTAGTAAACCAAACTCCTTATTAAAAAATTCTTTTCCGTCATCTGTTTGTAAATTTTTAGGTATTCGCCCCTTACTTAGTATTTCCTGGAAAGCTTTGGAAACTTCATTTGCGGTTTTTGCTTTAATTGCTGCAGCCCAAGCATATTTTGAAAATGTATCAATAACTGTTAGCATATATTTGTATCCGTTGTTTATAATGGAATAGTTACCCATTTCTACTAAATCTGCTTGCCAAAGATCATCAATTCCCTTTGTTATTACTTTCCGTCTTAAGAAATTTTTGCGTGCTCTAGAATGTAGTTCATTTATTATCGTTCTTTTTTCCATTATGTTGTTGTTGTTGTTGTTGTGATGAAAGTTTGTTGTGATGAATCATTGCACTATATATATCAGAAATTTTCTTATTTAAATCCTTTATTTCATTTCTTACAATTAAAACTTCTTTGTTTATACCCCTTTTTAAATGTTCTTGCATATGGGTCATTTGTATATTCACATAATTTTTGTTAACAGCATCTGTCCCATTCATTGGAGGTGACAAATTTAAAATTCTTTTATTCTCTATATCAATATTATTTACGTTGAGTTTGATACCGAATTTTTTTGAAATGTTGTTTCTTGTTATATCTCCTATATATTTTTGATTATAGTAATGACCAAATTTGTCAACAGTCATAATTTTTTTTTATTTATTTATTTATTTAAAAGTTATTCAATTATATTTGCTTCCCTTAGTTCTTCGATTATAGATATTATTTCATTAGAATGATTATTGTTACCAGCATGTTGTGATGCTATTAACAGCCTCAATCGGTCTACAATTTCATTAGGATTATCCCAGTATATATAGTTCGGTTTATTAAGATTTACCTCCATTAAACCCTTACCAACGTGAGTAGTTGTAGTAAACAATTTATTTATTATTTTTTTATATTTATAACCTCTGTTTCCATTGATTTGATTATTAGGATCATAGTTTTTCTTCGATGTGCATTTGTATCAAGTAAAATATTTTTATATATTGCTAGCTCTGACGAATCAAATTGTTTTGGATTTTTATGAAAAAGTAATGAGTATAACCCTGGGGTTAGTGCCCAAGATTTTTGACCTATTATTATTTTATCATCGGTTAGCTTTAAAATAGAATTTCCAAATTTCCAGTCTCCATTTTCCATTTTATGAGGTCCAAATATAGTGTCAAGCTTTTTATTTCCATTTAGGGTTGATAAATCAAACTCCCAATCGGATGATTGAGAATAAAATTGTTCATTTTTCGATTTATCATTTACTTCATCTTCACTATTACTATTATAGTCTTCTTCTTCTTCTTCTTCTTCTTTACCCCTTTTTATTTTATTAGGTGCTGAATTAATGTTTTTCTCGTTCAATAATTTTTTCTTAGGAGTGCTGGTGAATATAGTATTATTTTCCGTTTTTATTTTAGTATTGTGCTTACATTTATATTTTTCGTCTGTGGGTATTGTTAGATTTGACGAATCTGACAATTTGACTAGTTTCTTTAGAGGTTCTGTTAAAGGTTTAAACGTTCTTTCTAAATTATTACATTTTTCCAATTCTCCCAGTCTTATGCTTTGAAATTTTTTCTTTAAAATTTTTTTGGATTTCACCAACTCTTTTAAAATATTTTCTTCCATGATTATAACTTTGATGAAAAAAAAAAGCTAAACAGCTTCTTTAAACAGCTAAACAGCTTCTTTAAACAGCTAAACAGCTTCTTAAAACAGCTAAACAGCTTTTGAAAACAGCTAAACAGCTTTTGAAAACAGCTAAACAGCTTCTTAAAACAGATAAACAGCTTTTGAAACCAGTTAAACAGCTTTTGAAAACAGCTAAACAGCTTCTTAAAACAGATAAACAGCTTTTGAAACCAGTTAAACAGCTTTTGAAAACAGCTAAACAGCTTCTTAAAACAGATAAACAGCTTCGTGGAATAATTTTAACAGTTTCCAAGTGGAAAAAAAAACGTATTTAATATTAATAGGTATACGTCTGATGTAGTTAGTAGTATTTATATGACTAAATCTGAATGAATAGATCAAAGCCTTTTCTATAACGCCCTTGCTTCATTTCATCATCTTTACTTATTATAAGAAATCCATATTTATCCTTCCAACATTCTCCGCAAATGTAACGAAACATATTTAAACTCATGTCACTGCCAACATGATCATTGTAGATGTGCTTTAAATTTAATTCATCTTGCTTGAATAAAATAATCATATTTGCATTATCACGTACTAAATGTTTTGGAATATGTGTATAAGTCTGACATAAATAAAAAGAATCAATATCCTTATGTCTCCCCATACAGAAATATGATCTTATATTATTTTGTTTTTCACAAGCGACATCGTCAAATATCATAATAGAATTTACTTTAGCTTTTTCGGGTGGTATGACATGTTCATTGTCTGAAAATGTATAAAGTCCCATACCCTTTACTGATGAAATTAATCTTGACAGATATTTATATTTCGGTTGATTTAATGATTTTGAGTATATATAAATATTTTTAAATTTTAAACCATTCGGACTTTCAATTAAACTTAGCATTATATTTGTTTTGCCACAGTTTGAGGGACCAACTATTAGTGCTCTGATAGAATTAGGTAAAAGACAGCTATGTTTAAAACCATTTCTGTTTTCCATTAAATCCAAGTTTCTCACTGAAATATTCGATTGTTGTTTTACCAAACGCATCTTTATAACTGAAAGCATACGTTTGCTTAATATTGCGTTTTATTTACTTTTAGATTTTTTATTTATTTTTTATTTTCAGAAAAGCAATTTTATATATAAATGATTGTGTATAAAAATAAAGAATTTAGTAGAAAACATTTCGTCCTTGGAAAAGGACTTGTAAATAGCTTAATTAATTCACTACCACTTGAACTTCATTTACCGGGTTATCAATTTTGTGGACCAGGCACTAAATTGGAAAAACGATTACAAAGGGGTGATAAAGGTATCAATCCGTTAGATGCAGCTTGTAAAATTCATGATATTGCTTATGCCCAGAACACTGATATTCATAAACGACATTACGCAGATAAAGAACTAGCAGAAAAAGCTTGGAGTAGAGTTAAAGCTAAAGATAGTACATTTGGAGAAAAACTCAACGCATACCTTGTCACTAACACAATGAAGTCAAAAGTTAAATTGGGCTTGGGAGTAAAAACTGACAAACAAAAGAAAAAGTGTAGACGAAATATTTTTAAGAATGCTGTTAAATCAGCAACCGATATTTTAAAAAAAGAAAAACCAAATGACATCAAAACCGCTATTAAAACTGCACGAAAAGCTATCCAACATTCATTTCTTGGAAAAAAATCTATAGTAAAAATTCCTAGAATTATCAACATACCTAAACTTGGCGGTTTTCTTCCACTTGTCCCTATTCTAACAGCACTTGGAGCATTGGGAGCAATAGCTTCTGGTGGGTCAGCAATCGCTAAAACTATTACTTTAGCTAAAAATGGTAGACAACAGCTCGAAGAAAGTAAGCGTCATAACAAAACATTAGAGGCAATAGCTATGGGTAAAGGTCTATATCTTAAACCCTATAAAAAAGGCTATGGAATATTTTATACCTCATCAAAAAACTATTAAAGCAGCTACCTAATAGACCGCTAACAGATGTGGACTTGAGAACATTTGGGAAGAAGTATATTCCTTATTTTAGAGGAGTATATATGAGGGATAAACTTCCTAAAACTCCACACCGAATAGAGAATGGAATTATAAACTTGGATTCAAATAGAGGATATGGAACGCATTGGGTAGCATTTTATAAAAATAATGACAATGTAGAATACTTTGATAGCTTTGGTAATCTCCAACCACCTATAGAAGTTTTAAGATACTTGGGTAAAAACATTAAATATAACTATTTAAGATATCAAAAATTTAATACTTTTATTTGTGGTCATTTATGTTTAAAATTTTTAATAAATTTCAAAATAAAGAATTAATAAAAAACTCAAATATTTTGTTTTTTTTTTATTATTTTTTTTGTTTGTTTGTTTTTTATTTATTATCCATTCTTAATAATAATCTATAGATTTTAACGTCTGTTTTAATTTTATTTTGCATTTTTTTTCCAAACTCATAACAAAGTCTGGTTAAATCAATTTCTATATCTCTTTCATTTATATTTTTAATTTCATAATATTGTACATTTGTTTTATTTAAAATAGAGCAATTAGGAATATAATGTTCATAATAAAAATATAAGATTTGCTTGCGAAGAATTGTATTCCAGCTTAAAAATGTCGTCAAGAATATTCCAATTTGAGTCAGAGATTTCCAAGTTTCAGGATCAATTTTTATTTTATGGTTTCCCTGTTGTAGGATGAGATAGCAAATATTATTCCTATACTGAAATGTATATTGAACATCCTTCTTTTCATCCTTATTAATTAGATTCATACAATCTTGGAATTCATACTAGTATATGTATATAGCGGGTACTACTTCACTTGGATTTTAAGTCGTTAAAAGGTCAACTTCCTATAGGTTTAGTATGGGCGGAAGTAATAAAAGCCATTAAAAGGTCATCGTTGTTTTTTTTAGCCATTAAAATTTTTTTTAGCCATTAAAAATTTTTTTTAGCCATTAAAATGTCATAAAATTTTTAAAAAAGCCATAAAAATGTCATAAAATTTTAAAAAAGGTAAAATTAGGGGGGAAATTCCTGAACACGTGTTAAAGTAGGTGAAATAAAAGGTCATCGTTGTTTTTTTTAGCCATTAAAATTTTTTTTAGCCATTAAAATTTTTAAAAAAGCCATAAAAATGTCATAAAATTTTAAAAAAGGTAAAATTAGGGAGGAAATTCCTGAACACGTGTTAAAGTATGTCAAATGAACACGTGTTAAATTTTATAGGAAAGCAATGCACAAGTGGTGGGTGCATTGTTGAAGCCTTTCTTTTGTTGTGATCGATAGACAGACATAGAGATATGTAGATAGATACACAGACAGACCTTGAGGAAGAAATTGGAAAAATATTTTTTTTTTTATTTTTGTGTGTGTTTTGTGGAAGACAGACATACTGTGTACTTGTCGATGCAATTGATTTTGAAAAAAATTTTTGTGGACAATTTTTTCAAAGCGCTGATATTAAAATTAATAATTTATGGGGTGTGAGATGATAAGGGTATTGTATTGTATTGAGGTGTGTCTTGAATATAGATAGATAGATACACAGACAGACCTTGAGGAAGAAATTGGAAAAATATTTTTTTTTTTTATTTTTTGTGTGTGTTTTGTGGATTGTTGGGAGAAAATACACATTTCTGATAAAAGTCCTTTTGTTGTGTGTTTATGGGTAACCAGATGGAGGGTTGTTGTTATTTTGTTTGTTTGGGTGATCGACGAAAATATTATTGGATGGATAGACAGACAGACAGACAGACATACAGACAGACTGGCTTCGTAACAGCAAATGGTTTTTCAATTTTATTTGGGGTTGAAGAATAAATTCAAAGTATCTATAAATTATGATTTTATTTAGTTATTAAAAAAAAAAAAAAATTGTATAGATGCAATTGGTGTTTCTATTTTTATTTTGGAGTGGATAGGGAAATATGAAACCATTCTTGAAAATTTTTTTAAAAAATTTCAAAACAAAGTGTTGGGTGCATTGTTAAAGCCTTTCTTTTGTTGTGATCGATAGACAGACAGCCAGACAGACATAGAGATATGTAGATAGATAGACATACAGACCTTGTAGAAGCAATTGGAAAATATTGTTGATAATTCTATCTTTTTATTTTCTTGAATTATGTGAAGAAAAAATTTTTGTTGAGGAAACACACAAAGCTGATAAGCGCATTTTTTTATTTTTTTTATTCGTGATTATGGAGAGCCAGATGTAGGGATGTTGTGGTTGTTGTTGTTTTTTGCTTGTTGTAATGATCGAGTGTATTCGAAACAACTTGTAGAAGTAATTGGAAAATATTTTTGATAAGGCTTTTTTTTTTCTTGAATTATGTGAAGAAAAAATTTTGTAGAACCAATTGGAAAATATTTTTTGATAAGGCTTTTTTTGAATTAGGTGATGAAAAATAACTAATTAAATTATGAATTTATTAAGTTATTAAAAATAGACAGACAGACAGACAGCTATAGAGATAGATAGATAGACATACAGACCTTGTAGAAGCAATTGAAAAATATTGTTTATAAGACTTCCTTTTTTTTATTTATATTTATTAAATAAAAAATAGATAAAAATCTAAAAAAGTTTTACGATATATTGTTAATATGTTTATTCTTAGTGATGGATAATAAGTACATAAGTTTACCCCCTAAACTATAAAAAGTTTTCCCCCTGTAACCATCTCATTCTTGGTTAAGTATATAAATACTGTGAAATTTGGTTTTGCTATAAGTTCACCTACACCCAATTTATTGCGATTAGTACGACCCCATTCACTAACCAACCGAACGTCTTTTCTCTTATCGACATTTTCCATGGTTAAAAAATATTGGTTGAAAAAAAATTATATGGAGCCTATTACAGATTTAATTTTGAAATGTAATTTTTAAATAAAATATAAGCAAAACTATAAAGATAACATGCTTTTATATATATTTTATATCAGTTTTGTTAGAGACAATGCCGCAGCAAGATAGTTTTATAATCGTTGATCTGCAAGGATTTTGTATTGCAAATAAATTATATGCAAAAGAAGTCTGCATTTCAGTCTCTGATTTCGAAAGCCAAACTTTTCTCATTGAATCACCATTAAAATATTCAGAATTAACTAATAAGGATAGGATAACAAATAAATGGTTATATAATCACTTGCATGGATTATATTGGGATACTGGAGAGTCTACACTGAAAGAGTTAATAGAATACTTAATATCAGTTATGAAAAAAAGAAAAGAAGAAGAAGAATATCCTGTTGTATATGTTAAAGGAATTGAAAAAGTTAGATGGTTAAAAGAACTACTTAGAGGAGAAATAGAAATATATATATTTAATTTAGATTATTGGAATTGTCCGAATATAAAAACTTTATATAAAAATAATTCTAATATAAATAATTGTAAAAATCATAATAATATCAATCAAATATGTGCTGAAAAGAATGTAATTTTACTTAGAAATTTTCTAAATTTATATCTAAATAAAGAAAACCTTATTAATCAATAAAACATTTGAAGTTAATAATTTTATTTTTAGTTAATCCTTAGTCTTTATACAGAGTACATTACTTTTACTATTTTAAATATTTTTCTTCATACTTATCACCTATTTTGCTACAGTTCTTTCGTGTAATTCGTATGATTTGGTTTAGTTAGTGTGATTTGTTTTTGCTTTGTTGCTGTTTGATGTAAATTCCGTACTCTTTACACTTCATATTTGCTCGTTTATATCACACTAATAACAATTAATTTGCAATTGTGTGTTTTTATTTATTTTTGTTATATATGTTTTGCACAACATAGCATTTGATTCGTTAGCAAAGAGTGAGCAACAATCAGTATTTAAAAAAACAAAACGAATGTCTTGAAACGGCTTTTAAATGCATTTGTACAGAGGTTTAATACATACATATTATTATGAAAAATGTTTATTCACAATACTTTAACATTTCTCGATGTCAAACACTTTATGAACAACATTTGTTAGCATTTAAGTTTTTTAATCTTTATAAACGTATTTTTAATTTTAAATCTGAAAAAACTGAAAAAAAGAAATATCTAATTATATTTTCAAAAATAAAACACAATTTTTTTATTTTTTATTATTTTTTATTTTTATAAGTTCTGTAAAAATCTGAAAAAAAAGAAATTCCTAATAAAATTTTTTAAAAAATAAAACTCAATTTTTTTATTATTTTTTATTTTTATAAGTTCTGTAAAAATCTGAAAAAAGAAATTCCTAATAAAATTTTTTAAAAAATAAAACTCAATTTTTTTATTTTTTATTATTTTTATAAGTTCTGTAAAATAGAAATTCCTAATAATATTTTTTTTAAAAAATAAAACACATTTTTTTATTATTTTTATTTTTATATGTCCTCATCATCATCATCATCATCATCACTTTCCATTTCACTATTGGAAGTGAGATCGAATTGCATAGAACATAGTATATTAGGCGGGGGAACTTTATCTATTATATAACACTCCCCCACCTTTTTGATCATATGTGCACTAGTTATATTCTGTCGGCAGTGAGGACACGATATCCTTTTCCAACTTCTTGCACAACCAAGGCATAAATAGTGGGTACAGGCAAGGAATACTAGCTCCTTTCCATTCAAATGGTGTAAACAAATATCACATTTGAACTGTCTTTTGTATAGAACTTCTAACGGAGAATCGGGAGTTCGATGGCTCTTCTCCTGCCTTTTTACAAACTGCAGCATTTTTCTTTCTAACTTCTCCTTCTTTTGCTGCAGTTTTTTCACCTTCGCATCTATTGCCTTCTGCTTTTCAGTATAACGGATCCATTTTCCGTATATCCTATCAACATCGTTCAAACGTTCCGTAAACATAGCCGAAAACCTTCCCTCTATTATTGTAGGTGGCGCTGGTGTGATTGTAGGTGGCGCTGGTGTTGTTGATGATGCTGGTAAAGGAAGGTGTTGGGATAGTGATGGTGGTGGTGGTGGTGGTGTTGGTGATGATAATAGTTGTTGTCCATTAACTGGAAACAACTGTGTTTCCTCATCATCATCAATTATGAACATGGTAACGTTTTGGTTTGACATTTTTTTTTGTTTTGTTTTGGTGATTTAAGAATTTGTAATCAACAAATATTTATTCTAACTACTCTATTTATATTAAAAAAAAAAAATCTTTTTTTTCATTACCTAATTCAAAACAAAAAAAGAAAGGTTTTCAACAATATTTTCCAATAGCTTCTATAAGATCTATATGTCTATCTATCTATCTCTATATCTGTCTCTCTTTTCTACCCACAACAAATATTTTTGTATGGAAATCAACTCATATTCCTCGGCTGTACCCCATTATTTATGTCTTGGTTGTGTAAGAGGGTGGAAAAATGCTTATTGAGATAAAAAACTAATTGTAGTGAGTTTGTCAAAACACATCACAACTACATAAAAATAATGTGTAGAGTGTCTATTATAACACAACTATCCAACAATAACAATACTAAGAACAATATAAAATTCATAATTTAATTTTTCTGCAACATGGAACAGCTTGACACCTCTTTAAGTGTGACCACACATAAGACAATGTTTTATGTGTACAAGCAAAAAGGCATTGCACTTGAAAATATGTCAACGCAAGCGATTTGACTAAAAAATATTAGATTCGAAATATTTTGAGGAATAATATTCCAAAACATAATGTGTAAATGCAAGCAGACAGAAAATAAGCCAATGCACTTGAAATAAAGTAATAAGCAATATAGAAAATAGTTTAAAATAAGAAATTGAATGAAAATTGTATTGTCTTGGTTGTGTAAGAGGGTGGAAAAATGCTTATTGAGATAAAAAACTAATTGTAGTGAGTTTGTCAAAACACATCACAACTACATAAAAAATAATGTGTAGAGTGTCTATTATAACACAACTATCCAACAATAACAATACTAAGAACAATATAAAATTCATAATTTAATTTTTCTGCAACATGGAACAGCTTGACACCTCTTTAAGTGTGACCACACATAAGACAATGTTTTATGTGTACAAGCAAAAAAGGCATTGCACTTGAAAATATGTCAACGCAAGCGATTTGACTAAAAAATATTAGATTCGAAATATTTTGAGGAATAATATTCCAAAACATAATGTGTAAATGAAAGCAGACAGAAAATAAGCCAATGCACTTGAAATAAAGTAATAAGCAATATAGAAAATAGTTTAAAATAAGAAATTGAATGAAAATTGTGTTAAAACACTGACCAATTAAAATCTAGTGTTTTGACTCAATAAACCTCATCGTAATACTAAAGTAAGATCACTACAAAAACGAGATTGTAAATAGTGTATAATTTATGATAAACCTTTCTTTTGGTTTTGAATTAGGTGATGAAAAATTATTGTATGGATAGATATATAGACAGGCATAAGTACAGACTGTTTTAGAGCAATTGGTGTTTTACATGTATTTGTTTATGATTAAGAATTCATATCAGAGCTATAATTATAATTATAATCTTATTCCATCACCAACTTTAGATCTTCGAATATCTCGTTGTATACTTTTAACGAAACAGATTCCTTAAATAGCTAAACAGCTTTTTAAAACAGCTAAACAGCTTTTAAAACAGCTAAACAGCTTTTAAAAACAGCTAAACAGCTTTTTAAAACAGCTAAACAGCTTTTTAAAACAGCTAAACAGCTTATTAAAACAGCTAAACAGCTTTTAAAAACAGCTAAACAGCTTTTTAAAACAGCTAAACAGCTTTTTAAAACAGCTAAACAGCTAATTAAAACAATTTCTCCCACATTAGCGCAAAACTCCCATTACCCCATATACAAATACATTTAATTGTGATCACTTGTGTTTACAATTTATATTTAATAAATATGGTTTGAAATAAAAATAACATTTTAACTTTTGATTTCCTTCATAATTTTTTCTATTTTACATTTTTTTCTTATTATCTAAATTTACAATTTATCTTATCATTTTAAAAACATAAAATTAATTAAAAATCTATATTTACGTTGAGAAGATTGTCATTATCCTCTTCCATAAGTTCAGGATAGTTATTTATTCTAAAATGACCCCATGCATATGTATCAACACCATTATCTCTAATAAATCTCTTATCATCTGAATAGCTTAAAGTTAACTTATTTATATGTTGAGTATATATTTGATGAGCCTTAGATCTAAATATATACATTGAATCATTATATAATTTCTTTTCTAATAGACATTTTCTAAAGTCATTTATACTTAATTTACTAGTTACACAATGCTTAACCCCCTTAATTTTTTTAATTTCCTGACCTACCCTATCAATTTTCACTGAATACATTTTAGCCCTTAATCCAATGAATTCCTTAATAATTTTTCCATTACACTCATCCTTCATCATCCCTAAAACTTTTTTTTTTTATTAAGAAGTGGGATATTGTAGACATTATCTATCGGATATGCAGATGTATCAAAATGAGTGTTTATATCATTTTTCATATCTCTGTATAGATCATCTGTTTTAATATCATATATGAAGGAATCCGTATCCATATAGTTTAAACGAATATTATCAAGATATTTGGGTTTCATGTAATCATAATGAAAATTATACATTTTCCATTTTGATAGTTCTAAAACGGAAAAGCCAATATAAATTGGTTTGTTATATACAGTACTTACTCTTCTCAATTCAATAGCCATCATATTGTCATTAATTTTAAGTGCGCTATGAAAATTATGTTTAGCTATTAAAGCTCTAGCTCCTAACCGTTTACGTCTGTTCTCCCATTCGCACACTATTTTAATGTCCTTTCTCTTGTCAACATTTTCCATAGTCTTTCCATAGACAGCATTATTTAAAAGTTTAAAAAAATTTTGTTCAAAAGAGTTTTTAGCTAAAGTCCGATGATGATTATTCAAATCAATATATATCTTTAGCCAATCTGATTGATTAAATTCAAGAACTCTATGAATTTTTTTTTAGAATTAATCCATGTTGAATACATTGCTGCAATGTACGGTAGTCTATTACATAGTTAGTTTTATTATTTAAATCTGCTATTAGTTTTGTCTGTTTCATTATTTCAATTTTTTTGTTTTTCCACACAAAATGGTAAATCATTATGAAAGTCATGTAACGCGGATGGATATTCCAAATCTACTTCTAGTATATAACCTAATGGAGAATCGTCTTTTATATTAGTGACATCAAAATTATCAATATTTTCCATCCATTTAAAATTTTTATAGGGAAGATATTGTGACATTGCATTTTTTTTTTTAATGAATTCTATGAATTTAATTTATTTTTCAATATTTTGTTAGCAGAAGAAGAAGAAGAAGAACGTAAAACTTCAATATTTTGTTAGCAGGAGAAGAAGAAGAAGAACGTCAAACTTTGTTTTTAGATATATTATTCTTGTAAATTGGCAAATAAATGAGATTCCGAGGAATCTCTTTTGAACAAAATTTTTTTAAACTTTTAAATAATGCTGTCTATGGAAAGACTATGGAAAATGTTGACAAGAGAAAGGACATTAAAATAGTGTGCGAATGGGAGAACAGACGTAAACGGTTAGGAGCTAGAGCTTTAATAGCTAAACATAATTTTCATAGCGCACTTAAAATTAATGACAATATGATGGCTATTGAATTGAGAAGAGTAAGTACTGTATATAACAAACCAATTTATATTGGCTTTTCCGTTTTAGAACTATCAAAATGGAAAATGTATAATTTTCATTATGATTACATGAAACCCAAATATCTTGATAATATTCGTTTAAACTATATGGATACGGATTCCTTCATATATGATATTAAAACAGATGATCTATACAGAGATATGAAAAATGATATAAACACTCATTTTGATACATCTGCATATCCGATAGATAATGTCTACAATATCCCACTTCTTAATAAAAAAAAAAAGTTTTAGGGATGATGAAGGATGAGTGTAATGGAAAAATTATTAAGGAATTCATTGGATTAAGGGCTAAAATGTATTCAGTGAAAATTGATAGGGTAGGTCAGGAAATTAAAAAAATTAAGGGGGTTAAGCATTGTGTAACTAGTAAATTAAGTATAAATGACTTTAGAAAATGTCTATTAGAAAAGAAATTATATTATGATTCAATGTATATATTTAGATCTAAGGCTCATCAAATATATACTCAACATATAAATAAGTTAACTTTAAGCTATTCAGATGATAAGAGATTTATTAGAGATAATGGTGTTGATACATATGCATGGGGTCATTTTAGAATAAATAACTATCCTGAACTTATGGAAGAGGATAATGACAATCTTCTCAACGTAAATATAGATTTTTAATTAATTTTATGTTTTTAAAATGATAAGATAAATTGTAAATTTAGATAATAAGAAAAAAATGTAAAATAGAAAAAATTATGAAGGAAATCAAAAGTTAAAATGTTATTTTTATTTCAAACCATATTTATTAAATATAAATTGTAAACACAAGTGATCACAATTAAATGTATTTGTATATGGGGTAATGGGAGTTTTGCGCTAATGTGGGAGAAATTGTTTTAATTAGCTGTTTAGCTGTTTTAAAAAGCTGTTTAGCTGTTTTAAAAAGCTGTTTAGCTGTTTTTAAAAGCTGTTTAGCTGTTTTAATAAGCTGTTTAGCTGTTTTAAAAAGCTGTTTAGCTGTTTTAAAAAGCTGTTTAGCTGTTTTTAAAAGCTGTTTTAAAAGCTGTTTAGCTGTTTTAAAAAGCTGTTTAGCTATTTAAGGAATCTGTTTCGTTAAAAGTATACAACGAGATATTCGAAGATCTAAAGTTGGTGATGGAATAAGATTATAATTATAATTATAGCTCTGATATGAATTCTTAATCATAAACAAATACATGTAAAACACCAATTGCTCTAAAACAGTCTGTACTTATGCCTGTCTATATATCTATCCATACAATAATTTTTCATCACCTAATTCAAAACCAAAAGAAAGGTTTATCATAAATTATACACTATTTACAATCTCGTTTTTGTAGTGATCTTACTTTAGTATTACGATGAGGTTTATTGAGTCAAAACACTAGATTTTAATTGGTCAGTGTTTTAACACAATTTTCATTCAATTTCTTATTTTAAACTATTTTCTATATTGCTTATTACTTTATTTCAAGTGCATTGGCTTATTTTCTGTCTGCTTTCATTTACACATTATGTTTTGGAATATTATTCCTCAAAATATTTCGAATCTAATATTTTTTAGTCAAATCGCTTGCGTTGACATATTTTCAAGTGCAATGCCTTTTTTGCTTGTACACATAAAACATTGTCTTATGTGTGGTCACACTTAAAGAGGTGTCAAGCTGTTCCATGTTGCAGAAAAATTAAATTATGAATTTTATATTGTTCTTAGTATTGTTATTGTTGGATAGTTGTGTTATAATAGACACTCTACACATTATTTTTTATGTAGTTGTGATGTGTTTTGACAAACTCACTACAATTAGTTTTTTTATCTCAATAAGCATTTTTCCACCCTCTTACACAACCAAGACAATACAATTTTCATTCAATTTCTTATTTTAAACTATTTTCTATATTGCTTATTACTTTATTTCAAGTGCATTGGCTTATTTTCTGTCTGCTTGCATTTACACATTATGTTTTGGAATATTATTCCTCAAAATATTTCGAATCTAATATTTTTTAGTCAAATCGCTTGCGTTGACATATTTTCAAGTGCAATGCCTTTTTGCTTGTACACATAAAACATTGTCTTATGTGTGGTCACACTTAAAGAGGTGTCAAGCTGTTCCATGTTGCAGAAAAATTAAATTATGAATTTTATATTGTTCTTAGTATTGTTATTGTTGGATAGTTGTGTTATAATAGACACTCTACACATTATTTTTATGTAGTTGTGATGTGTTTTGACAAACTCACTACAATTAGTTTTTTATCTCAATAAGCATTTTTCCACCCTCTTACACAACCAAGACATAAATAATGGGGTACAGCCGAGGAATATGAGTTGATTTCCATACAAAAATATTTGTTGTGGGTAGAAAAGAGAGACAGATATAGAGATAGATAGATAGACATATAGATCTTATAGAAGCTATTGGAAAATATTGTTGAAAACCTTTCTTTTTTTGTTTTGAATTAGGTAATGAAAAAAAAGATTTTTTTTTTTAATATAAATAGAGTAGTTAGAATAAATATTTGTTGATTACAAATTCTTAAATCACCAAAACAAAACAAAAAAAAATGTCAAACCAAAACGTTACCATGTTCATAATTGATGATGATGAGGAAACACAGTTGTTTCCAGTTAATGGACAACAACTATTATCATCACCAACACCACCACCACCACCACCATCACTATCCCAACACCTTCCTTTACCAGCATCATCAACAACACCAGCGCCACCTACAATCACACCAGCGCCACCTACAATAATAGAGGGAAGGTTTTCGGCTATGTTTACGGAACGTTTGAACGATGTTGATAGGATATACGGAAAATGGATCCGTTATACTGAAAAGCAGAAGGCAATAGATGCGAAGGTGAAAAAACTGCAGCAAAAGAAGGAGAAGTTAGAAAGAAAAATGCTGCAGTTTGTAAAAAGGCAGGAGAAGAGCCATCGAACTCCCGATTCTCCGTTAGAAGTTCTATACAAAAGACAGTTCAAATGTGATATTTGTTTACACCATTTGAATGGAAAGGAGCTAGTATTCCTTGCCTGTACCCACTATTTATGCCTTGGTTGTGCAAGAAGTTGGAAAAGGATATCGTGTCCTCACTGCCGACAGAATATAACTAGTGCACATATGATCAAAAAGGTGGGGGAGTGTTATATAATAGATAAAGTTCCCCCGCCTAATATACTATGTTCTATGCAATTCGATCTCACTTCCAATAGTGAAATGGAAAGTGATGATGATGATGATGATGATGAGGACATATAAAAATAAAAATAATAAAAAAATGTGTTTTATTTTTTTAAAAAAAATATTATTAGGAATTTCTATTTTACAGAACTTATAAAAATAATAAAAAATAAAAAAATTGAGTTTTATTTTTTAAAAAATTTTATTAGGAATTTCTTTTTTCAGATTTTTACAGAACTTATAAAAATAAAAAATAATAAAAAATAAAAAAATTGAGTTTTATTTTTTAAAAAATTTTATTAGGAATTTCTTTTTTTTCAGATTTTTACAGAACTTATAAAAATAAAAAATAATAAAAAATAAAAAAATTGTGTTTTATTTTTGAAAATATAATTAGATATTTCTTTTTTTCAGTTTTTTCAGATTTAAAATTAAAAATACGTTTATAAAGATTAAAAAACTTAAATGCTAACAAATGTTGTTCATAAAGTGTTTGACATCGAGAAATGTTAAAGTATTGTGAATAAACATTTTTCATAATAATATGTATGTATTAAACCTCTGTACAAATGCATTTAAAAGCCGTTTCAAGACATTCGTTTTGTTTTTTTAAATACTGATTGTTGCTCACTCTTTGCTAACGAATCAAATGCTATGTTGTGCAAAACATATATAACAAAAATAAATAAAAACACACAATTGCAAATTAATTGTTATTAGTGTGATATAAACGAGCAAATATGAAGTGTAAAGAGTACGGAATTTACATCAAACAGCAACAAAGCAAAAACAAATCACACTAACTAAACCAAATCATACGAATTACACGAAAGAACTGTAGCAAAATAGGTGATAAGTATGAAGAAAAATATTTAAAATAGTAAAAGTAATGTACTCTGTATAAAGACTAAGGATTAACTAAAAATAAAATTATTAACTTCAAATGTTTTATTGATTAATAAGGTTTTCTTTATTTAGATATAAATTTAGAAAATTTCTAAGTAAAATTACATTCTTTTCAGCACATATTTGATTGATATTATTATGATTTTTACAATTATTTATATTAGAATTATTTTTATATAAAGTTTTTATATTCGGACAATTCCAATAATCTAAATTAAATATATATATTTCTATTTCTCCTCTAAGTAGTTCTTTTAACCATCTAACTTTTTCAATTCCTTTAACATATACAACAGGATATTCTTCTTCTTCTTTTCTTTTTTTCATAACTGATATTAAGTATTCTATTAACTCTTTCAGTGTAGACTCTCCAGTATCCCAATATAATCCATGCAAGTGATTATATAACCATTTATTTGTTATCCTATCCTTATTAGTTAATTCTGAATATTTTAATGGTGATTCAATGAGAAAAGTTTGGCTTTCGAAATCAGAGACTGAAATGCAGACTTCTTTTGCATATAATTTATTTGCAATACAAAATCCTTGCAGATCAACGATTATAAAACTATCTTGCTGCGGCATTGTCTCTAACAAAACTGATATAAAATATATATAAAAGCATGTTATCTTTATAGTTTTGCTTATATTTTATTTAAAAATTACATTTCAAAATTAAATCTGTAATAGGCTCCATATAATTTTTTTTCAACCAATATTTTTTAACCATGGAAAATGTCGATAAGAGAAAAGACGTTCGGTTGGTTAGTGAATGGGGTCGTACTAATCGCAATAAATTGGGTGTAGGTGAACTTATAGCAAAACCAAATTTCACAGTATTTATATACTTAACCAAGAATGAGATGGTTACAGGGGGAAAACTTTTTATAGTTTAGGGGGTAAACTTATGTACTTATTATCCATCACTAAGAATAAACATATTAACAATATATCGTAAAACTTTTTTAGATTTTTATCTATTTTTTATTTAATAAATATAAATAAAAAAAAGGAAGTCTTATAAACAATATTTTTCAATTGCTTCTACAAGGTCTGTATGTCTATCTATCTATCTCTATAGCTGTCTGTCTGTCTGTCTATTTTTAATAACTTAATAAATTCATAATTTAATTAGTTATTTTTCATCACCTAATTCAAAAAAAGCCTTATCAAAAAATATTTTCCAATTGGTTCTACAAAATTTTTTCTTCACATAATTCAAGAAAAAAAAAAGCCTTATCAAAAATATTTTCCAATTACTTCTACAAGTTGTTTCGAATACACTCGATCATTACAACAAGCAAAAAACAACAACAACCACAACATCCCTACATCTGGCTCTCCATAATCACGAATAAAAAAAATAAAAAAATGCGCTTATCAGCTTTGTGTGTTTCCTCAACAAAAATTTTTTCTTCACATAATTCAAGAAAATAAAAAGATAGAATTATCAACAATATTTTCCAATTGCTTCTACAAGGTCTGTATGTCTATCTATCTACATATCTCTATGTCTGTCTGGCTGTCTGTCTGTCGATCACAACAAAAGAAAGGCTTCAACAATGCACCCAACACTTTGTTTTGAAATTTTTTAAAAAAATTTTCAAGAATGGTTTCATATTTCCCTATCCACTCCAAAATAAAAATAGAAACACCAATTGCATCTATACAATTTTTTTTTTTTTTTAATAACTAAATAAAATCATAATTTATAGATACTTTGAATTTATTCTTCAACCCCAAATAAAATTGAAAAACCATTTGCTGTTACGAAGCCAGTCTGTCTGTATGTCTGTCTGTCTGTCTGTCTATCCATCCAATAATATTTTCGTCGATCACCCAAACAAACAAAATAACAACAACCCTCCATCTGGTTACCCATAAACACACAACAAAAGGACTTTTATCAGAAATGTGTATTTTCTCCCAACAATCCACAAAACACACACAAAAAATAAAAAAAAAAAATATTTTTCCAATTTCTTCCTCAAGGTCTGTCTGTGTATCTATCTATCTATATTCAAGACACACCTCAATACAATACAATACCCTTATCATCTCACACCCCATAAATTATTAATTTTAATATCAGCGCTTTGAAAAAATTGTCCACAAAAATTTTTTTCAAAATCAATTGCATCGACAAGTACACAGTATGTCTGTCTTCCACAAAACACACACAAAAATAAAAAAAAAAATATTTTTCCAATTTCTTCCTCAAGGTCTGTCTGTAAATCTATCCATATTCAAGACACACTCCAATATAATACCCTTATCATCTCACACCCCATAAATTATTAATTTTAATATCAGCGCTTTGAAAAAATTGTCCACAAAAATTTTTTTCAAAATCAAGTGCATCTACACAGTAAGTCCGTCTATCGATCACAACAAAAGAAAGGCTTCAACAATCCACAAAACACACACAAAAATATTTTTCCAATTTCTTCCTCAAGGTCTGTCTGTGTATCTATCTACATATCTCTATGTCTGTCTATCGATCACAACAAAAGAAAGGCTTCAACAATGCACCCACCACTTGTGCATTGCTTTCCTATAAAATTTAACACGTGTTCATTTGACATACTTTAACACGTGTTCAGGAATTTCCTCCCTAATTTTACCTTTTTTAAAATTTTATGACATTTTTATGGCTTTTTTAAAAATTTTAATGGCTAAAAAAAATTTTAATGGCTAAAAAAAACAACGATGACCTTTTATTTCACCTACTTTAACACGTGTTCAGGAATTTCCCCCCTAATTTTACCTTTTTTAAAATTTTATGACATTTTTATGGCTTTTTTAAAAATTTTATGACATTTTAATGGCTAAAAAAAATTTTTAATGGCTAAAAAAAATTTTAATGGCTAAAAAAAACAACGA
This sequence comes from Pollenia amentaria, assembly GCA_943735925.1. Lineage (NCBI taxonomy): Eukaryota > Metazoa > Arthropoda > Insecta > Diptera > Polleniidae > Pollenia > Pollenia amentaria. Next base: position 117,485,779 of record OX031006.1, on the reverse strand, counting down.
TGACCTTTTAATGGCTTTTATTACTTCCGCCCATACTAAACCTATAGGAAGTTGACCTTTTAACGACTTAAAATCCAAGTGAAGTAGTACCCGCTATATACATATACTCATACTGATTAAGTGTTGCCTTAATATATTCCTTATAGCTCATAAGGTTTATCCATTCATCCCGGTCCAATGCAATGAAGTTCCTATCCTTATAATGCAACCAGACAATAGGCTTAAAACCAAGAGCTGTGGAAAATCCGCAGGATATCTTTAATTTTAAATTTATAAAATATTCCAACTCAAATACACAGTCGTATATTTTCGGGCTTCTTACAAGATTGAACATTCTTGATGAATTTTAAATGTAAACTAATAATATTTTTGCTTTGAAACTCTCTATTTAAAGAAAAAAATGCTTTTATCTTTTTTTTTTTTTTTTTTTTTTTTTATTTTTATTTAATTATTTTTGTTTTCTTGTACATAAATTTAGACTTCTAAAATATTTTAATATCTTTTTATAATTTTCTATAATTCTTATAACCTCCTTTTTCCTCTTATAGAAAAAGTAGCATCCACACAAACCCACGACATCTCCACTTGTACTTTCGTGAGAGCAAGGCATATTATATACATTAAAATTTGTATATTCTCTTTTGAATGTACATAATAATTCCAAATGTTCTTCAAAGATTACACTTCCAAATTCTTGTAGAAAAGCTTCAATAACCTCCATCTTTCCACATTAAGATTTCAGTTACAACTTATTAAAAATATTAATATTTCTATATTATATATATATATACTAATAAAATAAAAAAAAAAACACTAGAATCTATAATAATTTTTTTTATTGTTCAATCATTTTTTTTTTATTGAAAAAATTATTTTATTTAAATGTATTAAAATGAGTATAAGGGTAATATCCTTTCATAGGAGCAGCCGTCTTAATTTCTAGCTTATAATTAATGCTATCCTTTTCGTCATCTAAAGGAATCTTTGAAATTATATATGAGCCAGTTGATAGGCTCCCAACATCGTTTTCAGTTAAGACATTAAACCTTTTAGGAAGATAAAGCATAGCTCCATCCAATTCCAAGACAATGGCATCTCCATATTTTGTAGTTACCCGTTCAGCTCCTGTAATAGGATAGTCCTTTCCACCTATCATATTTTTAACACTTAAAATATGTTTTATATTTAATTTGTTGAATGAAGCAATTAATTCCGCGTTAATATTCATCGTTTGATAATTTATAATGAAATGTAATAAATTACTAAATAAATTCACAATTTATAGAAAAAATTTTTGTTTTTTTTTTTTTTGGTTACACTTAGTTTTAACATATGTTGTTTGCTCTAATTCATTAAAATTATCGATAATGTTTTTTAATTTTACCCACCACACCCATTGTAAAAACAAAAAAATTCTAATTTCAATTTTATTAGTTTTTATTATTTATATTTATTTATTAATTTCTTAAAATATATTTTGAATTAAAAAAAAAATCACTACTACATCTATAAACATAAGTCTACTTCCCTAATATAACGATCTCCATCTTCGTCCAAATAAAAAACCATCATTTGCCTTCAAAATGATGGTATCTCCCTCTTCATCGTCCAGAAAATCCTCAATTTCCCACAAAAATCAAAAAAGATAGAATTATCAACAATATTTTCCAATTGCTTCTACAAGGTCTGTATGTCTATCTATCTACATATCTCTATGTCTGTCTGGCTGTCTGTCTATCGATCACAACAAAAGAAAGGCTTCAACAATGCACCCACCACTTGTGCATTGCTATCCTATAAAATTTAACGACTTTTTTTTTATTACTTTGTTTTTGAAATTTTTTGAAATTTTACCTACTTTAACACGTGTTCATTTCACCTACTTTAACACGTGTTCAGGAATTTCCCCCCTAATTTTGCCTTTTTTAAAATTTTATGACATTTTTATTGCTTTTTTAAAAATTTTATGACATTTTTATGGCTTTTGGATAATTTTAATGGCTTTTTAATGGCTTTGGAAAAATTTTAATGGCTTTTGGATAATTTTAATGGCTTTTGGATAATTTTAATGGCTTTTGGGTAATTTTAATGGCTTTTTAATGGCTTTTGGGTAATTTTAATGGCTTTTGGGTGATTTTAATGGCTTTTTGGGTAAATTTGGCGTAGAACTCTCATTATACATATACTTTTGTCACCTCCAATGAATGGGACAGATGCTGTTAACAAAAATTATGTGAATATACAAATTACCCATATGCAAGAACATTTAAAAAGGGGTATAAACAAAGAAGTTTTAATTGTAAGAAATGAAATAAAGGATTTAAATAAGAAAATTTCTGACATATATAGTGCAATGATTCATCACAACAAACTTTCATCACAACAACAACAACAACATAATGGAAAAAAGAACGATAATAAATGAACTACATTCTAGAGCACGCAAAAATTTCTTAAGACGGAAAGTAATAAGAAAGGGAATTGATGATCTTTGGCAAGCAGATTTAGTAGAAATGGGTAACTATTCCATTATAAACAACGGATACAAATATATGCTAACAGTTATTGATACATTTTCAAAATATGCTTGGGCTGCAGCAATTAAAGCAAAAACCGCAAATGAAGTTTCCAAAGCTTTCCAGGAAATACTAAGTAAGGGGCGAATACCTAAAAATTTACAAACAGATGACGGAAAAGAATTTTTTAATAAGGAGTTTGGTTTACTAATGCGTAAATATTCAATTAATCATTACTCTACTTATAGTGTAATGAAAGCTTCAATTGTTGAACGCTTTAATCGAACACTAAAAGGTATGATGTGGAGAGAATTTAGTTATAATGGAACATTTCACTGGATTGATATTTATAAAAAACTAGTTGATCAATATAACAGAAAAACTCATAGTAAAATTAAAATGGCGCCTATTGATGTAAAACGTGAACATGAACAACATCTACTGAAAACTGCATTTAGCAGTTTAAAAATGTTTAAATCATCAAGGTTTAAGGTTGGATACTATGTTCGCATAAGTAAATATAAACATATATTTGAAAAAGGTTATACACCAAATTGGACTACAGAAATATTTAAAATAAAATCGATACAGAACACCTACCCAATAACATTTTTACTTGAAGACTATCAAGGAAATCCTATAAAAGGCGCATTTTACAAGGAAGAAATACGTCGTACACGTTATCCTAATACATTTCTGGTGGAAAAAATTTTAAAAGAAAAAGGTGATAAAGCGTATGTTAAATGGTTAGGTTTTCCAAACCAACATAATTCTTGGATAAGTAAAAATGAAATATTATAAGAAAACAAATACAAAAAAAAAGTTTTTCTAATAAATGTATAAATTTAATAAAACAAAAAAACTCAAGCATTTTCATTTCATTTACAATTTACCATTCAGGATGTCAATTACTTTAGCTTTAAGTGGAAATTCATCAATCCTAACGGCAAATTATTTCCCACCAATAGATCTAAAAGATGACTATGAATGTTCTCTAGTTGATTTTCATTCATATAACTCTATTCCTAATGTAGATTATGATAATAATTTATTTCATATAGGAGATAAAATAATTGAAATTCCTATTGGATCATACGAGTTACAAGATATTGTTGATTATATAGTTGGGCAGTATAAAGCAGAAAATTATAATAAATCTATTCTCATTAAAGCTAATAATAATACTTTACAAATTGAAATAACTTCATCCCACGATGCAATTTTATTTAATCGAAAACGATCCATTGGTACGCTGTTAGGTTTTAGTGAAGAAATTTTAAAGGCTGGTATGAAACATATATCAAATCAACCTGTAAATATATTAAAAGTGAATGCTATACAAATTCAGTGTAACATCATAACAGGAGCATATATGAATAATTCTCCCGCACATATACTACACGAGTTCGCATTAGACGTACCACCAGGCTATAAATTAGATGTTATTGCTAATAACCTAATTTATTTACCAGTAAACGTCAAAGAAATAACATATCTCAAAATTTGGATTGTTGACCAAGAAAATCGTGCAGTTAATTTCAGAGGTGAAGAAATAACACTTAGATTACATCTAAGACCCAGAAAAAAATGATAATTTAAAATAAAACTAAGCACATTAAAGTTAATAGGGTCATTCCTACTAATCATATTAAAGCTATAAGACCATCATTATCGAAAGAAAACACCACCTTTTTAAAATTGCTTAAGTTAAAAATAAAGAAAAATGTCTGATATACTCAATGTCATTGAAAACCCGTATTCTGATGAAAATATAATAAAAAAAGATTATCACAGCTATGTGCCCTATATTCAATCATTTAAAAACAATGATGAAATTCGAATTACACTACAAAATCAAGACTTATATGTTCTTCCGTCTGAAAGCTACTTATATATAGAAGGAAACATAAAAAACACTAAAGGTGAAGAAGCGTCAGAAAATACTAGATTGAGGAATAATTGTGTTGCATACTTATTTGATGAAATACGGTATGAGATTAATGGTGTTGAAATTGATCGTACTCGATACTTGGGAATATCCAGTACAATTAAGAATTATGTCTCACTAAATGAATTTGAAAGCAATATGATGAGAAATGCAGGGTGGAATATTTCTGAAGACCTGTCAATGCGAAAATTTAATTTTTATATTCCCCTTAAACTACTATTGGGATTTGCTGAGGATTTCAATAAAATAATTTTAAATAGTAAACATGAACTTATTCTTTTACGAAGTTCAAAGGATGATAAGGCGTATTACTCTACAGATGCTAATGAAAAATTAAGTTTATCGATTAAAAACATAACATGGAGAATACCACATATTCACCTATCAGATACACGAAAAATACAAATAATGAAGATTATAAAGGAGGGTGTTTCATTACCCATAGCATTTCGCAGTTGGGACTGTTATTTTAATCCAACATTTTCCGGAGGCAGAAATCACAACTGGAATATTAAACTATCAGTGAATAGAGAAAGGCCAAGATTTCTTTTATTCGTATTAGAAAACGATAATAAATATATACATTCAGATTTGAAAAATGTTAAAGTGCATTTAAATTCAGAATCGTATCCATATGATGATTTAAATTTAAAATTTGAGGAGAGTCGATACGCTATTTTGTATGATATGTATGCTAAGTTTCAACAAAATTACTATATGAGAGAAGCACAACCTCTTCTTTCATGTGAGAAATTTAAAAATATTCCAATTGCAGTAGTTGATGTTAGTTATCAAAATGAAATTGTTAAAAATGGGCCTATCGATGTGAAAATTGAGTTCGAGACAAGTAGTCCAGTATCAAAAAATACAAATGCTTATTGTTTAATCCTACACGATCGTATGATGGAGTACACACCTTTAACTGGAATTGTTCGAAAAGTTATATAATCTATTTTAAAATACATTCTAATACTTACTTTTTTTTTCATTTAATTTCTATTAAATAAAGAATAAAACTGTTGGTTTTTTTTTAAATAAATTTTGTTTTTTTTTTATTTTATGTGTATATAGGTGTATATATTTACATATATTTACATTTACATATTCTATACTAATTATTTAGTGACTCAATATCACTAATTAACCTACTTAATTCTAAATCACCATTATCAGTATCTAACTGATAATGGTGCCATGCAAGTGTATTAATCTCATCATTTCTTATTTTACGTTTACTATCAATAAAATTTAAAGCTATTTTATTAGCTCTATTTGTTAGTATTGTGTGTAACTTAGATGTGAATGTGTACATACATGCCCCTACTGATTTCTTATTAAATAAGACATGTTTATAATGATCTATATTATAATTGTCTACCACGCATTTTTTAACCCCCTTAGCTTTTTTAACATCTTTATCATCTTCAACTGTGAAAGAATAAACTTTGGGTCCTAAGCCTACATATTCAGTGATGAATTTACCTTCAGTTTCATCTTTCATCATTCCAAGTACTTTTTTATTTAATTGAGGAAAGTTAAATGGATTATTTTGTAAATATGCTGATGTGTCAAAGAGTGTTTTTAAATCTCCTCTTATATCATCATAGAAATCATCAGTTTTAATTGAGTAAATAAAAGAGTCAGTGTCCATATAATTGAGATTTATATTATCTCCGAATTTAGGTTTCATATACTCATAATGGAAATCATACATTTTCCATTTTGATAGATCAAGTACACAAAAGCCTAAATAAATGGGTTTATTGTAATATGTCAAAGTTTTGTTCATTTGTACAGCCCATAATTTATCAGTAAACTGTGAAATACTGTGAAAATTTGGTTTTGCTATAAGTTCACCTACACCCAATTTATTGCGATTAGTACGACCCCATTCACTAACCAACCGAACGTCTTTTCTCTTATCGACATTTTCCATGGTTTTACCATACACAGCATTATTGAGCAATTTATAGAAATCTTTTTCAAATTGATTCTTAGCTTCTGTTCTATGTGTCGTATTTAAATCTATGTATGTCTTTAACCACGGCTTTTGATTAAATTTCAGAATTCGGTGAACTTTTTCCAAAACCAATCCATTATTTAAACATTGCTCTAATGTTTTATAATGTATGACATATTTCTTTTTGTTAGATAGATCAGCAATTAATTTTTCATATTTACTTCCACCAATTATTTTGTTTTCCACACAGAATGGCAGGTCATTATGATAATCATGACAGCTAGACGGGTATGATAAATCGACTTCATAAATATAACCAACATCTGAGTTATGTGGAATATTTTTGGGGTGAATGAAGTCATTTGTCCAACTGAAGCCTCCATATGGTAGTGACTCTGACATTGCCCAACCATAAAGATTATTTGCGTCTAAATATAAAATGTATTCGGAGGGTTTTGTAGGATCATAATCATTAAGATATTTATGATTCGCCTTACTATACCTCTTACTACATTGTGAAAGACCACCACGAATTCCTCGTTTAATAAAATTATACATTTCTAGATCTGTTAATAATTCTAGCTCAATTCTTGTATATTTTAACATTGCATCCCAAGAAAGCCCTGGGATGGTATAATAATGTGGAGGATCTAGGTTATAAATCTTCTTACAGAGCTTTCTGAAGTTTTCAAATATATCTGTAAGTAACAACACGTCAGTTTTTAAATACAGCTCCATGTAATCCTTAATAGTCTCGCAATCAAATTTTGTCCATATATTTTGTGCTAGCAAATAATCTTCTTCTGAACATTTTTTATCATTTAACCTACTATAAAATGCTTCAATTGGTGGGAGTTTCTTTTCATTTAATTTTTCAAATGAATTTAAATATTCATAAGGAAAAACACCCTTTCGCTTCATAAGAGAAAACTTCTCAGCATCTGGAAAATATTTTCTAACTGCATTTAAATCTTGATCATTGAGGTTACTAGCTAATGATTCCAAACCAGATGCCATAAATCTTAAAGAGTCTAAAAATCTAAGCTCAATTTTTTTTCCAGTTTTATAAACTCGCACCTTTTCAAGTTGTTTTGAAATAATATGCTGAGGAATATTTTGCTTCACTTTTCTTATATACAACTCATTTATATAATCATCAATTTCTTCATCAGTATATACCCGAACAGTATGCGACAAAGAAATGTATAATTCTTTATTTATTGGAATTACATTTGTCTCCCCTTTAATACTAAGTAATTCTTTAATAAATAAGTGACAGTCATATTTCGAAAAATTATGGAAAAATATAGGAATAAAATTTGGAATTTTAAAATTTAAATTACACGAACTATGTGCAGCCCCTCTATATTTTCCTGATAAGTGGCAGTGATCTCTCACAGCTAGTTCATCGCCTAGTGCTAAACCGCAAATATGACAGTTAATAGAGTTTAAAAATTGTTCTTCTTCTAAGGGGGTTAATGAATGCATGGGGACAATTTTTTCATAATACTTCTTATACATTTGTCTACATTCATTTATTAAATTATTTACAAAATGTTGCCCTACATTAACACTACTACTACTACTACTAAACATTTTAAACTTATCTAAATTTTCATTAAAATTACACTTAATATTAAAACCATATGCACATGGAACATGTTTTTTTGTAAATCTACTATTTTCATTAATACTACTTACATCTACTTCCTCGAGAACGCATTCAAAATCCGCATACACAGTGAACGGGAGATTCATTTGTCGCTCATGATGGGAAAACTTTATGATGGATTTGTCTCCCTCCGGCATCTTGGGAATGCACTCTCCACATTCTTTTTCTTTGTGAAAAATCATTTTTTCCGGTATATCTGTGTGGTAAAGGCATGCGTTGCAAAATATAATTCTTCCATTATGCGCAGATATTTGACTTGAAAGTAGTCTAAGAAAAGAAATAAATTTATTAAATTGAATAGATTTTTTTTTTAAAAAAATTTTATATAAGTTTTTGATAACTACCTTGAAATATTGTTTATTAGAATGTAGTGCATTTTATCACCACATTCGTCTTCCAGCAGCATAAGGTTTATATGCATATTTTTTTCCTTTTTGGTAATGTAGTATGGTCCAATAACAGCCTTGGATTTCCTATCAAACCCGAACACATTTACACTTATATCAGTATTATTTCTTTCAAATACTTTAATATCTTTCACATCAGTAGGAAATTGCATTGATGTGAAATTAAGTGTTCTACCGCAATCAAGCTTAATATTATTGTCAGCAATATTTGGTATATTGTAAATTGTCTGCCTATGTGTATTAATATTATCACCATTATAAAATGCTGCTATTACACTCCATTTAAAGCAAAATACATCATTGTTTTGAATGTTGACACAAGCTTTCTTCCTCGCCAGCTCTACGGGTGTAGGTATATATTGGGATCCTGATAATGGTGATGCTTTATTTATGTTTATTTCCAGCCATTTAATTTGGATAAGCGTCCAACCAGAATCTCTTTCTTGAAACTCAGACATCTTCGCCTTATTCTTTTCAAATTGAAGTGTGAGAGCTGAGCCAATATTGTCTGCCCTTGATAAGCGTATCATTTCCGTATTGTGGTACATATCAGTTTCTGGTTTAAGAGGATGTGCTGGTAGCTTATATCGAGCTGTCAATTCCAAATTAAATTTCACAATTATGTGCTCAGCCAGACAATTATTTAATCATTTCTGAACATACATTTGACCCTCTTTCAAATATTCATTTACATTCAAATTCAAATCTCCTTTCGGGAAACGGTACGTCAAAAGTCGAGATTTAAATGAATTTTTTATCAATTGAATCCGGTTTCCAATTCTCTCCTGTACAATTTTCTTGTGTTCGGGTTGGGAGCAATGAATAAACCACTGTTGTGGTTGAATTTTAACATTACAATCCTCACACATAATAAAAGATTCTGAACATGACTCAGGCTTTTGTTGTTTAAATGGTATATTTGATTGTAACATCGATAGACGCTTCCTAGATGCATCCGATGTTGAAGGATGTTCATCCATTTCTTCTACTTGTTGTTGTTGTTGCTCTTGTTGGTGTTGTTGTTGTTGTTGCTGTTGTTGTTGTTGTTGTTGCTGCTGTTTTTGTTGCTGTTGTTGCTGTTGAAGGAAATCTAGATGGATTTCCATATGTTTTTTCCTCTCCATTGATGTCAGGGATAAATGATTGCACACATCACATGGCACATGAATTTAAATATGTTTTTTTAATTTTTGTTTCTTTTTATATTGGTTTTGGCAAATTTCACAAATTAGTACACTAGCCATTATTATTATTTTAAAATATTAATTTCTTTTTTTTATTTTCACAAAAAAAAAAACAAACTTTCTTAAGCAAGTCTACTTTAGAAACTAATGAATAGAATATATTTAAAACCTTTTATATACTTTCAAATATCTATACAATCGTAAATTTACTTATCAACAAATAAAATGCCAGACTGTCTCTGTATATCTGTCTGTCTGACTAACTTTCCTTTTCCCCCTTTTTATCTTCTCTTTTCTTTTAAAAATCATAAATAAATACTTTGAATTTTTATTTCCCTATCCACTCCAAAATAAAAATAGAAACACCAATTGCATCTATACAATTTTTTTTTAATAACTAAATAAAATCATAATTTATAGATACTTTGAATTTATTCTTCAACCCCAAATAAAATTGAAAAACCATTTGCTGTTACGAAGCCAGTCTGTCTGTATGTCTGTCTATCCATCCAATAATATTTTCGTCGATCACCCAAACAAACAAAATAACAACAACCCTCCATCTGGTTACCCATAAACACACACACAACAAAAAAGGACTTTTATCAGAAATGTGTATTTTCTCCCAACAATCCACAAAACACACACAAAAATAAAAAAAAATATTTTTCCAATTTCTTCCTCAAGGTCTGTCTGTGTATCTATCTATCTATATTCAAGACACACTCCAATACAATACCCTTATCATCTCACACCCCATAAATTATTAATTTTAATATCAGCGCTTTGAAAAAATTGTCCACAAAATTTTTTTTCAAAATCAAGTGCATCGACAAGTACACAGTATGTCTGTCTTCCACAAAACACACACAAAAATAAATCACATCTTTTCTCAAGTGTATCTACACAGTAAGTCCGTCTATCGATCACAACAAAAGAAAGGCTTCAACAAGTGCATCGACAAGTACACAGTATGTCTGTCTTCCACAAAACACACACAAAAATAAAAAAAAATATTTTTCCAATTTCTTCCTCAAGGTCTGTCTGTGTATCTATCTATCTATATTCAAGACACACTCCAATACAATACCCTTATCATCTCACACCCCATAAATTATTAATTTTAATATCATAAAAAAAATTAAAAAAAATGCGCTTATCAGCTTTGTGTGTTTCCTCAACAAAAATTTTTTCTTCACATAATTCAAGAAAATAAAAAGATAGAATTATCAACAATATTTTCCAATTGCTTCTACAAGGTCTGTATGTCTATCTATCTACATATCTCTATGTCTGTCTGGCTGTCTGTCTATCGATCACAACAAAAGAAAGGCTTCAACAATGCACCCACCACTTGTACATTGCTATCCTATAAAACATAACGACTTTTTTTTTATTACTTTGTTTTTGAAATTTTTTAAAAAAATTTTCAAGAATGGTTTCATATTTCCCTATCCACTCCAAAATAAAAATAGAAACACCAATTGCATCTATACAATTTTTTTTTTTAATAACTAAATAAAATCATAATTTATAGATACTTTGAATTTATTCTTCAACCCCAAATAAAATTGAAAAACCATTTGCTGTTACGAAGCCAGTCTGTCTGTATGTCTGTCTATCCATCCAATAATATTTTCGTCGATCACCCAAACAAACAAAATAACAACAACCCTCCATCTGGTTACCCATAAACACACACACAACAAAAAGGACTTTTATCAGAAATGTGTATTTTCTCCCAACAATCCACAAAACACACACAAAAATAAAAAAAATATTTTTCCAATTTCTTCCTCAAGGTCTGTCTGTGTATCTATCTATCTATATTCAAGACACACTCCAATACAATACCCTTATCATCTCACACCCCATAAATTATTAATTTTAATATCATAAAAAAAAAATAAAAAAATGCGCTTATCAGCTTTGTGTGTTTCCTCAACAAAAATTTTTTCTTCACATAATTCAAGAAAATAAAAAGATAGAATTATCAACAATATTTTCCAATTGCTTCTACAAGGTCTGTATGTCTATCTATCTACATATCTCTATGTCTGTCTGGCTGTCTGTCTATCGATCACAACAAAAGAAAGGCTTCAACAATGCACCCACCACTTGTGCATTGCTATCCTATAAAATTTAACGACTTTTTTTTTATTACTTTGTTTTTGAAATTTTTTAAACAAATTTTCAAGAATGGTTTCATATTTCCCTATCCACTCCAAAATAAAAATAGAAACACCAATTGCATCTATACAATTTTTTTTTTTTAATAACTAAATAAAATCATAATTTATAGATACTTTGAATTTATTCTTCAACCCCAAAAAAAATTGAAAAACCATTTGCTGTTACGAAGCCAGTCTGTCTGTATGTCTGTCTATCCATCCAATAATATTTTCGTCGATCACCCAAACAAACAAAATAACAACAACCCTCCATCTGGTTACCCATAAACACACACACAACAAAAAGGACTTTTATCAGAAATGTGTATTTTCTCCCAACAATCCACAAAACACACACAAAAATAAAAAAAATATTTTTCCAATTTCTTCCTCAAGGTCTGTCTGTGTATCTATCTATCTATATTCAAGACACACTCCAATACAATACCCTTATCATCTCACACCCCATAAATTATTAATTTTAATATCATAAAAAAAAAATAAAAAATGCGCTTATCAGCTTTGTGTGTTTCCTCAACAAAAATTTTTTCTTCACATAATTCAAGAAAATAAAAAGATAGAATTATCAACAATATTTTCCAATTGCTTCTACAAGGTCTGTATGTCTATCTACATATCTACTATCTCTACATATCTCTATGTCTGTCTGGCTGTCTGTCTATCGATCACAACAAAAGAAAGGCTTCAACAATGCACCCACCACTTGTGCATTGCTATCCTATAAAATTTAACGACTTTTTTTTTATTACTTTGTTTTTGAAATTTTTTTAAATTTTACCTACTTTAACACGTGTTCATTTCACCTACTTTAACACGTGTTCAGGAATTTCCCCCCTAATTTTGCCTTTTTTAAAATTTTATGACATTTTTATTGCTTTTTTAAAAATTTTATGACATTTTTATGGCTTTTGGATAATTTTAATGGCTTTTTAATGGCTTTGGAAAAATTTTAATGGCTTTTGGATAATTTTAATGGCTTTTGGATAATTTTAATGGCTTTTGGGTAATTTTAATGGCTTTTTAATGGCTTTTGGGTAATTTTAATGGCTTTTGGGTGATTTTAATGGCTTTTTGGGTAAATTTGGCGTAGAACTCTCATTATACATATACTGACAAATTTAAAATTCTTTTATTCTCTATATCAATATTATTTACGTTGAGTTTGATACCGAATTTTTTTGAAATGTTGTTTCTTGTTATATCTCCTATATATTTTTGATTATAGTAATGACCAAATTTGTCAACAGTCATAATTTTTTTATTTATTTATTTATTTAAAAGTTATTCAATTATATTTGCTTCCCTTAGTTCTTCGATTATAGATATTCACCCCTATCGTGAAAAACAAGTGGAATTTTTGTTCCCATGAAATTTTTATTCCCCTCGAAGGGAAAAATGCTATCGTGAAACTCACGTGAAAAATTTTTCGCCCTACCAGTTCTCGGTGAATGTAAAAAAGAAGAAATATTAAAAAACATTAAGAAAAATTTTTTTGTTCAAAAATATACACATATATTTTAAAGAAAAGTTAAAAAACTAACAAAACAAAATATATTGTATTGGAGTGATTACAACATTAGCTTATTGCGCTTTTATGTAGTAAAACAATTTTTAAAATTCTGCCACCACGTCTTGGAAAAGCTTCATAACTTCTCAGGCAATCGACCAGTTTTTTGCATTTTGTTGAACAATATACATATAAGTTTGTGCCTCTTTTAACGGAAACTGACCTTAAAATTAATTTTGTAAACTTCAATATTTGAATTATGAGAAGAATTACTTACATAAATGTTTTGTTCCCCAGCAGAAATAAAGTGAGAAATTCAAAGGGAAAAGTGAACAAATTACGAGGGAAAAAATTGTTCACGATAAGGGGAATTTTTCGCGCGAACATTTTTTTCACGTTATTATTCTCCTATGAATTAATTTTTTTCATGGGAGTTTTTCATGATCGCAAATACGTGAAAAGGGAACAAATTACGGGGGAAAAATTATTCACGATAGGGGTGATTATTTCATTAGAATGATTATTGTTACCAGCATGTTGTGATGCTATTAACAGCCTCAATCGGTCTACAATTTCATTAGGATTATCCCAGTATATATAGTTCGGTTTATTAAGATTTACCTCCATTAAACCCTTACCAACGTGAGTAGTTGTAGTAAACAATTTATTTATTATTTTTTTATATTTATAACCTCTGTTTCCATTGATTTGATTATTAGGATCATAGTTTCTTCGATGTGCATTTGTATCAAGTAAAATATTTTTATATATTGCTAGCTCTGACGAATCGAATTGTTTTGGATTTTTATGAAAAAGTAATGAGTATAACCCTGGGGTTAGTGCCCAAGACTTTTGACCTATTATTATTTTATCATCGGTTAGCTTTAAAATAGAATTTCCAAATTTCCAGTCTCCATTTTCCATTTTATGAGGTCCAAATATAGTGTCAAGCTTTTTATTTCCATTTAGGGTTGATAAATCAAACTCCCAATCGGATGATTGAGAATAAAATTGTTCATTTTTCGATTTATCATTTACTTCATCTTCACTATTACTATTATAGTCTTCTTCTTCTTCTTCTTCTTCTTCTTTATCCCTTTTTATTTTATTAGGTGCTGAATTAATGTTTTTCTCGTTCAATAATTTTTTCTTAGGAGTGCTGGTGAATATAGTATTATTTTCCGTTTTTATTTTAGTATTGTGCTTACATTTATATTTTTCGTCTGTGGGTATTGTTAGATTTGACGAATCTGACAATTTGACTAGTTTCTTTAGAGGTTCTGTTAAAGGTTTAAACGTTCTTTCTAAATTATTACATTTTTCCAATTCTCCCAGTCTTATGCTTTGAAATTTTTTCTTTAAAATTTTTTTGGATTTCACCAACTCTTTTAAAATATTTTCTTCCATGATGATAACTTTGATGAAAAAAAAAAAAAGCTAAACAGCTTCTTTAAACAGCTAAACAGCTTCTTTAAACAGCTAAACAGCTTCTTAAAACAGCTAAACAGCTTTTGAAAACAGCTAAACAGCTTTTGAAAACAGCTAAACAGCTTCTTAAAACAGATAAACAGCTTTTGAAACCAGTTAAACAGCTTTTGAAAACAGCTAAACAGCTTCTTAAAACAGATAAACAGCTTTTGAAACCAGTTAAACAGCTTTTGAAAACAGCTAAACAGCTTCTTAAAACAGATAAACAGCTTCGTGGAATAATTTTAACAGTTTCCAAGTGGAAAAAAAACGTATTTAATATTAATAGGTATACGTCTGATGTAGTTAATAGTATATATATGACTAAATCTGAATAAATAGATCAAAGCCTTTTCTATAACGTCCAGTATATGTATATAGCGGGTACTACTTCACTTGGATTTTAAGTCGTTAAAAGGTCAACTTCCTATAGGTTTAGTATGGGCGGAAGTAATAAAAGCCATTAAAAGGTCATCGTTGTTTTTTTTAGCCATTAAAATTTTTTTTAGCCATTAAAAATTTTTTTTAGCCATTAAAATGTCATAAAATTTTTAAAAAAGCCATAAAAATGTCATAAAATTTTTAAAAAAGCCATAAAAATGTCATAAATTTTTAAAAAAGCCATAAAAATGTCATAAAATTTTAAAAAAGGTAAAATTAGGGGGGAAATTCCTGAACACGTGTTAAAGTAGGTGAAATAAAAGGTCATCGTTGTTTTTTTTAGCCATTAAAATTTTTTTTAGCCATTAAAATTTTTAAAAAAGCCATAAAAATGTCATAAAATTTTAAAAAAGGTAAAATTAGGGAGGAAATTCCTGAACACGTGTTAAAGTATGTCAAATGAACACGTGTTAAATTTTATAGGAAAGCAATGCACAAGTGGTGGGTGCATTGTTGAAGCCTTTCTTTTGTTGTGATCGATAGACAGACATAGAGATATGTAGATAGATACACAGACAGACCTTGAGGAAGAAATTGGAAAAATATTTTTGTGTGTGTTTTGTGGATTGTTGAAGCCTTTCTTTTGTTGTGATCGATAGACGGACTTACTGTGTAGATGCACTTGATTTTGAAAAAAATTTTTGTGGACAATTTTTTCAAAGCGCTGATATTAAAATTAATAATTTATGGGGTGTGAGATGATAAGGGTATTATATTGGAGTGTGTCTTGAATATGGATAGATTTACAGACAGACCTTGAGGAAGAAATTGGAAAAATATTTTTTTTTTTATTTTTGTGTGTGTTTTGTGGAAGACAGACATACTGTGTACTTGTCGATGCACTTGTTGAAGCCTTTCTTTTGTTGTGATCGATAGACGGACTTACTGTGTAGATGCACTTGAGAAAAGATATGATTTAGTTTTGTGGATATGTATGCATGTAGATTAATAGGTAGACAGACAGACATACTGTGTACTTGTCGATGCACTTGATTTTGAAAAAAATTTTTGTGGACAATTTTTTCAAAGCGCTGATATTAAAATTAATAATTTATGGGGTGTGAGATGATAAGGGTATTGTATTGGAGTGTGTCTTGAATATAGATAGATAGATACACAGACAGACCTTGAGGAAGAAATTGGAAAAATATTTTTTTTTTATTTTTGTGTGTGTTTTGTGGATTGTTGGGAGAAAATACACATTTCTGATAAAAGTCCTTTTTTGTTGTGTGTGTGTTTATGGGTAACCAGATGGAGGGTTGTTGTTATTTTGTTTGTTTGGGTGATCGACGAAAATATTATTGGATGGATAGACAGACAGACAGACAGACATACAGACAGACTGGCTTCGTAACAGCAAATGGTTTTTCAATTTTATTTGGGGTTGAAGAATAAATTCAAAGTATCTATAAATTATGATTTTATTTAGTTATTAAAAAAAAAAAATTGTATAGATGCAATTGGTGTTTCTATTTTTATTTTGGAGTGGATAGGGAAATATGAAACCATTCTTGAAAATTTTTTAAAAAAAATTTCAAAACAAAGTGTTGGGTGCATTGTTGAAGCCTTTCTTTTGTTGTGATCGATAGACAGACAGCCAGACAGACATAGAGATATGTAGATAGATAGACATACAGACCTTGTAGAAGCAATTGGAAAATATTGTTGATAATTCTATCTTTTTATTTTCTTGAATTATGTGAAGAAAAAATTTTTGTTGAGGAAACACACAAAGCTGATAAGCGCATTTTTTTTATTTTTTTTTATTCGTGATTATGGAGAGCCAGATGTAGGGATGTTGTGGTTGTTGTTGTTTTTTGCTTGTTGTAATGATCGAGTGTATTCGAAACAACTTGTAGAAGTAATTGGAAAATATTTTTGATAAGGCTTTTTTTTTTTCTTGAATTATGTGAAGAAAAAATTTTGTAGAACCAATTGGAAAATATTTTTTGATAAGGCTTTTTTTTTGAATTAGGTGATGAAAAAATAACTAATTAAATTATGAATTTATTAAGTTATTAAAAATAGACAGACAGACAGACAGACAGACAGCTATAGAGATAGATAGATAGACATACAGACCTTGTAGAAGCAATTGAAAAATATTGTTTATAAGACTTCCTTTTTTTTTATTTATATTTATTAAATAAAAAATAAATAAAAATCTAAAAAAGTTTTACGATATATTGTTAATATGTTTATTCTTAGTGATGGATAATAAGTACATAAGTTTACCCCCTAAACTATAAAAAGTTTTCCCCCTGTAACCATCTCATTCTTGGTTAAGTATATAAATACTGTGAAATTTGGTTTTGCTATAAGTTCACCTACACCCAATCGGTTACGGCTGGTACGTTCCCACTCACTAACCAACCGAACGTCTTTTCTCTTATCGACATTTTCCATGGTTAAAAAATATTGGTTGAAAAAAATTATATGGAGCCTATTACAGATTTAATTTTGAAATGTAATTTTTAAATAAAATATAAGCAAAACTATAAAGATAACATGCTTTTATATATATTTTATATCAGTTTTGTTAGAGACAATGCCGCAGCAAGATAGTTTTATAATCGTTGATCTGCAAGGATTTTGTATTGCAAATAAATTATATGCAAAAGAAGTCTGCATTTCAGTCTCTGATTTCGAAAGCCAAACTTTTCTCATTGAATCACCATTAAAATATTCAGAATTAACTAATAAGGATAGGATAACAAATAAATGGTTATATAATCACTTGCATGGATTATATTGGGATACTGGAGAGTCTACACTGAAAGAGTTAATAGAATACTTAATATCAGTTATGAAAAAAAGAAAAGAAGAAGAAGAATATCCTGTTGTATATGTTAAAGGAATTGAAAAAGTTAGATGGTTAAAAGAACTACTTAGAGGAGAAATAGAAATATATATATTTAATTTAGATTATTGGAATTGTCCGAATATAAAAACTTTATATAAAAATAATTCTAATATAAATAATTGTAAAAATCATAATAATATCAATCAAATATGTGCTGAAAAGAATGTAATTTTACTTAGAAATTTTCTAAATTTATATCTAAATAAAGAAAACCTTATTAATCAATAAAACATTTGAAGTTAATAATTTTATTTTTTTAGTTAATCCTTAGTCTTTATACAGAGTACATTACTTTTACTATTTTAAATATTTTTCTTCATACTTATCACCTATTTTGCTACAGTTCTTTCGTGTAATTCGTATGATTTGGTTTAGTTAGTGTGATTTGTTTTGCTTTGTTGCTGTTTGATGTAAATTCCGTACTCTTTACACTTCATATTTGCTCGTTTATATCACACTAATTACAATTAATTTGCAATTGTATGTTTTTTTTTTTTTGTTATATGTATTTTGCACAACATAGCATTTGATTTGTTAGCAAAGAGTGAGCAACAATCAGTATTTAAAAAACAAACGAATGTCTTGAAACGGCTTTAAATGCATTTGTACAGAGGTTTAATACATACATATTATTATGAAAAATGTTTATTCACAATACTTTAACATTTCTCGATGTCAAACACTTTATGAACAACATTTGTTAGCATTTAAGTTTATTAATCTTTATAAACGTATTTTTAATTTTAAATCTGAAAAAACTGAAAAAAAAAGAAATATAATAAAACACAATTTTTTTTTACTTTTTTTTTATCTTTTTATTTTTATTTATTATAAATCATCATCATCATCATCATCACTTCCCATTTCACTATTGGAAGTGAGATCAATTTGCATGGAACATAGTATATTAGGCGGGGGGAACTTTATCTATTGCATAACACTCCCCCACCTTTTGATCATATCCTTTTCCAACTTCTTGCACAACCAAGGCATAAATAGTGGGTGCATCCTAGGAATATAAGCTCCTTTCCATATAAAATAGTGCAAACCAATTTCGCATTTATAACGTCTTTTGTATAGAACTTCCAACGGAGAATCGGGAGCTCGATTCTCTTCCTCCTGCTTTTTTATAAACTGCAGAATTTTTTTGTATCTTCTCCTTCTTTTGCTGCAGTTTTTTCATTTTTTTGTTTTGTTTTGTTAATTTAAGAATTTGTAATGAACAAATATTTATTCTAACTACTCTATTTATATTTAAAAAAAAAAATTTTTTTTTGTTTATGTGTACAAGCAAAAGGCATTGCACTTGAAAATATGTCAACGCAAGCAATTTGACTAAAAAATACTAGATTCGAAATATTATGAGGAATAATATTCCAAAACATAATGTGTAAATGCAAGCAGACAGAAAATAAGCCAATGCACTTGAAATAAAGTAATAAGCAATATAGAAAATAGTTTAAAATAAGAAATTGAATGAAAATTGTTGTCTTGGTTGTGTAAGAGGGTGGAAAAATGCTTATTGAGATAAAAAACTAATTGTAGTGAGTTTGTCAAACCACATCACAACTACATAAAAATAATGTGTAGAGTGTCTATTATAACACAACTATCCAACAATAACAATACTAAGAACAATATAAAATTCATAATTTAATTTTTCTGCAACATGGAACCGCTTGACACCTCTTTAAGTGTGACCACACATAAGACAATGTTTATGTGTACAAGCAATAGGCATTGCACTTGAAAATATGTCAACGCAAGCGATTTGACTAAAAAATATTAGATTCGAAATATTATGAGGAATAATATTCCAAAACATAATGTGTAAATGCAAGCAGACAGAAAATAAGCCAATGCACTTGAAATAAAGTAATAAGCAATATAGAAAATAGTTTAAAATAAGAAATTGTATGGATAGATATATAGACAGGCATAAGTACAGACTGTTTTAGAGCAATTGGTGTTTTACATGTATTTGTTTATGATTAAGAATTCATATCAGAGCTATAATTATAATTATAATCTTATTCCATCACCAACTTTAGATCTTCGAATATCTCGTTGTATACTTTTAACGAAACAGATTCCTTAAAACAGCTAAACAGCTTTTTAAAACAGCTAAACAGCTTTTTAAAACAGCTAAACAGCTTTTTAAAACAGTTAAACAGCTTTTTAAAACAGTTAAACAGCTTTTTAAAACAGCTAAACAGCTTTTTAAAACAGCTAAACAGCTTTTTTAAAACAGCTAAACAGCTAATTAAAACAATTTCTCCCACATTAGCGCAAAACTCCCATTACCCCATATACAAATACATTTAATTGTGATCACTTGTGTTTACAATTTATATATAAAAATATGGTTTGAAATAAAAATAACATTTTAACGTTTGATTTCCTTCATAATTTTTTCTATTTTACAATTTTTTCTTATTATCTAAATTTACAATTTATCTTATCATTTAAAAAACATAAAATTAATTAAAAATCTATATTTACGTTGAGAAGATTGCCATTATCCTCTTCCATAAGTTCAGGATAGTTATTTATTCTAAAATGACCCCATGCATATGTATCAACACCATTATCTCTAATAAATCTCTTATCATCTGAATAGCTTAAAGTTAACTTATTTATATGTTGAGTATATATTTGATGAGCCTTAGATCTAAATATATACATTGAATCATAATATAATTTCTTTTCTAATAGACATTTTCTAAAGTCATTTATACTTAATTTACTAGTTACACAATGCTTAACCCCCTTAATTTTTTTAATTTCCTGACCTACCCTATCAATTTTCACTGAATACATTTTAGCCCTTAATCCAATGAATTCCTTAATAATTTTTCCATTACACTCATCCTTCATCATCCCTAAAACTTTTTTATTAAGAAGTGGGATATTGTAGACATTATCTATCGGATATGCAGATGTATCAAAATGAGTATTTATATCATTTTTAATATCTCTGTATAGATCATCTGTTTTAATATCATATATGAAGGAATCCGTATCCATATAGTTTAAACGAATATTATCAAGATATTTGGGTTTCATGTAATCATAATGAAAATTATACATTTTCCATTTTGATAGTTCTAAAACGGAAAACCCAATAAAAATTGGTTTGTTATATACAGTACTTACTCTTCTCAATTCAATAGCCATCATATTGTCATTAATTTTAAGTGCGCTATGAAAATTATGTTTAGCTATTAAAGCTCTAGCTCCTAACCGTTTACGTCTGTTCTCCCATTCGCACACTATTTTAATGTCCTTTCTCTTGTCAACATTTTTCCATAGTCTTTCCATAGACAGTATTATTTAAAAGTTTAAAAAAATTTTGTTCAAAAGAGTTTTTAGCTAAAGTCCGATGATGATTATTCAAATCAATATATATCTTTAGCCAATCTGATTGATTAAATTCAAGAACTCTATGAATTTTTTTTTAGAATTAATCCATGTTGAATACATTGCTGCAATGTACGGTAGTGTATTACATAGTTAGTTTTATTATTTAAATCTGCTATTAGTTTTGTCTGTTTCATTATTTAAATTTTTTTTGTTTTTCCACACAAAATGGTAAATCATTATGAAAGTCGTGTAACGCGGATGGATATTCCAAATCTACTTCTAGTATATAACCTAATGGAGAATCGTCTTTTATATTAGTGACATCAAAATTATCAATATTTTACATCCATTTAAAATTTTTATAGGGAAGATATTGCGACATTGCATAGCCGTATAAATTATTAACATCTAAATACATTAGATAATTTTGATTCCTTGTTAGAGTTATAATCATTTATATATTTATTGTTAGCAATAGAATGTCGTTTACTGCATTGTACAATACCTACCCTTAAGGTTTTCTTTATTTAGATATAAATTTAGAAAATTTCTAAGTAAAATTACATTCTTTTCAGCACATATTTGATTGATATTATTATTATGATTTTTTACAAATATTTATATTAGAATTATTTTTATATAAAGTTTTTATATTCGGACAATTCCAATAATCTAAATTAATTAAGCATATATTACTTGAAATTATTAATTTAGCCTTTTCGGTAAAAACAGTTGATTATACAAGATTCTCATCATTTTTATTACGTATTAGAATCAATTCATGTTTTGCATTCAATAATATTATTGTTATAGTCTTCAGCGAATCCCAACAACAATTTAAGTGGTACATAAAAATTAAAATAGCCACTTACGAGATCAATATCATTAATTTTATTCCGTCGAGCATTTTACATTCCATTTCTATCTATCTATTGGTTATAATAAAACCAATTTTTTAATAGTACTTGATGTTCCTAATAGTCTCGTTTGATTAATTTCAACACCATTTACTTCGTAACGGATTTCATCAAATGTATGTGCTGCAGAAGATACTAATTTTGTATTGCTATCATCTTTATCCTTCTACATATATAAAACTTTTCCGACGGTAAATCATACAAGTCTGGATTTTGTATTGTAATACGAATTTTATCGTTATTATTGTAAGATTGTAAATGTGGGGTATACGTATGGTAGGCCTTTTAATTTTATTTGCATCGGACAAAGGTTTATCCAGAACATCTATTATTGAACTCATGGTTTCTTCAATTTTAAATTTAATGATTTTAGAAATTCTTTATTTGATTGCGTTAAGTTGATATTTTTTTTTTTTAATGAATTCTATGAATTTAATTTATTTTTCAATATTTTGTTAGCAGAAGAAGAAGAAGAAGAACGTAAAACTTCAATATTTTGTTAGCAGAAGAAGAAGAAGAAGAACGTAAAACTTGGTTTTTTAGGTTATATAATTCTTGTAAATAGTCATTATTTTATTGGTTTTTAATGAATTCTATGAATTTAATTTTTTTTTTCAATAT
This sequence comes from Pollenia amentaria, assembly GCA_943735925.1. NCBI lineage: Eukaryota > Metazoa > Arthropoda > Insecta > Diptera > Polleniidae > Pollenia > Pollenia amentaria. The sequence goes on along the minus strand of OX031006.1, from coordinate 117,462,721 downwards.
TTTGTTAGCAGGAGAAGAAGAAGAAGAACGTAAAACTTTGTTTTTAGATATATTATTCTTGTAAATTGGCAAATAAATGAGATTCTCATTTATTTGACTGGCAAATAAATGAGATTCCTCGGAATCTCATCTATTTGCCAATTTCTTCTTCTTCTGCTAACAAAATATTGAAAAATAAATTAAATTCATAGAATTCATTAAAAAAAAAAAATATCAACTTAACGCAATCAAATAAAGAATTTCTAAAATCATTAAATTTAAAATTGAAGAAACCATGAGTTCAATAATAGATGTTCTGGATAAACCTTTGTCCGATGCAAATAAAATTAAAAGGCCTACCATACGTATACCCCACATTTACAATCTTACAATAATAACGATAAAATTCGTATTACAATACAAAATCCAGACTTGTATGATTTACCGTCGGAAAAGTTTTATATATGTAGAAGGATAAAGATGATAGCAATACAAAATTAGTATCTTCTGCAGCACATACATTTGATGAAATCCGTTACGAAGTAAATGGTGTTGAAATTAATCAAACGAGACTTTTAGGAACATCAAGTACTATTAAAAAATTGGTTTTATTATAACCAATAGATAGATAGAAATGGAATGTAAAATGCTCGACGGAATAAAATTAATGATATTGATCTCGTAAGTGGCTATTTTAATTTTTATGTACCACTTAAATTGTTGTTGGGATTCGCTGAAGACTATAACAATAATATTATTGAATGCAAAACATGAATTGATTCTAATACGTAATAAAAATGATGAGAATCTTGTATAATCAACTGTTTTTACCGAAAAGGCTAAATTAATAATTTCAAGTAATATATGCATAATTAATTTAGATTATTGGAATTGTCCGAATATAAAAACTTTATATAAAAATAATTCTAATATAAATATTTGTAAAAAATCATAATAATAATATCAATCAAATATGTGCTGAAAAGAATGTAATTTTACTTAGAAATTTTCTAAATTTATATCTAAATAAAGAAAACCTTAAGGGTAGGTATTGTACAATGCAGTAAACGACATTCTATTGCTAACAATAAATATATAAATGATTATAACTCTAACAAGGAATCAAAATTATCTAATGTATTTAGATGTTAATAATTTATACGGCTATGCAATGTCGCAATATCTTCCCTATAAAAATTTTAAATGGATGTAAAATATTGATAATTTTGATGTCACTAATATAAAAGACGATTCTCCATTAGGTTATATACTAGAAGTAGATTTGGAATATCCATCCGCGTTACACGACTTTCATAATGATTTACCATTTTGTGTGGAAAAACAAAAAAAATTTAAATAATGAAACAGACAAAACTAATAGCAGATTTAAATAATAAAACTAACTATGTAATACACTACCGTACATTGCAGCAATGTATTCAACATGGATTAATTCTAAAAAAAAATTCATAGAGTTCTTGAATTTAATCAATCAGATTGGCTAAAGATATATATTGATTTGAATAATCATCATCGGACTTTAGCTAAAAACTCTTTTGAACAAAATTTTTTTAAACTTTTAAATAATACTGTCTATGGAAAGACTATGGAAAAATGTTGACAAGAGAAAGGACATTAAAATAGTGTGCGAATGGGAGAACAGACGTAAACGGTTAGGAGCTAGAGCTTTAATAGCTAAACATAATTTTCATAGCGCACTTAAAATTAATGACAATATGATGGCTATTGAATTGAGAAGAGTAAGTACTGTATATAACAAACCAATTTTTATTGGGTTTTCCGTTTTAGAACTATCAAAATGGAAAATGTATAATTTTCATTATGATTACATGAAACCCAAATATCTTGATAATATTCGTTCAACTATATGGATACGGATTCCTTCATATATGATATTAAAACAGATGATCTATACAGAGATATTAAAAATGATATAAATACTCATTTTGATACATCTGCATATCCGATAGATAATGTCTACAATATCCCACTTCTTAATAAAAAAGTTTTAGGGATGATGAAGGATGAGTGTAATGGAAAAATTATTAAGGAATTCATTGGATTAAGGGCTAAAATGTATTCAGTGAAAATTGATAGGGTAGGTCAGGAAATTAAAAAAATTAAGGGGGTTAAGCATTGTGTAACTAGTAAATTAAGTATAAATGACTTTAGAAAATGTCTATTAGAAAAGAAATTATATTATGATTCAATGTATATATTTAGATCTAAGGCTCATCAAATATATACTCAACATATAAATAAGTTAACTTTAAGCTATTCAGATGATAAGAGATTTATTAGAGATAATGGTGTTGATACATATGCATGGGGTCATTTTAGAATAAATAACTATCCTGAACTTATGGAAGAGGATAATGACAATCTTCTCAACGTAAATATAGATTTTTAATTAATTTTATGTTTTTTAAATGATAAGATAAATTGTAAATTTAGATAATAAGAAAAAATTGTAAAATAGAAAAAATTATGAAGGAAATCAAACGTTAAAATGTTATTTTTATTTCAAACCATATTTTTATATATAAATTGTAAACACAAGTGATCACAATTAAATGTATTTGTATATGGGGTAATGGGAGTTTTGCGCTAATGTGGGAGAAATTGTTTTAATTAGCTGTTTAGCTGTTTTAAAAAAGCTGTTTAGCTGTTTTAAAAAGCTGTTTAGCTGTTTTAAAAAGCTGTTTAACTGTTTTAAAAAGCTGTTTAACTGTTTTAAAAAGCTGTTTAGCTGTTTTAAAAAGCTGTTTAGCTGTTTTAAAAAGCTGTTTAGCTGTTTTAAGGAATCTGTTTCGTTAAAAGTATACAACGAGATATTCGAAGATCTAAAGTTGGTGATGGAATAAGATTATAATTATAATTATAGCTCTGATATGAATTCTTAATCATAAACAAATACATGTAAAACACCAATTGCTCTAAAACAGTCTGTACTTATGCCTGTCTATATATCTATCCATACAATTTCTTATTTTAAACTATTTTCTATATTGCTTATTACTTTATTTCAAGTGCATTGGCTTATTTTCTGTATGCTTGCATTTACACATTATGTTTTGGAATATTATTCCTCATAATATTTCGAATCTAATATTTTTTAGTCAAATCGCTTGCGTTGACATATTTTCAAGTGCAATGCCTATTGCTTGTACACATAAACATTGTCTTATGTGTGGTCACACTTAAAGAGGTGTCAAGCGGTTCCATGTTGCAGAAAAATTAAATTATGAATTTTATATTGTTCTTAGTATTGTTATTGTTGGATAGTTGTGTTATAATAGACACTCTACACATTATTTTTATGTAGTTGTGATGTGGTTTGACAAACTCACTACAATTAGTTTTTTATCTCAATAAGCATTTTTCCACCCTCTTACACAACCAAGACAACAATTTTCATTCAATTTCTTATTTTAAACTATTTTCTATATTGCTTATTACTTTATTTCAAGTGCATTGGCTTATTTTCTGTCTGCTTGCATTTACACATTATGTTTTGGAATATTATTCCTCATAATATTTCGAATCTAGTATTTTTTAGTCAAATTGCTTGCGTTGACATATTTTCAAGTGCAATGCCTTTTGCTTGTACACATAAACAAAAAAAAATTTTTTTTTTTAAATATAAATAGAGTAGTTAGAATAAATATTTGTTCATTACAAATTCTTAAATTAACAAAACAAAACAAAAAAATGAAAAAACTGCAGCAAAAGAAGGAGAAGATACAAAAAAAATTCTGCAGTTTATAAAAAAGCAGGAGGAAGAGAATCGAGCTCCCGATTCTCCGTTGGAAGTTCTATACAAAAGACGTTATAAATGCGAAATTGGTTTGCACTATTTTATATGGAAAGGAGCTTATATTCCTAGGATGCACCCACTATTTATGCCTTGGTTGTGCAAGAAGTTGGAAAAGGATATCGTGTCCTCACTGCCGACAAAAATAACTAGTGCACATATGATCAAAAGGTGGGGGAGTGTTATGCAATAGATAAAGTTCCCCCCGCCTAATATACTATGTTCCATGCAAATTGATCTCACTTCCAATAGTGAAATGGGAAGTGATGATGATGATGATGATGATTTATAATAAATAAAAATAAAAAGATAAAAAAAAAGTAAAAAAAAATTGTGTTTTATTATATTTCTTTTTTTTTTCAGTTTTTTCAGATTTAAAATTAAAAATACGTTTATAAAGATTAATAAACTTAAATGCTAACAAATGTTGTTCATAAAGTGTTTGACATCGAGAAATGTTAAAGTATTGTGAATAAACATTTTTCATAATAATATGTATGTATTAAACCTCTGTACAAATGCATTTAAAGCCGTTTCAAGACATTCGTTTGTTTTTTAAATACTGATTGTTGCTCACTCTTTGCTAACAAATCAAATGCTATGTTGTGCAAAATACATATAACAAAAAAAAAAAACATACAATTGCAAATTAATTGTAATTAGTGTGATATAAACGAGCAAATATGAAGTGTAAAGAGTACGGAATTTACATCAAACAGCAACAAAGCAAAACAAATCACACTAACTAAACCAAATCATACGAATTACACGAAAGAACTGTAGCAAAATAGGTGATAAGTATAACAATAATATTATTGAATGCAAAACATGAATTGATTCTAATACGTAATAAAAATGATGAGAATCTTGTATAATCAACTGTTTTTACCGAAAAGGCTAAATTAATAATTTCAAGTAATATATGCATAATTAATTTAGATTATTGGAATTGTCCGAATATAAAAACTTTATATAAAAATAATTCTAATATAAATATTTGTAAAAAATCATAATAATAATATCAATCAAATATGTGCTGAAAAGAATGTAATTTTACTTAGAAATTTTCTAAATTTATATCTAAATAAAGAAAACCTTAAGGGTAGGTATTGTACAATGCAGTAAACGACATTCTATTGCTAACAATAAATATATAAATGATTATAACTCTAACAAGGAATCAAAATTATCTAATGTATTTAGATGTTAATAATTTATACGGCTATGCAATGTCGCAATATCTTCCCTATAAAAATTTTAAATGGATGTAAAATATTGATAATTTTGATGTCACTAATATAAAAGACGATTCTCCATTAGGTTATATACTAGAAGTAGATTTGGAATATCCATCCGCGTTACACGACTTTCATAATGATTTACCATTTTGTGTGGAAAAACAAAAAAAATTTAAATAATGAAACAGACAAAACTAATAGCAGATTTAAATAATAAAACTAACTATGTAATACACTACCGTACATTGCAGCAATGTATTCAACATGGATTAATTCTAAAAAAAAATTCATAGAGTTCTTGAATTTAATCAATCAGATTGGCTAAAGATATATATTGATTTGAATAATCATCATCGGACTTTAGCTAAAAACTCTTTTGAACAAAATTTTTTTAAACTTTTAAATAATACTGTCTATGGAAAGACTATGGAAAAATGTTGACAAGAGAAAGGACATTAAAATAGTGTGCGAATGGGAGAACAGACGTAAACGGTTAGGAGCTAGAGCTTTAATAGCTAAACATAATTTTCATAGCGCACTTAAAATTAATGACAATATGATGGCTATTGAATTGAGAAGAGTAAGTACTGTATATAACAAACCAATTTTTATTGGGTTTTCCGTTTTAGAACTATCAAAATGGAAAATGTATAATTTTCATTATGATTACATGAAACCCAAATATCTTGATAATATTCGTTCAACTATATGGATACGGATTCCTTCATATATGATATTAAAACAGATGATCTATACAGAGATATTAAAAATGATATAAATACTCATTTTGATACATCTGCATATCCGATAGATAATGTCTACAATATCCCACTTCTTAATAAAAAAGTTTTAGGGATGATGAAGGATGAGTGTAATGGAAAAATTATTAAGGAATTCATTGGATTAAGGGCTAAAATGTATTCAGTGAAAATTGATAGGGTAGGTCAGGAAATTAAAAAAATTAAGGGGGTTAAGCATTGTGTAACTAGTAAATTAAGTATAAATGACTTTAGAAAATGTCTATTAGAAAAGAAATTATATTATGATTCAATGTATATATTTAGATCTAAGGCTCATCAAATATATACTCAACATATAAATAAGTTAACTTTAAGCTATTCAGATGATAAGAGATTTATTAGAGATAATGGTGTTGATACATATGCATGGGGTCATTTTAGAATAAATAACTATCCTGAACTTATGGAAGAGGATAATGACAATCTTCTCAACGTAAATATAGATTTTTAATTAATTTTATGTTTTTTAAATGATAAGATAAATTGTAAATTTAGATAATAAGAAAAAATTGTAAAATAGAAAAAATTATGAAGGAAATCAAACGTTAAAATGTTATTTTTATTTCAAACCATATTTTTATATATAAATTGTAAACACAAGTGATCACAATTAAATGTATTTGTATATGGGGTAATGGGAGTTTTGCGCTAATGTGGGAGAAATTGTTTTAATTAGCTGTTTAGCTGTTTTAAAAAAGCTGTTTAGCTGTTTTAAAAAGCTGTTTAGCTGTTTTAAAAAGCTGTTTAACTGTTTTAAAAAGCTGTTTAACTGTTTTAAAAAGCTGTTTAGCTGTTTTAAAAAGCTGTTTAGCTGTTTTAAAAAGCTGTTTAGCTGTTTTAAGGAATCTGTTTCGTTAAAAGTATACAACGAGATATTCGAAGATCTAAAGTTGGAGATGGAATAAGATTATAATTATAATTATAGCTCTGATATGAATTCTTAATCATAAACAAATACATGTAAAACACCAATTGCTCTAAAACAGTCTGTACTTATGCCTGTCTATATATCTATCCATACAATTTCTTATTTTAAACTATTTTCTATATTGCTTATTACTTTATTTCAAGTGCATTGGCTTATTTTCTGTATGCTTGCATTTACACATTATGTTTTGGAATATTATTCCTCATAATATTTCGAATCTAATATTTTTTAGTCAAATCGCTTGCGTTGACATATTTTCAAGTGCAATGCCTATTGCTTGTACACATAAACATTGTCTTATGTGTGGTCACACTTAAAGAGGTGTCAAGCGGTTCCATGTTGCAGAAAAATTAAATTATGAATTTTATATTGTTCTTAGTATTGTTATTGTTGGATAGTTGTGTTATAATAGACACTCTACACATTATTTTTATGTAGTTGTGATGTGGTTTGACAAACTCACTACAATTAGTTTTTTATCTCAATAAGCATTTTTCCACCCTCTTACACAACCAAGACAACAATTTTCATTCAATTTCTTATTTTAAACTATTTTCTATATTGCTTATTACTTTATTTCAAGTGCATTGGCTTATTTTCTGTCTGCTTGCATTTACACATTATGTTTTGGAATATTATTCCTCATAATATTTCGAATCTAGTATTTTTTAGTCAAATTGCTTGCGTTGACATATTTTCAAGTGCAATGCCTTTTGCTTGTACACATAAACAAAAAAAAATTTTTTTTTTTAAATATAAATAGAGTAGTTAGAATAAATATTTGTTCATTACAAATTCTTAAATTAACAAAACAAAACAAAAAAATGAAAAAACTGCAGCAAAAGAAGGAGAAGATACAAAAAAAATTCTGCAGTTTATAAAAAAGCAGGAGGAAGAGAATCGAGCTCCCGATTCTCCGTTGGAAGTTCTATACAAAAGACGTTATAAATGCGAAATTGGTTTGCACTATTTTATATGGAAAGGAGCTTATATTCCTAGGATGCACCCACTATTTATGCCTTGGTTGTGCAAGAAGTTGGAAAAGGATATCGTGTCCTCACTGCCGACAAAAATAACTAGTGCACATATGATCAAAAGGTGGGGGAGTGTTATGCAATAGATAAAGTTCCCCCCGCCTAATATACTATGTTCCATGCAAATTGATCTCACTTCCAATAGTGAAATGGGAAGTGATGATGATGATGATGATGATTTATAATAAATAAAAATAAAAAGATAAAAAAAAAGTAAAAAAAAATTGTGTTTTATTATATTTCTTTTTTTTTTCAGTTTTTTCAGATTTAAAATTAAAAATACGTTTATAAAGATTAATAAACTTAAATGCTAACAAATGTTGTTCATAAAGTGTTTGACATCGAGAAATGTTAAAGTATTGTGAATAAACATTTTTCATAATAATATGTATGTATTAAACCTCTGTACAAATGCATTTAAAGCCGTTTCAAGACATTCGTTTGTTTTTTAAATACTGATTGTTGCTCACTCTTTGCTAACAAATCAAATGCTATGTTGTGCAAAATACATATAACAAAAAAAAAAAACATACAATTGCAAATTAATTGTAATTAGTGTGATATAAACGAGCAAATATGAAGTGTAAAGAGTACGGAATTTACATCAAACAGCAACAAAGCAAAACAAATCACACTAACTAAACCAAATCATACGAATTACACGAAAGAACTGTAGCAAAATAGGTGATAAGTATGAAGAAAAATATTTAAAATAGTAAAAGTAATGTACTCTGTATAAAGACTAAGGATTAACTAAAAAAATAAAATTATTAACTTCAAATGTTTTATTGATTAATAAGGTTTTCTTTATTTAGATATAAATTTAGAAAATTTCTAAGTAAAATTACATTCTTTTCAGCACATATTTGATTGATATTATTATGATTTTTACAATTATTTATATTAGAATTATTTTTATATAAAGTTTTTATATTCGGACAATTCCAATAATCTAAATTAAATATATATATTTCTATTTCTCCTCTAAGTAGTTCTTTTAACCATCTAACTTTTTCAATTCCTTTAACATATACAACAGGATATTCTTCTTCTTCTTTTCTTTTTTTCATAACTGATATTAAGTATTCTATTAACTCTTTCAGTGTAGACTCTCCAGTATCCCAATATAATCCATGCAAGTGATTATATAACCATTTATTTGTTATCCTATCCTTATTAGTTAATTCTGAATATTTTAATGGTGATTCAATGAGAAAAGTTTGGCTTTCGAAATCAGAGACTGAAATGCAGACTTCTTTTGCATATAATTTATTTGCAATACAAAATCCTTGCAGATCAACGATTATAAAACTATCTTGCTGCGGCATTGTCTCTAACAAAACTGATATAAAATATATATAAAAGCATGTTATCTTTATAGTTTTGCTTATATTTTATTTAAAAATTACATTTCAAAATTAAATCTGTAATAGGCTCCATATAATTTTTTTCAACCAATATTTTTTAACCATGGAAAATGTCGATAAGAGAAAAGACGTTCGGTTGGTTAGTGAGTGGGAACGTACCAGCCGTAACCGATTGGGTGTAGGTGAACTTATAGCAAAACCAAATTTCACAGTATTTATATACTTAACCAAGAATGAGATGGTTACAGGGGGAAAACTTTTTATAGTTTAGGGGGTAAACTTATGTACTTATTATCCATCACTAAGAATAAACATATTAACAATATATCGTAAAACTTTTTTAGATTTTTATTTATTTTTTATTTAATAAATATAAATAAAAAAAAAGGAAGTCTTATAAACAATATTTTTCAATTGCTTCTACAAGGTCTGTATGTCTATCTATCTATCTCTATAGCTGTCTGTCTGTCTGTCTGTCTGTCTATTTTTAATAACTTAATAAATTCATAATTTAATTAGTTATTTTTTCATCACCTAATTCAAAAAAAAAGCCTTATCAAAAAATATTTTCCAATTGGTTCTACAAAATTTTTTCTTCACATAATTCAAGAAAAAAAAAAAGCCTTATCAAAAATATTTTCCAATTACTTCTACAAGTTGTTTCGAATACACTCGATCATTACAACAAGCAAAAAACAACAACAACCACAACATCCCTACATCTGGCTCTCCATAATCACGAATAAAAAAAAATAAAAAAAATGCGCTTATCAGCTTTGTGTGTTTCCTCAACAAAAATTTTTTCTTCACATAATTCAAGAAAATAAAAAGATAGAATTATCAACAATATTTTCCAATTGCTTCTACAAGGTCTGTATGTCTATCTATCTACATATCTCTATGTCTGTCTGGCTGTCTGTCTATCGATCACAACAAAAGAAAGGCTTCAACAATGCACCCAACACTTTGTTTTGAAATTTTTTTTAAAAAATTTTCAAGAATGGTTTCATATTTCCCTATCCACTCCAAAATAAAAATAGAAACACCAATTGCATCTATACAATTTTTTTTTTTTAATAACTAAATAAAATCATAATTTATAGATACTTTGAATTTATTCTTCAACCCCAAATAAAATTGAAAAACCATTTGCTGTTACGAAGCCAGTCTGTCTGTATGTCTGTCTGTCTGTCTGTCTATCCATCCAATAATATTTTCGTCGATCACCCAAACAAACAAAATAACAACAACCCTCCATCTGGTTACCCATAAACACACACACAACAAAAAAGGACTTTTATCAGAAATGTGTATTTTCTCCCAACAATCCACAAAACACACACAAAAATAAAAAAAAAATATTTTTCCAATTTCTTCCTCAAGGTCTGTCTGTGTATCTATCTATCTATATTCAAGACACACTCCAATACAATACCCTTATCATCTCACACCCCATAAATTATTAATTTTAATATCAGCGCTTTGAAAAAATTGTCCACAAAAATTTTTTTCAAAATCAAGTGCATCGACAAGTACACAGTATGTCTGTCTGTCTACCTATTAATCTACATGCATACATATCCACAAAACTAAATCATATCTTTTCTCAAGTGCATCTACACAGTAAGTCCGTCTATCGATCACAACAAAAGAAAGGCTTCAACAAGTGCATCGACAAGTACACAGTATGTCTGTCTTCCACAAAACACACACAAAAATAAAAAAAAAAATATTTTTCCAATTTCTTCCTCAAGGTCTGTCTGTAAATCTATCCATATTCAAGACACACTCCAATATAATACCCTTATCATCTCACACCCCATAAATTATTAATTTTAATATCAGCGCTTTGAAAAAATTGTCCATAAAAAATTTTTTCAAAATCAAGTGCATCTACACAGTAAGTCCGTCTATCGATCACAACAAAAGAAAGGCTTCAACAATCCACAAAACACACACAAAAATATTTTTCCAATTTCTTCCTCAAGGTCTGTCTGTGTATCTATCTACATATCTCTATGTCTGTCTATCGATCACAACAAAAGAAAGGCTTCAACAATGCACCCACCACTTGTGCATTGCTTTCCTATAAAATTTAACACGTGTTCATTTGACATACTTTAACACGTGTTCAGGAATTTCCTCCCTAATTTTACCTTTTTTAAAATTTTATGACATTTTTATGGCTTTTTTAAAAATTTTAATGGCTAAAAAAAATTTTAATGGCTAAAAAAAACAACGATGACCTTTTATTTCACCTACTTTAACACGTGTTCAGGAATTTCCCCCCTAATTTTACCTTTTTTAAAATTTTATGACATTTTTATGGCTTTTTTAAAAATTTATGACATTTTTATGGCTTTTTTAAAAATTTTATGACATTTTTATGGCTTTTTTAAAAATTTTATGACATTTTAATGGCTAAAAAAAATTTTTAATGGCTAAAAAAAATTTTAATGGCTAAAAAAAACAACGATGACCTTTTAATGGCTTTTATTACTTCCGCCCATACTAAACCTATAGGAAGTTGACCTTTTAACGACTTAAAATCCAAGTGAAGTAGTACCCGCTATATACATATACTACGTCCTTGCTTCATTTCATCATCTTTACTTATTATAAGAAATCCATATTTATCCTTCCAACATTCTCCGCAAATGTAACGAAACATATTAAAACTCATGTCACTGCCAACATGATCATTGTAGATGTGCTTTAAATTTAATTCATCTTGCTTGAATAAAATAATCATATTTGCATTATCACGTACTAAATGTTTTGGAATATGTGTATAAGTCTGACATAAATAAAAAGAATCAATATCCTTATGTCTCCCCATACAGAAATATGATCTTATATTATTTTGTTTTTCACAAGCGACATCGTCAAATATCATAATAGAATTAACTTTAGCTTTTTCGGGTGGTATGACATGTTCATTGTCTGAAAATGTATAAAGTCCCATACCCTTTACTGATGAAATTAATCTTGACAGATATTTATATTTCGGTTGATTTAATGATTTTGAGTATATATAAATATTTTTAAATTTTAAACCATTCGGACTTTCAATTAAACTTAGCATTATATTTGTTTTGCCACAGTTTGAGGGACCAACTATTAGTGCTCTGATAGAATTAGGTAAAAGACAGCTATGTTTAAAACCATTTCTGTTTTCCATTAAATCCAAGTTTCTCACTGAAATATTCGATTGTTGTTTTACCAAACGCATCTTTATAACTGAAAGCATACGTTTGCTTAATATTGCGTTTTATTTACTTTTAGATTTTTTATTTATTTTTTATTTTCAGAAAAGCAATTTTATATATAAATGATTGTGTATAAAAATAAAGAATTTAGTAGAAAACATTTCGTCCTTGGAAAAGGACTTGTAAATAGCTTAATTAATTCACTACCACTTGAACTTCATTTACCGGGTTATCAATTTTGTGGACCAGGCACTAAATTGGAAAAACGATTACAAAGGGGTGATAAAGGTATCAATCCGTTAGATGCAGCTTGTAAAATTCATGATATTGCTTATGCCCAGAACACTGATATTCATAAACGACATTACGCAGATAAAGAACTAGCAGAAAAAGCTTGGAGTAGAGTTAAAGCTAAAGATAGTACATTTGGAGAAAAACTCAACGCATACCTTGTCACTAACACAATGAAGTCAAAAGTTAAATTGGGCTTGGGAGTAAAAACTGACAAACAAAAGAAAAAGTGTAGACGAAATATTTTTAAGAATGCCGTTAAATCAGCAACCGATATTTTAAAAAAGGAAAAACCAAATGACATCAAAACCGCTATTAAAACTGCACGAAAAGCTATCCAACATTCATTTCTTGGAAAAAAATCTATAGTAAAAATTCCTAGAATTATCAACATACCTAAACTTGGCGGTTTTCTTCCACTTGTCCCTATTCTAACAGCACTTGGAGCATTGGGAGCAATAGCTTCTGGTGGGTCAGCAATCGCTAAAACTATTACTTTAGCTAAAAATGGTAGACAACAGCTCGAAGAAAGTAAGCGTCATAACAAAACATTAGAGGCAATAGCTATGGGTAAAGGTCTATATCTTAAACCCTATAAAAAAGGCTATGGAATATTTTATACCTCATCAAAAAACTATTAAAGCAGCTACCTAATAGACCGCTAACAGATGTGGACTTGAGAACATTTGGGAAGAAGTATATTCCTTATTTTAGAGGAGTATATATGAGGGATAAACTTCCTAAAACTCCACACCGAATAGAGAATGGAATTATAAACTTGGACTCAAATAGAGGATATGGAACACATTGGGTAGCATTTTATAAAAATAATGATAATGTAGAATACTTTGATAGTTTTGGTAATCTCCAACCACCTATGGAAGTTTTAAGATACTTGGGTAAAAACATTAAATATAACTATTTAAGATATCAAAAATTTAATACATTTATTTGTGGTCATTTATGTTTAAAGTTTTTAATAAATTTCAAAATAAAGAATTAATAAAAAACTCAAATATTTGTTTGTTTTTATATATTTTTTTTTTTTTATTATATATTTTTTTTTTTTTTATTATATATTTTTTTTTTTGTTTGTTTTTTATTTATTATCCATTCTTAATAATAATCTATAGATTTTAACATCTGTTTTAATTTTATTTTGCATTTTTTTTCCAAACTCATAACAAAGTCTGGTTAAATCAATTTCTATATCTCTTTCATTTATATTTTTAATTTCATAATATTGTACATTTGTTTTATTTAAAATAGAGCAATTAGGAATATAATGTTCATAATAAAAATATAAGATTTGCTTGCGAAGAATTGTATTCCAGCTTAAAAATGTCGTCAAGAATATTCCAATTTGAGTCAGAGATTTCCAAGTTTCAGGATCAATTTTTATTTTATGGTTTCCCTGTTGTAGGATGAGATAGCAAATATTATTCCTATACTGAAATGTATATTGAACATCCTTCTTTTCATCCTTATTAATTAGATTCATACAATCTTGGAATTCATACTGATTAAGTGTTGCCTTAATATATTCCTTATAGCTCATAAGGTTTATCCATTCATCCCGGTCCAATCCAATGAAGTTCCTATCCTTATAATGCAACCAGACAATAGGCTTAAAACCAAGAGCTGTGGAAAATCCGCAGGATATCTTTAATTTTAAATTTATAAAATATTCCAACTCAAATACACAGTCGTATATTTTTGGGCTTCTTACAAGATTGAACATTCTCGATGAATTTTAAATGTAAACTAATAATATTTTTGCTTTGAAACTCTCTATTTAAAGAAAAAATGCTTTTATCTTTTTTTTTTTTATTTTTATTTAATTATTTTTGTTTTCTTGTACAAAAATTTAGACTTCTAAAATATTTTAATATCTTTTTATAATTTTCTATAATTCTTATAACCTCCTTTTTCCTCTTATAGAAAAAGTAGCATCCACACAAACCCACGACATCTCCACTTGTACTTTCGTGAGAGCAAGGCATATTATATACATTAAAATTTGTATATTCTCTTTTGAATGTACATAATAATTCCAAATGTTCTTCAAAGATTACACTTCCAAATTCTTGTAGAACAGCTTCAATAACCTCCATCTTTCCACATTAAGATTTCAGTTACAACTTATTAAAAATATTAATATTTCTATATTATATATATATATATATATATATATATATATATATATATATATATATATATATATATATATATATATATACTAATAAAATAAAAAAAAAAACACTAGAATCTATAATAATTTTTTTTTATTGTTCAATCATTTTTTTTTTTATTGAAAAAATTATTTTATTTAAATGTATTAAAATGAGTATAAGGGTAATATCCTTTCATAGGAGCAGCCGTCTTAATTTCTAGCTTATAATTAATGCTATCCTTTTCGTCATCTAAAGGAATCTTTGAAATTATATATGAGCCAGTTGATAGGCTCCCAACATCGTTTTCAGTTAAGACATTAAACCTTTTAGGAAGATAAAGCATAGCTCCATCCAATTCCAAGACAATGGCATCTCCATATTTTGTAGTTACCCGTTCAGCTCCTGTAATAGGATAGTCCTTTCCACCTATCATATTTTTAACACTTAAAATATGTTTTATATTTAATTTGTTGAATGAAGCAATTAATTCCGCGTTAATATTCATCGTTTGATAATTTATAATGAAATGTAATAAATTACTAAATAAATTCACAATTTATAGAAAAAATTTTTGTTTTTTTTTTTTTTTTTGGTTACACTTAGTTTTAACATATGTTGTTTGCTCTAATTCATTAAAATTATCGATAATGTTTTTTAATTTTACCCACCACACCCATTGTAAAAACAAACAAATTCTAATTTCAATTTTATTAGTTTTTATTATTTATATTTATTTATTAATTTCTTAAAATATATTTTGAATTAAAAAAAATCACTACTACATCTATAAACATAAGTCTACTTCCCTAATATAACGATCTCCATCTTCGTCCAAATAAAAACCATCATTTACCTTCAAAATGATGGTATCTCCCTCTTCATCGTCCAGAAAATCCTCAATTTCCCACAAAAATCAAAAAAGATAGAATTATCAACAATATTTTCCAATTGCTTCTACAAGGTCTGTATGTCTATCTATCTACATATCTCTATGTCTGTCTGGCTGTCTGTCTATCGATCACAACAAAAGAAAGGCTTCAACAATGCACCCACCACTTGTGCATTGCTATCCTATAAAATTTAACGACTTTTTTTTATTACTTTGTTTTTGAAATTTTTTAAAAAAATTTTCAAGAATGGTTTCATATTTCCCTATCCACTCCAAAATAAAAATAGAAACACCAATTGCATCTATACAATTTTTTTTTTTAATAACTAAATAAAATCATAATTTATAGATACTTTGAATTTATTCTTCAACCCCAAATAAAATTGAAAAACCATTTGCTGTTACGAAGCCAGTCTGTCTGTATGTCTGTCTATCCATCCAATAATATTTTCGTCGATCACCCAAACAAACAAAATAACAACAACCCTCCATCTGGTTACCCATAAACACACACACAACAAAAAAGGACTTTTATCAGAAATGTGTATTTTCTCCCAACAATCCACAAAACACACACAAAAATAAAAAAAAATATTTTTCCAATTTCTTCCTCAAGCTCTGTCTGTGTATCTATCTATCTATATTCAAGACACACTCCAATACAATACCCTTATCATCTCACACCCCATAAATTATTAATTTTAATATCAGCGCTTTGAAAAAATTGTCCACAAAATTTTTTTTCAAAATCAAGTACACAGTATGTCTGTCTTCCACAAAACACACACAAAAATAAATCACATCTTTTCTCAAGTGCATCTACACAGTAAGTCCGTCTATCGATCACAACAAAAGAAAGGCTTCAACAAGTGCATCGACAAGTACACAGTATGTCTGTCTTCCACAAAACACACACAAAAATAAAAAAAAATATTTTTCCAATTTCTTCCTCAAGGTCTGTCTGTGTATCTATCTATCTATATTCAAGACACACTCCAATACAATACCCTTATCATCTCACACCCCATAAATTATTAATTTTAATATCATAAAAAAAATAAAAAAATGCGCTTATCAGCTTTGTGTGTTTCCTCAACAAAAATTTTTTCTTCACATAATTCAAGAAAATAAAAAGATAGAATTATCAACAATATTTTCCAATTGCTTCTACAAGGTCTGTATGTCTATCTATCTACATATCTCTATGTCTGTCTGGCTGTCTGTCTATCGATCACAACAAAAGAAAGGCTTCAACAATGCACCCACCACTTGTGCATTGCTATCCTATAAAATTTAACGACTTTTTTTATTACTTTGTTTTTGAAATTTTTTTTTTTTTTTTAAATTTTACCTACTTTAACACGTGTTCATTTGACCTACTTTAACACGTGTTCATTTTAATGGCTTTTGGATAATTTTAATGGCTTTTTAATGGCTTTGGAAAAATTTTAATGGCTTTTGGATAATTTTAATGGCTTTTGGATAATTTTAATGGCTTTTGGGTAATTTCAATGGCTTTTGGGTAATTTTAATGGCTTTTTAATGGCTTTTGGGTGATTTTAATGGCTTTTTGGGTAAATTTGAAGTAGAACTCTCATTATACATATACTTATAACCACTCCTGGGAGTGATTATAAGTAATTACAATATTCTTAAAAGATCATCTCGCATCTTGCAGTGCCCTGCAGTTCTGCACCCTAAATAGGAATATTGTTTAGAATTCTATGTGGCTCCTAAGCACAGAATTACAATTGTTTTGCTTATATTTTATTTAAAAATTACATTTCAAAATTAAATCTGTAATAGGCTCTATATAATTTTTTTTCTCAACCAATATGTTTTAACCATGGAAAATGTCGATAAGAGAAAAGACGTTCGGTTGGTAACTGATTGGGTGTAGGCGAACTTATAGCAAAACCAAATTTTCACAGTATTTCACAGTTTACTGATAAATTACGGGTTGTACAAATAAACAAAACTTTGACATATTACAATAAACCCATTTATTTAGGCTTTTGTGTACTTAAATACTTTGAATTTATTCTTCCACCCAAATAAAATTGAAAAACCATTTGCTTCTACAAGATCTGTATGTCTATCTATCTATCTACCCACAACAAATATTTTTTTGTTTCGAATACACTCAATCATTACAACAAGCAAAACAACAACAACCACAACATCCCTGCATCTGGCTCTCCATAATCACACATAAAAAAAAAAAAAAAAAAAAAAAAAAAAAAAAAAACATATTGTAGTGAGTTTGTCAAAACACATCACAACTACATAAAAATAATGTGTAGAGTGTCTATTATAACACAACTATCCAACAATAATAATACTAAGAACAATATAAAATTCTTTATTTAATTTTTCTGCAACATGAAACCGCTTGACACCCCTTTAAGTGAGACCACACATAAGACAATGTTTATGTGTACAAGCAAAAGGCATTGCACTTGAAAATATGTCAACGCAAGCGATTTGACTAAAGAAATTTTACATTCGAAATATTATGAGGAATAATATTTCAAAACATAATGTGTAAATGCAAGCAGACAGAAAATAAAATTGTGTTAAAACACTGACCAATTAAAATCTAGCGTTTTGACTCAATAAACCTCATCGTAGGTTAGAGAGGATAGGATAGAACATAGAATTAAGAATTGTAAATAGTATATAATTTATGATAAGCCTTTCTTTTGGTTTTGAATTAGGTGATGAAAAATTATTGTATGGATAGATATATAGACAGGCATAAGTACAGACTGTTTTAGAGCAATTGGTGTTTTACATGTATTTGTTTATGATTAAGTATTCATATCAGAGCTATAATTATAATTATAATCGTATTCCATCACCAACTTAAGATCTTCGAATATCTCGTTGTATACTTTTAACGAAGCAGATTCTTAAAATAGCTAAGCAGCTTTTAAAAACAGCTAAACAGCTTTTTAAACCAGCTAAACAGCTAATAAAAATAGCTAAATAGCTTTTTAAAACAGCTAAACAGCTTTTAAAAACAGCTAAACAGCTTTTTAAAACAGCTAAACAGCTTTTAAAAACAGCTAAACAGCTTTTTAAAATAGCTAAACAGCTTTTTAAAACAGCTAAACAGCTTTTAAAAACAGCTAAACAGCTTTTTTAAACAGCTAAACAGCTTTTAAAAACATCTAAACAGCTTTTTAAAACAGCTAAACAGCTTTTCAAAACAGCTAAACAGCTTTTTAAAACAGCTAAACAGCTATTTAAAACAATTTCTTCCACATTAGCGCAAAACTCCCATTACCCATATACAAATACATTTAATTGTGTTCACTTGTGTTTAAAATTTATATTTAATAAATATGGTTTGAAATCAAAATAACATTTTTACGTTTGATTTCCTTCATAATTTTTTTTTATTTTACAATTTTTTCTTATTATCTAAATTTACAATTTATCTTATCATTTAAAAAACATAAAATTAATTAAAAATCTATATTTACGTTGAGAAGATTGGTATTATCCACTTCCATAAGTTCAGGATAGTTATTTATTCTAAAATGACCCCATGCATATGTATCAACATCATTTTCTCTTATATATCTCTTATCATCTGAATAGCTTAAAGTTAACTTATTTATATGTTGAGTATATATTGGATGAGCCTTAGATCTAAATATATACATATTATCATAATATAATTTTTTTTCTAATAGACTTTTTCTAAAGTCATTTATACTTAATTTACTAGTTACACAATGCTTAACCCCCTTAATTTTTTAATTTCCTGACCTACCCTGTCAATTTTCACTGAATACATTTTAGCCCTTAATTCAATGAATTCCTTTATAATTTTTCCATTACACTCATCCTTCATCATCCCTAACACTTTTTTATTAAGAAGTGGGATATTGTAGACATTATCTATCGGATATGCAGATGTATCCAAATGAGTATTTATATCATTTTAAATATCTCTGTATAGATCATCTGTGTTAATGTCATAAATAAAGGAATCAGTATACATATAGTTTAAACGAATATTATCAAGATATTTAGGTTTCATGTAATCATAATGAAAATTATATATTTTCCATTTTGATAGTTCTAAAACGGAAAACCCAATATAAATTGGTTTGTTATATACAGTACTTACTTTTCTCATTTCAATAGCCATCATATTGTCATTAATTTTAAGTGCGCTATGGAAATTATGTTTAGCTATTAAAGCTCTAGCTCCTAACCGTTTACGTCTGTTCTCCCATTCGCACACTATTTTAATGTCCTTTCTCTTGTCAACATTTTCCATAGTCTTTCCATAGACAGCATTATTTAAAAGTTTAAAAAAATGTTGTTCAAAAGAGTTTTTAGCTAAAGTCCGATGATGATTATTCAAATCAATATATATCTTTAGCCAATCTGATTAATTAAATTCAAGAACTCTATGAATTTTTTTAAGAATTAATCCATGTTGAATACATTGCTGCAATGTACGGTAGTGTATTACATAGTTAGTTTTATTATTTAAATCTGCTATTAGTTTTGTCTGTTTCATTATTTAAATTTTTTTGTTTTCCACACAAAATGGTAAATCATTATGAAAGTCGTGTAACGCGGATGGATATTCCAAATCTACTTCTAGTATATAACCTAATGGAGAGTCGTCTTTTATATTAGTGACATCAAAATTATCAATATTTTCCATCCATTTAAAACTTTTATAGGGAAGATATTGTGACATTGCATAGCCGTATAAATTATTAACATCTAAATACATTAGATAATTTGATTCCTTGTTAGAGTTATAATCACTTATATATTTATTGTTAGCAATAGAATGTCGTTTACTGCATGGTACAACACCTACCCTCACACCTCGCACAACAAAGTTATGCATATTAATGACGGCTAACAATTCCAACTCAATGTTTGTCGTTTTCAACATTGCATCCCAAGATAGACCAGGGGTGGTATAATATTGACAGGGATCTAAATTATAAATGTTTTTACAAACTTTTCTAAAACTTTCAAAAATGTCACATAGTAAAAGAACGTCTACTTTTAGATATAAAAGTAAATAGTCCATTAATGTTTTACACTGAAACGTATTCCAAACTTGTTCAGCATGTCTATATTCATCCTCACTACACGACTCATTAGAAAGTTTATTGAAGAAAACTGAACGGGGTGGAAGTTGTGTCTCCTGAAGACGATTAACAGAATCTAGATAGTCATATGGAAAAACACCTTTACGTCTCATTAAACTAAATTCCTGATCACTCATATAAATTGATTTCACAATATTTAAATCATCATCGGTTAAATAACTTGCTAGTTTCTCTAAACTAGATGGCATGAATCGAATTGAGTCGAGAAAACGCAATTCAATAGTATCTTTTTCATTAACCGAAATCCTCTTTGAAATGGATATATATAATTCTTTATTTAACGGAATTATATTTATATCACCTTCAATAGATGGTAGTTCTCGTATAAACAAATGACAATCATATGCCGATAGATTATGAAAAAAGATTGGGATGAAATTTGCAATCTGATATTCTAAATTACATTTGTTGTGAGCAGGACCTCTATACTTTCCTGTTAAATGACAATGATCAGCTACTCGATTTTCAATAGATAAAAATTTGTTACAAATATGACAGATTGTGTGTTCTTTCTGTATCTTCTGTTCAAGTTCTGTTAAGGAATTCATTATATTAACTATGCTTAAATAATCCCTATAAATATCTAAAATATCCTTAACTAAACTATTAAAAAAATTATTTGGCGAGTTATCACCACTATAAACTCTAAATATATCTAAACTAGCGTCAAACGAGCATTTAATATAATAGCTATAAGCAAATGGAATATGTTTTTGTATAGATCTTACTTTGCTTGAATTCTGTACATTTACTGATTCTAAAATACATTTGAAATCAGCGTACACTACAAAAGGCACATCCATTTGCTTTTTAAAATTTTTAAAGCTTATTAAATTGCTATTTATATCAGGCAGTTTAGTAACCATTTTGTTACATTTCTTCTTATGTTGTTCCAACGATGTCTCATTATATCTTATGATTGTGTTTTGTTAATTGACTACTTAACAATCTGTTATAATAGAAAAAAAAATAGCAATAAGTAGAATTAATTTTTTTTTTTGATTAATTTAATTTTTATAGTAACATACCTTAAAAAATTTTTAATCCATACGTAATGGAATCTGTTACCATCCTCTAGAAGCAACAAGTTAATATGGTTTGACTTTTCTTCTTGAGTAAAATAATATGGACCAACCATATTATTATTATCCTCTAATCCAAACACATTTATACTTATTTGTGGATTATTAATTTCAAACTCGCTAATTTTATTAACAGCCAGAGGGAAACTAAGATTCTTAAAGCTTAAAAGAATTCCATTATCCATTATGATTTCATCATTTTCAATATTATTTATTTTATATGCTGAACATCTATTTGAATTATCATGAGCGAGTGGATATAGTGCTGAAATAATAGCCCATTTAAAACAGTATTCATCGTGATTCTGTACGTTAATGCAAGCGAGTTTTATTTTAATTTGTTGTGGAAGAGGAATATATTGAGAGCCTTTTATGCATTTATATTTGTTAATATTAATTTCAAGGAATTTAATTTTTATTAATGTCCATCCACTATCACGTTCCTGAAACTCACTCATTTTCCTTATAAGAACATCACATTGATCTATATAACATTGTTCAATGTCCTCTATTGTCAGCGATGAATTAAAAATAATCATTTTTGTTTGATGAGATTTGAAGTCTACAGTACATGAGAAATCTGCCCCTTTGACTAGCATATACTCACAAAATAGTTCGAAATTTAATTTTATATTAAGATGTTTTTGTGTTGAATCTTTTATTAATGTAATTATCTGTGATTTATTTTCCTTTAAAAAATTTTCAGGAACAAGATTTTCTTCATCTTTATTTTGCAAACCATAAGTTTTCATACGGTTGTTAAATGATGAGTTTATACAGAATAAATTATTATCAATTTGAGTAGCGTTCTTTATTTTGTGAGTATTAGTTCTCAGATGATAATGCCACCTTGTTTTTAAGATATGTTCCTTACATGTACTGCAATAATTATAAGATTCCCCCACATTCTCTTTATGCTTTCTGGAATGTGTATGTGTAAGGAGTCCTTTACGACTTGCAACTCGTAAATTACAAGTTGTACACTTTGTAGATGTGTATGGACTATCATGATGTAATCTAATATGACGATTTAAATTAAAATTTTTAGTATAAACTTTTCCACAAGTTTCACAATTAAAGTTTGGCATTTTTTTTTTTTTTTTTTTTTTTTTTTACAGAGCACAATTAACTGAACAGTTGAATGTTTAAAACAAGAGTGATAACATTTATAGATAATTCACAGAATTAATATACTTAACCAAGAATGAGATGGTTACAAGGGGCGAACTTTTTGTAGTTTAGGGGGTAAACTTATGTACTTATTGTCCATCACTAAGAATAAACATATTAACAATATATCGTAAAAACTTTTTATAGATTTTTAATTATTTTTTATTTAATAAATATAAACAAAAAAAAAAAAATAAATAAATAAACATTATAATCTGATCATCACAAAGAATCACAAATTCATAACCCCATACACACACACACACATACACACACACACATAAACATATACATGTTAGCGATGAAATCTTAGAAAAAAAAACTAACATTAGTTTGTAATCTGAATTTCAGATTGAACTTTTTTATTCTTAAATAAGTTAATCAGATTGACAAATTCACTTTTTACATTTTAAAACTTAAAAGTTACTATGAAGGTTTATGCCTGACATTTATCAAATATTTTCAATACAAAAATTCATAAATATATACTTACGTACATATAAAGCACAGCTCGCGGACTATGACTTCGATAAACATATGAATAAAAAATCAAAAAGCTTATCGAATAGAGCTTGTGGCTTATGACTTAGATAAACAGACGGTAATATGACATAAAATGGGAACTAGCAGATGGAAAAGTTTTACTTTTAATCAGTGCTGTTGGATCAGAATTCTTATAGAATAGAATAAAACTTTTGGCTTATGACTTAGATAGACTTGGACAGAAAATAAAAACAGAATTGCCGGACAGAAAAGTTTCACCATTAATCAATGCTGTTAGATCAAAATTCTTATAGAATAGAGCTTTTGGTTTATGACTAAGATAAACAGAATTGACAGATTGCAAACAATTATACTTCTAAAACATCATTAAGTAGGTATATAATTTCCTTAAACAACATAATGAATAATCTTAATTAAAAACAAGTTAGAGCGCTATATTTGGCTGTGCCGAATCTTTGATACCCTCCACCGACAGGAGTGAGCTCTATATAATAAATACATATATATTATTAACTAAGCTTCACAAAAACGAGCGTCAGCATTAAAATTAGTTGCGGTTTAGACATGAATGAAATTATTGACCACAATAAGAAAATTTTTTTCGTTTCTTGTTAGGACTTTGAACATGCTTGAGTAAAATATCATGATTCGTAAAAGTTTTAGCCGAACTAAGCTAATTTTTAGGAGGGTAATTTGTTTTGGACCTATGGTAAATTATGGCCCAATCATCCCAAAATTCTGAAGACTGATTTCTAGTATTACAAAAAATAAATTAGAACAAATTTCAATACAGCAGTGTTATTAGTTTTAGCGTTAACAGAAAATTTCACAAATTTGCATGATATTTTTTTTTTTTTTTTTTCTTCTTTATTCAAAAAAAAAAATATATTTTACAATAGTTTGTGCCTCAGCGTCCTTTGGACATTATTGAGGCGAGTTGGCAACAACAAAATTCTTTGCTACAAGCATATAAAAAAAAAAAAAAATTTTAATATTTAAAATTAAATAACAAAATTTAAATGAATATGGAATATAATAATTCATATGAGACCAATATTCTCAATTGAGAACAAAAAAATGTACAGTATATAAATTTTTCACAAAAGAAGCATTTCTAAATCTTGCAATAAATGTTCTTTTAATTTTTTTTTTAAAGATCGAAATTCTTTCTATATTTCTTAAATGTGGAGGAAGGTTATTATACTCTAAACTACCCATATGCTCTACACGCTGCTTAGTAGTTTCTAGCCTACACCAAGCAATTCGTAGATTCATATTATTCCTGGTGTTAAATGCAGTTTGATTTCTGGAGAATGTTATGGTGTGGTGACCAATATTATGCAATGATTTAAAAACATGAAGCATAAGTTGCATTTTATATAACCCATAAATTGGCAGAACCGTAATAGCAACATCTTTATATAGGCTCAAAGTTGAATATCGTAATGGCAAATTAAAAACTGTTTTCAAAGCTTTATTCTGAACCCTTTGTAATGATTTAAGTTCACTACTCTTTTTGTAACCATAAATTATAGGCAAATAATTTAAATGGCTATGTATTAAGGCCTGGTATATAATCAATTTTGTTTTTGAGTCAAATTTGTTCTTAAATTTATACATAAATCCAATAACTGAGGTAATTTTCGATTTCAGATGTTCTATATGCATATCCCATGATAAGTTATTCTGTATGTATACACCAAGATATTTCGTTGAACTGCTTTCACAAACTTCTCTTCCGTCTATATATATGCTAAACACTTCTATATCATTTAAATAAGGCTTAAATCGCAGTATTTTAGTTTTATCAGTATTTAAAATGAGTTTGTTTAACCTCAAAAACTCTGTCATCAACGATGCATCACGTTCCATATGGGCTTTTAGAGCTATTTCATGTTTATATGGATAAAATAAACAAATATCATCAGCATACAAAAATAAATTTCCAAACAAACCAAGATTCTTTATATCATTAAAATAAATAGTAAATAAAAGTGAACCTAACACACGACCGATCCAACATGACTTTTGCAGTTATTTACCTCGACAAATTGCTTGCGACCTGTAAGGTAATTTCTTAATAAAAGTAATGCTCCTGGGCCAACACAATAATATTGCAGTTTTTGTAGAAGTATTTCATGATCCACAAGATCAAATGCCTTTGAGAAATCATAAAATACCCCAGCCACACCTCTAAACCCGTTATCCAGTCCTTGACAAATATTATTTATAACGTTTACCACCGCTTCTTCAGTACCACAACCCTTTTTGAAACCATACTGACATCTGTATAATAAATTCTTTTCATCTAAATACGACGACAATTGTTTATGTAAAATTTTCTCAAAAATTTTATCTACCAAAGGGAGTAAAGCGATCGGTCTAAACTTGTCTATTTTATTAGGGTGAGTTTCTTTTGGTACAGGAATTACTTTAGCAATTTTCAAATCAGTTGGATATACTAAAGTATCAATCATACTATTAAATATATTCGAAAAATAGGAGGAAATAACATATTTGCATTCAAATAACATTTTTGGTGAAATTCCATCATAACCACAGCTCATATGAATTTAAGAAAGACATTTTACCGCAATATCCATATCGGTTTTAGGCGAATTTAATTTTTTTCCCAAAGTGAGCTTTATTTGGTTTTAGGGGCAATAAACTGTTTTCCTAGAGTAGGGTTTATATGTGGTCTAGGGTAAATTATGGACCAACCTTCACATTTGGCAATGTGATTTCTCGTCCTATAAAACTGTGACGTACCGAATTTAAGTATGCTAGCGTTTTTTATTGCTGTTTAAGGCGTACTAAACTGTTTTCCTCGAGATGGGTTTATATGGGGCCTATGGTAAATTATGGACCGATCGTCACGAAATTTACCAGTATGATTTCCAGTCGTTCAAACCAAATTCGAGCAAAATTTTATGTCATTCCGTGCATTAATAAGCCATTTATGTTAGTTTTTGTATTAAAATTATCAATTTTTTCAGGGTGGTGGTTCCACATTTTGATTCATAGTTCTGATCCTCCTCAACCGATGTTGCTGGATTTCAATCCCAAACTGCTTAGGATAACTACAAGTAATGTGATACCAAGTTTGTTCTTTTCTTTTGCGTTTTTCAAAATTGAGCGTGTTTTCAACAAACGGACAGACAGACGGACATGGCTAAATCGACTAGAATTACTCAAGGAGCCAGAATATATATAGTTTATGGGGTCTTAGATGTATAATAAAAAAGTTTCACCCGGAATGACAAACTTAGTATACCCTCATTCACCACAGTGGTGGTGGAGGGTATAAAAAATTAGCAGAGTATTTGATATATTTTTACGAACACATTCATTTTTTTACGTCAAAAATGGGTATTCTGTTTCATACTCTGAACGTGTTAGGGGAATAAGTGATCAAACTGCAAATTATTGCATAAAAGCAAATTTATTTCACCATGTCAACGCAATCCTAATGATGCTGCAGATTAATTGTTTGCCTATCATTTTTATATATGCATTTAACCATATTTAAATTTATTGTTTATACGCAGTATTGCATTTATAACCATGTACATTATCTTTATATTCTATTATACCTGTAATTTCACAGAAATATAAAAAAAATTGCAAGCGAATCACTTTTTAGGCCTTTAGGAATGTTTACAATTGAATTTTTAGTAAACTTTTACTTATTCCACTTTGCCTTTTTTGAAAAGGGGTTTTAGAAAGGTTTTTATTTAATATTTTACAAACTCAAATTTTCTATTCTAAGATAATGCCTGTCGCAATCGTTTTATTAGTAGTTATGTTGGAGCGTGTTGCAAGTTTAGTTATTAATTTACTCACTTCGTATTATTAGCCACAACAATTAAACTTGGATAAATTTTTATTCTTAAATCTTTTTAGAAGCCCTTCCAGAAGTGTTTAAAATAGATGCAAAAGTGCAAGGTGTTGGTCTCCAATGACACACCTTGCTAATTGGTAATAAAATTGGAATGCGGCTGGGAGATCTTATGTCTGCAAAAAGGCCTTCTATAAGGCCTCTTTACTACTTGATTTTCCGACTGGATATGGTTGGGCAAATCGCATTTTTTTTTCTTGTGAAGAATTTTAACGTGAATTTTTTAAAATTTTTCATATCTGAAAAATCACATATGAATTTTTTGTTTTTGCTCACTCCTCATGAGTGAGGAAATTTAAAATATTTTTTTCCTCACCCTCATGAGGATGAATTTGTAGAAAAATTTTTAAATTTTCACGCTCGCTCATGAATGAAGAATGAGCTAGCGTTTCGGTACTCTGGTAAAAACTATATCTTTTGGTTCTTTTCTTTCATACAATTTGTTTTAGAAAACTGTGCATAAACTTTAAACCCATATTCATTAATAGGAAGGTATGAAAGCAATGACGTACATTTAAGAATCGAAAGAAGGAAATAATTCTTACTTTTAGGACTTTTTGTAAACAAGTTTTTTAAAGAATTTTTAACAAAATGTATTTTATTTTTTGGCTACCAACTATTTTCCAACGAATATCGCTGAAACAAAAAAAAAATAGCTACATTTTTTAAATAATAAGCACATTAAATAAAAGAACTTATTTTAGCTCAAGGTATTTTTAATTATTTTTATTTTATAATAATTTATATAAAGTGAATAAGAATTTTCAACACTCAGGTCTTACTTGTAACACTAACAAAGCTTTAACGAATCCACAACAATTAACAGTGAGTTTATCTTCTCTTACATTCCCCTACAATTGGCTGGTTTTTTTCCAACTCGAATTGTAGTTGTAAAAGGGTACCATTCCAATATGGTGTTATATGTGTGCAACTCCATATTTGTTCAAAACTATCATTGAACTTCAACAAAAATTGCAAATAAATATGACTTTTTTCAAAATTAAGTTTTTCAAATTCCAAAATAATTTCAGAAATGTGACTTTTGGAATCGTATTTTGGACTTTCTAGACTGCCATTCCTATATAGTGTTAAATGTGTGCAACTCCATTTTTGTCCAAACCGCCCATTGATCATCTCCAGAAATTTCAAATAAATATGACTTCTGTCTAAATTAATTTTCTCAAATTCCTAAATTATTTCAGAAATCTGAGTTTTGGAATCGTATTTAGGACCCTTTGGACTACCATTCCTATATAGTGTTATATGTGTGCAACTCCATATTTATCCAAAACGGTCACTGCTATTCTTCGGAAATTTTAAATAAATATTTCTTTTTTCCAAATTTATTTTCTTAAATTCCAAAATTATTTCATAAATTTGACTTTTGGAATCGTATTAAGGACCCTCTGGACTACCGTTCCTATATGGTGTTATGTGTGTGCAACTCCATATTTGTACCAAATGGTCATTCAAATCTTGATTTTTGGTCTCCGTGGTATATTACCATGACTGTAAAGTGGTTAGCATTGCTCAGCGAAACTGCAAAATTAGCCATGTTAAAAGATATGGTATGCGTCTTTGCTACTTAAATTTGCATTTATCTTCACACACATTATCTAAGGTAGGTTCTGAAGGACAGAAAATACTTGGATGTCTGAAGAGACAGAGCCTTTGTATACCGATGGATGAGTCGACTGCTTTTCAGGCCAAAGAGCACGGGAATAGCAGTACATGCCTTACGCTTGCCAGTACGGAGGAAGGCTCAATGGAGCTATAGAAGACATGCTTGAAGCTCTTTTGTGGGGTGCTGGACGTTAAGGTAAAGATATTCCACCCAAGCTCAGCGAATGGTGAAGCAGATGAGGCCGAGGTCACCAATAACCTGCTCACTGAAATGCAGCTCTTCGAGTCGGAAAAGAAGCCACTCGATGGCAGTGAAAGTCGTGCAGATTGAACTACATCACTCGATATGTGCTTCCGATAATCTCGGGGTCCTTATGCTGAGAAGGACCTTGACTTAGCGCTATTTCAAGAACCCTGGACGGTTAATGAAAAAGTGAGAAGTTTCCCGGGCAAAAACTATAATGCACTCTGAGCGAAAGACAAAGGTAGGCCAAGAGCATATCTTGTTGCGAAAAAACACACTAAGTTCTTCTTTTGTACACAGCTTAGCTCAACAGACCTCTCAGTCGCAAGGGTCGAAATAGCAGACAAGAGGAGCTTTTTGATTGTCTCGTTCTATATGGCACATGACATAGATGCCCCTCCGGACGAAGTACTTGCGATCTTATACTCTTCAGGCGCCAAAGAGGACAGCACCCTGGGATGATGCCAACGCTAGGCACACCATCTGGGGTAGTAGTGAAATAAACAATAGAGGTGAGTGTCTATTGGATTTAATAAATACTAACAAACTTATCATTTGTACCTCTGGTTCCAAACCAACATCTAGATGTTGTAGTTCAGAAAATTTCAATGGCTGGGAGGAGGAACTGGACATCACACTGGTCAACGATAGGTATAATTTATCAGTTGACAGGTGGATGGTATGGAGCAGTGGGTCCTTCTCAAACCACTCTTCGATATTGGACGCATAAGGAATACGGAGAAATTATGCTCTAAAAATCCGATATGTTCGGAATGGGTGAAGAACACCTTCAGTGGCGCCATGATGAAGGCGTTTAAAAGCTTCTGCCTAATTACAAAGGCCAAGAGAAGCTTCCCTCCCTGGTGGAACTCAGAACTGTTGGCTCTAAAACAGTAGTAACGCCACTTAGTCGTGGCTGGAGTTCCGCGAAAAACAGAGGGCATACAGGAAGGCCATTGCAACCGCAAAGAGAAGACCATGGAAGAACTTCTGCGAATCAACCGAAAATAGGAATCTGCTCAAGAGAGCGATTGATACATGGTGGGAATCATCGGCGGAAACACTTGACATTTTACTTAACACCCACTTCCCTGGTTGAGAGGAATTGACATACGACGCTGCCTTCTTCCAGATTGATGGGTATATAATTTCTGAGGAAAGAATTCTATGGGTAATCGCAAGCTTTACCCCGTACAAATCCCCAGGACCTACTACCATTTTTCCTAAGATCATGCAGAGCGCAACAAATTACAGCACTTCCTGGTTGATGATAATGCAAAGACTCCGCCTATCTCTCAATAACGTGCCGCCTAAGTGGAGTAGAGTTAGGGTAGTATTCATATTCAAAATCGGCAGTAGTCATGAGACTGCAGAGGAGTTTTATCCAATCAGCTTATTATCTTTTTTCTTAAAACTCTGGAAAGGCTCCTAGATTCACATATATAGGACATCGACTGGAGAGTGCAGCACGACCCTCATGTAGTCAACACGCCTAACCTTTAGGCTCGCTCTGCAGAAACGATCCAACACGAAGTAGTAAGGGTTACAGAGAGATCACTTGAATATAAACAATATAACACTATACTGAGGGCACCTTTGGCAACATCACGATCACTGCGATCGAACAATCTCTAACTGATGTAGAAGTACAGAAGTACTTCACTAGACGGTAAGTGAGCATGTTGAGGACAAGAACCGTTATATCATGTCTTGGTAACAGCGTGAGGGTAAAGGGTGTTAGAGGAGGTACATCCAAAGGTGTGACACTGTTCACGAGGAGGAAAAACAGTACGGCCTGCAGGGTGCCACGGCTGGTGGGATAGGAACTTCTCTACCGAACAACCCGAAATATCTGGGAATTATCCTGGACAAGCTTGGCAGAATACAAAGATCAGCTTGTATTGGAATAGCAGGCGCTCTACCCACTAGTCCTTCAGAGGCGCAGAATACTATACTACACCTTTTTCCAATAGAATTACACCTAATGGCCATATCCATCAACAATGCGGTCAAGCTCTCTGCATCATGATGTTGGAAGGCAAGAACGTATGGTCATACAAGGAAATGTGGACAAAAGCCATCCACATTTCTGAAACAACCAACGGACTACATGATACCCCGAACAGACTTTGAGAAAAAATTCAAGGTCACATTTCCGTCCAGGCGGGAATGGAGTAGGGGAATTCTGGCTAATGAATACCGCACCAGGTCTTACACTGATGGATCCAAGATGGTCCATTCTCGGTAGCCAGAGTAAGGAAGAACCATCAAGACTGGCCAGCATATCTGACATTGCCTTAATTTGATTCCTTGCGCATAGGGACCATTATGGCAATGAACAGGCAGATGGGAACTATCAGAAGCGAATCCTTCAGACACTATCTGGATTTGGCTAATGATAAACGGAGAAGACTGGATGGCTGCAGGGTAACGTGGCTACCGTACGCCCACATTTAATAAAGGCTGCCCAGCTGCAGCAAACCTGGAACTAAGGAGACAGTATTTCATCCCCATGCTATTGCCCAGTGTTAAGTTCAACACGACATGGATTATTGGGGAATTACCTTCTACATGGACCCTCTTAGTAACAGAATGGTTCTAGCCACTTCAGTATTGCTGCCCTGGGTCACGCTTGATCCGGGGTTCCTACTCGTGATGTGTTGTGTAGTGTCAAAACGGAGTCACGGCCGACTTTGCTTGCAGCTACCACCGTAAACAACCAACCAACTATACAAAAGTATTTTTTTATAAACTTTTAAAACAGGGTCCTTTGAAAATTTGTTCGATTCCAATTTCACTTGTATGCTTTCGATTTCGTAATATATATTTTTGTAATCACCTTTAAATTTTAATTTTTAACACTCTAGAGGTTTAGTAAGTTTTTTTCTAACGTGTTATTTCAAGCCAAAAATCCGACATTTCGTTTTCAAACAAGGACACTTAGGTTTTTAAGTGGTATCTGCATATTAGAAGATATGATGTAATAAAGAAATTGACAGTCAGTAAAACAGGTTCCTCATAATCAGACAGTGCATGGTCTGCGCATCTATTTTTTTTAGGCTAAATATTAAACTAAACATGAAAAAGTTATTATTTAACTATCAAATTTTTAAAAAGGGACTAAAATATGTTAAAAAAATGTGTAATAAAAAAAAAAATATATATATATATATATATATATATATATATATGTGTATGGGTGTGGTTGTGTCAGTATTTTTATACGTACCTCCCTTGCATAGACTCCGCGTAAATGGCTTTGAATTACAATTGCCGCTCGTCGCATTCTTAAAAAGTGAATACGCTGTTTCCATCCTCTATAAGCATGCTGTATTTTTAGTGCCGATTTACGCATATGCCAAAAAATTTTAACTTGAATGTAGCGCTTCCAATTTTTTTGGATTATTAGAGCCATTGATTGTATCAAATTTTTTCTGGTATCCTCCAGTGGCTCGTAAGCTTTTGTCCTTAAAAATATCTTAGATTTACCAATTTGCCATTCCGATTGAGGTACCCCCATTTGATTCATTATATTTATTATATGTTCTTTACTTATCTCGACTTTTTTATATTTTAACAAGCTTTTATATTTAGATACAAATTCGATAAAGGTAAAATTAATTGGAAATCCTTCACGTCTTATCCGAATTATGTCTAACATTCCTAAGTATTTCAATTGATCTAATACCAGAGCTTCATTAAATTTGTTTGGCAATTTTTCAACATTTGGCTTAATACAGCGAGCATACCTTTAAATGAAAGTAAGAAAAATAAAATTTAAGGAGTACACGTACAAATATTTAAGTTTTTTTCACATGCATGACATCAACATAAGGTTTTTGTTTTGGCTTCTATTTCCGAGAATTCCCGAGAAATTTTTTATGAGACAAGATTAGTAATGGGAAGATATATTTAATATGATCAATTATTGATACTCATTGGCAGCGTGCTTAATTGTTTTAGTACTGTGTTTAAGATGGTGTTAATTCAACTTTTTCATGCAAACTTGGGAACATGCCAGAACCCAACAAACCATTCATGTGAACCCCTTTTTCATATGCCGAAGCTGGGTCATGCCAATTAGGTGTGCTCACATTCTGTGATCTGTCATTAAAATGGAAGCAAAAATAAAATTGCAATCAAAAAAAAAAAATGTGCGTTTGACGAAACAATACATTGATAATAAAGAATTTATGATATGTACAAAAAATGCCTTGTTTCTTTAGATTTTTTATTTTTAAATTCCCTTGCTTTTAAATTTTCGACTAATGTATAATGACTGGACTTTACCAAATATGAATAGTTGTATAAATTTTGATTATAAATACCGCTGTTATTATTCAATCGAAATAAATCTTGTTTGTCAAGTCATTTAGTGAACATTAAATTTTTATTAAAAATAAAATCCATTCGGAAAATAAATTGATTTCGTTTATTTGTAATTATTGTAGAAAAATGTTTACTTTAAACACAAATTTAAGGCGTCATGTTAGGGTACAGCATGAAAAGCCATCCTCTTCATTAAAATGCATACAATTTAAGATGCATTTCGCTAACACTGAGGAATATGGATACCACTTACATATAACTGAGCACTCTACAAAAGTAGAAAAAAAGACTGCGGCAAAAATATTTCAAAATCTAAGTATTATTATCATTTGAGGACCAGTAAACACAAATGTTATTGTGATATATCAATATTATAGATACTAATAATGTGAAATGATTTAGATCAGCGTTTTAAAATCACATCGCAACATATATACACAAAAAATTTAATACCAGAAAAAATTTTATGTGAACAAAAATCCAAAAAATTTTAATTGTTCGACAATTTCATTTAATTCGACATTGAACTATTTCGCGAGTATGTATTAGTAAACGAAAGAAGACTCATGCACTATAGATATAAAGTCTCATCCAACGAAAATGGTCCTCCTAAGTGCTGAAACCACAACAGATACGATTCACCGGTCTTATGATGACCATTGTAATATCGTCGTGAAAAATATGAGTAAATTCCCAGACGCGATAGTGGATGGGCCATAATCGAGATTTCACATCTCAAAATTAATATAAATAAATATAACTCCACAATACCTACCTTTACCACCATCAATACAAAACAAAAAAGCATGTATTAATATTGATAATCGCGACGAATACTGCTTCAAGTGGTCAATATTTTCTGCATTATATCGAGTCGCTATCACTACATAAAGATGTATATCATATCAAATTAAAAATATTGACGAGGACGTAATTGTGCTGAATAAAGCAATCGAAGCCAATTTTTAAAGTTTTAATTTACCTCTAGCGGTAAACAAAATAAGAAACTTGGAGGAAAATAATCCTCAAATTAGTGTGTATGTGTTTGGACTGGAAGGTGATACTCTAGTCGGACCATATTACTTTACCAAAGAAGAAAAGTCCAAACACATCAACTTGTTGATTTCATTATGTGTGGATTATAATATTTCAAGGTATATTAATATTTGTAAACTATTTATATTTATTAAAAAATGTTATTAATCAAAACATTTTCTTTTTTCATTTGATTACAGATTAATTCGTAGTCAACTGACGAAACGTCAAAATCAGTAGTGTGTTTATACCAGTTCTCCATCACTTTTTCCATACAAAAAGTTGGAGCATGCCTACGCTACGTCGGCATTTAAGTAAATCGATAGATACGCTACAAAAAAGCTTTAATCGAACACTAAAAGGTATGTTTTCAATCTGGCAACTCTGTTTTTTATTTTCTGTTTATCTTAGTCATAAGCCAAAACCTTAATCGTTAATTTCTTATGGTTGTATGTTTATCTAAGACATAACCCACAACCTTTTTCATATGTTTTAGGAGTATACTTGTTTGCAATCTGTCAATTCTGTTTATCTTAGTCATAAACCAAAATCTCTATTCTATAAGAATTTTGATCTAACAGCATTGATTAATGGTGAAACTTTTCAGTCCGGCAATTCTGTTTTTATTTTCTGTTTATCTAAGTCATAAGCCAAAACCTTTTTCGCTAATTTCTTATGGTTGTCTGTTTGTCTAAGACATAACCCACAACCTTTTTCATATGTTTTAGGAGTATACTTGTTTGCAATCTGTCAATTCTGTTTATCTTAGTCATAAACCAAAAGCTATATTCTATAAGAATTTTGATCTAACAGCATTGATAAATGATGAAACTTTTCAG
Source organism: Pollenia amentaria (assembly GCA_943735925.1). Classification (NCBI taxonomy): domain Eukaryota; kingdom Metazoa; phylum Arthropoda; class Insecta; order Diptera; family Polleniidae; genus Pollenia; species Pollenia amentaria. Next base: position 117,427,100 of record OX031006.1, on the reverse strand, counting down.
TCCGGCAATTCTGTTTTTATTTTCTGTTTATGTTAGTCGTAAACCCAAAGCTCTATTCTATAAGAATTTTGATCTAACAGCATTGATTAATGGTGAAACTTTTCAGTCTGACAATTCTGTTTTTATTTTCTGTTTATCTAAGTCATAAGCCAAAAGTTTTATTCTATTCTATAAGAATTCTGATCTAACAGCACTGATTAGCAAAGTAAAGCTTTTCCATCTGCTAGTTCCCATTTGATGTCCTATGACCGTCTGTTTATCTAAGTCATAAGCCACAAGCTCTATTCCATAGGTTTTTTTATTTTTTTTATTCATATATTCATATGTTTATCGAAGTCATAGGCCGCGAGCTGTGCTTTATATGTATGTAAGTATATATTTATAAATTTTTAGATAGACAAACATACATGGAGAGCTTGATGAAGGGATGTTGTTTTGCTTGTTGTAATGATCGAGTGTCTATGAAAAAAAAAAAAAAAAAAAAAAAAAAAATATTTATTGTGGGTAGATAGATAGATAGACAGACAGACAGACAGCCGTAGAGATAGATAGACATACAGATCTTGTAGAAGCAATTAGAAAATATTTCTGATAAGGCTTTTTTTTTCTATCTATAAATTATGATTTTATTTAGTTATTAAAAAAAAATTGTATAGATGCAATTGGTGTTTCTATTTTATTTGGAGTGGATAGGAAAATATGAAACCATTCTTGAAAATTTTTTTAAAAAATTTCAAAAACAAAGTAATAAAAAAAAAAAGTCGTTAAATTTTATAGGATAGCAATAAGATGTAATTGGTGTTTCTATTTTATTTGGAGTGGATAGGGAAATATGAAACCATTGTTGATAATTCAATTTTTTTATTTTGAATTATGTGAAGAAAAAATTTTGTAGAACCAATTGGAAAATATTTTTGATAAGGCTTTTTTTTTTTGAATTAGGTGATGAAAAAAAAATTATTGGATGGACAGAAAAAAGGGGGGGAAAAATAACTAATTAAATTATGAATTTATTAAGTTATTAAAAATAGACAGACAGACAGACAGACAGACAGCTATAGAGATAGATAGATAGACATACAGACCTTGTAGAAGCAATTGAAAAATATTGTTTATAAGACTTCCTTTTTTTTTTATTTATATTTATTAAATAAAAAATAATTAAAAATCTAAAAAAGTTTTTACGATATATTGTTAATATGTTTATTTTTAGTGATGGACAATAAGTACATAAGTTTACCCCCTAAACTACAAAAAGTTTTCCCCCTGTAACCATCTCATTCTTGGTTAAGTATATAAATTCTGTGAATTATCTATAAATGTTATCACTCTTGTTTTAAACATTCAACTGTTCAGTTAATTGTGCTCCGTAAAAAAAAAAAGAAAAATGTCAAACTTTAATTGTGAAACTTGTGGAAAAGTTTATTCTAAAAAATTTAATTTAAATCGTCATATTAGATTACATCATGATAGTCCATACACATCTATAAAGTGTACAACTTGTAATTTACGATTTGCAAGTCGTAAAGAACTCCTTACACATACACATTCCAGAAAGCATAAAGAGAATGTGGGGGAATCTTTTAATTATTGCAGTACATGTAAGGAACATATCTCAAAAACAAGGTGGCATTATCATCTAAGAACTAATATTCACAAAATAAAGAACGCTACTCAAATTGATAATAATTTATTCTGTATGAACTCATCATTTAACAACCGTATGAAAACTTATGTTTTGCAAAATAAAGATGAAGAAAATCTTGTTCCTGAAAATTTTTTAAAAGAGAATAAATCACAGATAATTACATTAATAAAAGATTCAATACAAGAACATCTTAATATAAAATTAAATTTCGAACTATTTTGTGAGTATATGCTAGTCAAAGGGGCAGACGACTCATGTACTGTAGACCTTAAATCTCATCAAACAAAAATGATTATTTTTAATTCATCGCTGACAATAGAGGACATTGAACAATGTTATATAGATCAATGTGATATTCTTATAAGGAAAATGAGTGAGTTTCAGGAACGTGATAGTGGATGGACATTAATAAGAATTAAATTCCTTGAAATTAATATAAACAAATATAAATGCATAAAAGGCTCTCAATATATTCCTCTTCCACAACAAATTAAAATAAAACACGCTTGCATTAACGTACAGAATCATGATGAATACTGCTTTAAATGGGCTATTATTTCAGCACTATATCCACCCGCTCATGCTAATACAAATAGATGTTCAGCATATAAAATAAATAATATTGAAGATGATGTAATCATAATGGATAATGGAATTCTTTTAAACTTTAAGAATCTTAGTTTCCCTCTGGCTGTTAATAAAATTAGCGAGTTTGAAATTAATAATCCACAAATAAGTATAAATGTGTTTGGATTAGAGGATAATAATAATATCGTTGGTCCATATTACTTTACTCAAGAAGAAAAGTTAAACCATATTAACTTGCTGCTTCTAGAAGATGATAACAGATTCCATTACATATGGATTAAAAATATTTCAAGGTATGTTACTATAGAAATTAAATTTATCAAAAAAAAAAAAAAAAAGAACAAATAATTCTACTTATTGCTATTTTTTTTTTTTTTCTTTATAATTACAGATTGTTAGGTAGTCAATTAACAAAAGATGGACATGAAATATATGTATGCAATATCTGTTTAATACATTTTCACAAGGAGACATCGTTGGAACAACATAAGAAGGAATGTAACAAAATGGTTACTAAAATGCCGGATATAAATAGCAATTTAGTTAGCTTTAAAAATTTTAAAAAGCAAATGGATGTGCCTTTTGTAGTGTACGCTGATTTTGAATGTATTTTAGAATCAGTAAATGTACAGAATTCAAGCAAAGTAAGATCTATACAAAAACATATTCCATTTGCTTATAGCTATTATATTAAATGCTCGTTTGACGCTAGTTTAGATATATTTAGAGTTTATAGTGGTGATAACTCGCCAAATCATTTTTTTAATAGTTTAGTTAAGGATATTTTAGATATTTATAGGAATTATTTAGGCATAGTTAATATAATGAATTCCTTAACAGAACTTGAGCAGAAGAGACAGAAAGAACACACAATCTGTCATATTTGTAACAAATTTTTATCTTTTGAAAATCGAGTAGCTGATCATTGTCATTTAACAGGAAAGTATAGAGGTCCTGCTCACAACAAATGTAATTTAGAATATCAGATTGCAAATTTCATCCCAATCTTTTTTCATAATCTATCGGCATATGATAGTCATTTGTTTATACGAGAACTATCATCTATTGAAGGTGATATAAATATAATTCCGTTAAATAAAGAATTATATATATCCATTTCAAAGAGGATTTCGGTTAATGAAAAAGATACTATTGAATTGCGTTTTCTCGACTCAATTCGATTCATGCCATCTAGTTTAGAGAAACTAGCAAGTTATTTAACCGATGATGATTTAAATATTGTAAAATCAATTTATATGAGTGATCAGGAATTTAGTTTAATGAGACGTAAAGGTGTTTTTCCATATGACTATCTAGATTCTGTTAATCGTCTTCAGGAGACACAACTTCCACCCCGTTCAGTTTTCTTCAATAAACTTTCTAATGAGTCGTGTAGTGAGGATGAATATAGACATGCTGAACAAGTTTGGAATACGTTTCAGTGTAAAACATTAATGGACTATTTACTTTTATATCTAAAAGTAGACGTTCTTTTACTATGTGACATTTTTGAAAGTTTCAGAAAAGTTTGTAAAAACATTTATAATTTAGATCCCTGTCAATATTATACCACCCCTGGTCTATCTTGGGATGCAATGTTGAAAACGACAAACATTGAGTTGGAATTGTTAACCGACATTAATATGTATAACTTTGTTGTGCGGGGTGTTAGGGGAGGTATTGTACAATGCAGTAAACGACATTCTATTGCTAACAATAAATATATAAGTGATTATAACTCTAACAAGGAATCAAATTATCTAATGTATTTAGATGTTAATAATTTATACGGCTATGCAATGTCACAATATCTTCCCTATAAAAATTTTAAATGGATGGAAAATATTGATAATTTTGATGTCACTAATATAAAAGACGACTCTCCATTAGGTTATATACTAGAAGTAGATTTGGAATATCCATCCGCGTTACACGACTTTCATAATGATTTACCATTTTGTGTGGAAAACAAAAAAATTGAAATAATGAAACAGACAAAACTAATAGCAGATTTAAATAATAAAACTAACTATGTAATACACTACCGTACATTGCAGCAATGTATTCAACATGGATTAATTCTTAAAAAAATTCATAGAGTTCTTGAATTTAATCAATCAGATTGGCTAAAGATATATATTGATTTGAATAATCATCATCGGACTTTAGCTAAAAACTCTTTTGAACAAAATTTTTTTAAACTTTTAAATAATGCTGTCTATGGAAAGACTATGGAAAATGTTGACAAGAGAAAGGACATTAAAATAGTGTGCGAATGGGAGAACAGACGTAAACGGTTAGGAGCTAGAGCTTTAATAGCTAAACATAATTTCCATAGCGCACTTAAAATTAATGACAATATGATGGCTATTGAATTGAGAAGAGTAAGTACTGTATATAACAAACCAATTTATATTGGGTTTTCCGTTTTAGAACTATCAAAATGGAAAATGTATAATTTTCATTATGATTACATGAAACCCAAATATCTTGGTAATATTCGTTTAAACTATATGGATACGGATTCCTTCATATATGATATTAAAACAGATGATCTATACAGAGATATTAAAAATGATATAAATACTCATTTTGATACATCTGCATATCCGATAGATAATGTCTACAATATCCCACTTCTTAATAAAAAAGTTTTAGGGATGATGAAGGATGAGTGTAATGGAAAAATTATTAAGGAATTCATTGGATTAAGGGCTAAAATGTATTCAGTGAAAATTGATAGGGTAGGTCAGGAAATTAAAAAAATTAAGGGGGTTAAGCATTGTGTAACTAGTAAATTAAGTATAAATGACTTTAGAAAATGTCTATTAGAAAAGAAATTATATTATGATTCAATGTATATATTTAGATCTAAGGCTCATCAAATATATACTCAACATATAAATAAGTTAACTTTAAGCTATTCAGATGATAAGAGATTTATTAGAGATAATGGTGTTGATACATATGCATGGGGTCATTTTAGAATAAATAACTATCCTGAACTTATGGAAGAGGATAATGACAATCTTCTCAACGTAAATATAGATTTTTAATTAATTTTATGTTTTTTAAATGATAAGATAAATTGTAAATTTAGATAATAAGAAAAAAAAATGTAAAATAGAAAAAATTATGAAGGAAATCAAACGTTAAAATGTTATTTTTATTTCAAACCATATTTATTAAATATAAATTGTAAACACAAGTGATCACAATTAAATGTATTTGTATATGGGGTAATGGGAGTTTTGCGCTTATGTGGGAGAAATTGTTTTAGTTAGCTGTTTAGCTGTTTTAAAAAGCTGTTTAGCTGTTTTAAAAAGCTGTTTAGCTGTTTTAAAAAGCTGTTTAGCTGTTTTTAAAAGCTGTTTAGCTGTTTTAAAAAGCTGTTTAGCTGTTTTTAAAAGCTGTTTAGCTGTTTTTAAAAGCTGTTTAGCTGTTTTAAAAAGCTGTTTAGCTGTTTTAAAAAGCTGTTTAGCTGTTTTTAAAAGCTGTTTAGCTGTTTTAAAAAGCTGTTTAGCTGTTTTTAAAAGCTGTTTAGCTGTTTTAAAAAGCTGTTTAGCTGTTTTAAAAAGCTGTTTAGCTGTTTTAAAAAGCTGTTTAGCTATTTAAGGAATCTGTTTCGTTAAAAGTATACAACGAGATATTTGAAGAGCTAAAGTTGGTGATGGAATAAGATTATAATTATAATTATAGCTCTGATATGAATTCTTAATCATAAACAAATACATGTAAAACACCAATTGCTCTAAAACAGTCTGTACTTATGCCTGTCTATATATCTATCCATACAATTTCTTATTTTAAACTATTTTCTATATTGCTTATTACTTTATTTCAAGTGTATTGGCTTATTTTCTGTCTGCTTGCATTTACACATTATGTTTTGGAATATTATTCCTCATAATATTTCGAATCTAATATTTTTTAGTCAAATCGCTTGCGTTGACATATTTTCAAGTGCAATGCCTTTTGCTTGTACACATAAACATTGTCTTATGTGTGGTCACACTTAAAGAGGTGTCAAGCGGTTCCATGTTGCAGAAAAATTAAATTATGAATTTTTATTGTTCTTAGTATTGTTATTGTTAGATAGTTGTGTTATAATAGACACTCTACACATTATTTTTATGTAGTTGTGATGTGTTTTGACAAACTCACTACAATTAGTTTTTTTATCTCAATAAGCATTTTTCCACCCTCTTACACAACCAAGACAATAATTTTCATTCAATTTCTTAATTTAAACTATTTTCTATATTGCTTATTACTTTATTTCAAGTGCATTGGCTTATTTTCTGTCTGCTTGCATTTACACATTATGTTTTGGAATATTATTCCTCATAATATTTCGAATCTAGTATTTTTTAGTTAAATCGCTTGCGTTGACATATTTTCAAGTGCAATGCCTTTTGCTTGTACACATAAACAAAAAAAAAAATTTTTTTTTTTAAATATAAATAGAGTAGTTAGAATAAATATTTGTTCATTACAAATTCTTAAATTAACAAAACAAAACAAAAAAAATGTCAAACCAAAATGTTACCATGTTCATAATTGATGATGATGAGGAAACACAGTTGTTTCCAGTTAATGGACAACAACTATTATCATCACCAACACCACCACCATCACTATCCCAACACCTTCCTTCACCAGCATCATCAACAACATCAGCGCCACCTACAATCACACCGGCGACTATAATAGAGGGAAGGTTTTCGGCTATGTTTACGGAACGTTTGAACGATGTTGATAGGATATACGGAAAATGGGACAGATATACTGAAAAGCAGAAGATTATAGATGACCAAGTTAAAAAACTGCAGCAAAAGAAGGAGAAGATACAAAAAAAAATGCTGCAGTTTATAAAAAAGCAGGAGGAAGAGAATCGAGCTCCCGATTCTCCGTTGGAAGTTCTATACAAAAGACGTTATAAATGCGAAATTGGTTTGCACTATTTATATGGAAAGGAGCTTATATTCCTAGGATGCACCCACTATTTATGCCTTGGTTGTGCAAGAAGTTGGAAAAGGATATCGTGTCCTCACTGCCGACAAAAATAACTAGTGCACATATGATCAAAAGGCGGGGGGAACTTTATCTATTACATAACACTCCCCCACCTTTTTGATCATATGTGCACTAGTTATTTTTGTCGGCAGTGAGGACACGATATCCTTTTCCAACTTCTTGCACAACCAAGGCATAAATAGTGGGTGCATCCTAGGAATATAAGCTCCTTTCCATATAAATAGTGCAAACCAATTTCGCATTTATAACGTCTTTTGTATAGAACTTCCAACGGAGAATCGGGAGCTCGATTCTCTTCCTCCTGCTTTTTTATAAACTGCAGCATTTTTTTTTGTATCTTCTCCTTCTTTTGCTGCAGTTTTTTAACTTGGTCATCTATAATCTTCTGCTTTTCAGTATATCTGTCCCATTTTCCGTATATCCTATCAACATCGTTCAAACGTTCCGTAAACATAGCCGAAAACCTTCCCTCTATTATAGTCGCCGGTGTGATTGTAGGTGGCGCTGATGTTGTTGATGATGCTGGTGAAGGAAGGTGTTGGGATAGTGATGGTGGTGGTGTTGGTGATGATAATAGTTGTTGTCCATTAACTGGAAACAACTGTGTTTCCTCATCATCATCAATTATGAACATGGTAACATTTTGGTTTGACATTTTTTTTGTTTTGTTTTGTTAATTTAAGAATTTGTAATGAACAAATATTTATTCTAACTACTCTATTTATATTTAAAAAAAAAAATTTTTTTTTTGTTTATGTGTACAAGCAAAAGGCATTGCACTTGAAAATATGTCAACGCAAGCGATTTAACTAAAAAATACTAGATTCGAAATATTATGAGGAATAATATTCCAAAACATAATGTGTAAATGCAAGCAGACAGAAAATAAGCCAATGCACTTGAAATAAAGTAATAAGCAATATAGAAAATAGTTTAAATTAAGAAATTGAATGAAAATTATTGTCTTGGTTGTGTAAGAGGGTGGAAAAATGCTTATTGAGATAAAAAAACTAATTGTAGTGAGTTTGTCAAAACACATCACAACTACATAAAAATAATGTGTAGAGTGTCTATTATAACACAACTATCTAACAATAACAATACTAAGAACAATAAAAATTCATAATTTAATTTTTCTGCAACATGGAACCGCTTGACACCTCTTTAAGTGTGACCACACATAAGACAATGTTTATGTGTACAAGCAAAAGGCATTGCACTTGAAAATATGTCAACGCAAGCGATTTGACTAAAAAATATTAGATTCGAAATATTATGAGGAATAATATTCCAAAACATAATGTGTAAATGCAAGCAGACAGAAAATAAGCCAATACACTTGAAATAAAGTAATAAGCAATATAGAAAATAGTTTAAAATAAGAAATTGTATGGATAGATATATAGACAGGCATAAGTACAGACTGTTTTAGAGCAATTGGTGTTTTACATGTATTTGTTTATGATTAAGAATTCATATCAGAGCTATAATTATAATTATAATCTTATTCCATCACCAACTTTAGCTCTTCAAATATCTCGTTGTATACTTTTAACGAAACAGATTCCTTAAATAGCTAAACAGCTTTTTAAAACAGCTAAACAGCTTTTTAAAACAGCTAAACAGCTTTTTAAACAGGTAAACAGCTTTTAAAAACAGCTAAACAGCTTTTTAAAACAGCTAAACAGCTTTTAAAAACAGCTAAACAGCTTTTTAAAACAGCTAAACAGCTTTTTAAAACAGCTAAACAGCTTTTAAAAACAGCTAAACAGCTTTTAAAAACAGCTAAACAGCTTTTTAAAACAGCTAAACAGCTTTTAAAAACAGCTAAACAGCTTTTTAAAACAGCTAAACAGCTTTTTAAAACAGCTAAACAGCTTTTTAAAACAGCTAAACAGCTAACTAAAACAATTTCTCCCACATAAGCGCAAAACTCCCATTACCCCATATACAAATACATTTAATTGTGATCACTTGTGTTTACAATTTATATTTAATAAATATGGTTTGAAATAAAAATAACATTTTAACGTTTGATTTCCTTCATAATTTTTTCTATTTTACATTTTTTTTTCTTATTATCTAAATTTACAATTTATCTTATCATTTAAAAAACATAAAATTAATTAAAAATCTATATTTACGTTGAGAAGATTGTCATTATCCTCTTCCATAAGTTCAGGATAGTTATTTATTCTAAAATGACCCCATGCATATGTATCAACACCATTATCTCTAATAAATCTCTTATCATCTGAATAGCTTAAAGTTAACTTATTTATATGTTGAGTATATATTTGATGAGCCTTAGATCTAAATATATACATTGAATCATAATATAATTTCTTTTCTAATAGACATTTTCTAAAGTCATTTATACTTAATTTACTAGTTACACAATGCTTAACCCCCTTAATTTTTTTAATTTCCTGACCTACCCTATCAATTTTCACTGAATACATTTTAGCCCTTAATCCAATGAATTCCTTAATAATTTTTCCATTACACTCATCCTTCATCATCCCTAAAACTTTTTTATTAAGAAGTGGGATATTGTAGACATTATCTATCGGATATGCAGATGTATCAAAATGAGTATTTATATCATTTTTAATATCTCTGTATAGATCATCTGTTTTAATATCATATATGAAGGAATCCGTATCCATATAGTTTAAACGAATATTACCAAGATATTTGGGTTTCATGTAATCATAATGAAAATTATACATTTTCCATTTTGATAGTTCTAAAACGGAAAACCCAATATAAATTGGTTTGTTATATACAGTACTTACTCTTCTCAATTCAATAGCCATCATATTGTCATTAATTTTAAGTGCGCTATGGAAATTATGTTTAGCTATTAAAGCTCTAGCTCCTAACCGTTTACGTCTGTTCTCCCATTCGCACACTATTTTAATGTCCTTTCTCTTGTCAACATTTTCCATAGTCTTTCCATAGACAGCATTATTTAAAAGTTTAAAAAAATTTTGTTCAAAAGAGTTTTTAGCTAAAGTCCGATGATGATTATTCAAATCAATATATATCTTTAGCCAATCTGATTGATTAAATTCAAGAACTCTATGAATTTTTTTAAGAATTAATCCATGTTGAATACATTGCTGCAATGTACGGTAGTGTATTACATAGTTAGTTTTATTATTTAAATCTGCTATTAGTTTTGTCTGTTTCATTATTTCAATTTTTTTGTTTTCCACACAAAATGGTAAATCATTATGAAAGTCGTGTAACGCGGATGGATATTCCAAATCTACTTCTAGTATATAACCTAATGGAGAGTCGTCTTTTATATTAGTGACATCAAAATTATCAATATTTTCCATCCATTTAAAATTTTTATAGGGAAGATATTGTGACATTGCATAGCCGTATAAATTATTAACATCTAAATACATTAGATAATTTGATTCCTTGTTAGAGTTATAATCACTTATATATTTATTGTTAGCAATAGAATGTCGTTTACTGCATTGTACAATACCTCCCCTAACACCCCGCACAACAAAGTTATACATATTAATGTCGGTTAACAATTCCAACTCAATGTTTGTCGTTTTCAACATTGCATCCCAAGATAGACCAGGGGTGGTATAATATTGACAGGGATCTAAATTATAAATGTTTTTACAAACTTTTCTGAAACTTTCAAAAATGTCACATAGTAAAAGAACGTCTACTTTTAGATATAAAAGTAAATAGTCCATTAATGTTTTACACTGAAACGTATTCCAAACTTGTTCAGCATGTCTATATTCATCCTCACTACACGACTCATTAGAAAGTTTATTGAAGAAAACTGAACGGGGTGGAAGTTGTGTCTCCTGAAGACGATTAACAGAATCTAGATAGTCATATGGAAAAACACCTTTACGTCTCATTAAACTAAATTCCTGATCACTCATATAAATTGATTTTACAATATTTAAATCATCATCGGTTAAATAACTTGCTAGTTTCTCTAAACTAGATGGCATGAATCGAATTGAGTCGAGAAAACGCAATTCAATAGTATCTTTTTCATTAACCGAAATCCTCTTTGAAATGGATATATATAATTCTTTATTTAACGGAATTATATTTATATCACCTTCAATAGATGATAGTTCTCGTATAAACAAATGACTATCATATGCCGATAGATTATGAAAAAAGATTGGGATGAAATTTGCAATCTGATATTCTAAATTACATTTGTTGTGAGCAGGACCTCTATACTTTCCTGTTAAATGACAATGATCAGCTACTCGATTTTCAAAAGATAAAAATTTGTTACAAATATGACAGATTGTGTGTTCTTTCTGTCTCTTCTGCTCAAGTTCTGTTAAGGAATTCATTATATTAACTATGCCTAAATAATTCCTATAAATATCTAAAATATCCTTAACTAAACTATTAAAAAAATGATTTGGCGAGTTATCACCACTATAAACTCTAAATATATCTAAACTAGCGTCAAACGAGCATTTAATATAATAGCTATAAGCAAATGGAATATGTTTTTGTATAGATCTTACTTTGCTTGAATTCTGTACATTTACTGATTCTAAAATACATTCAAAATCAGCGTACACTACAAAAGGCACATCCATTTGCTTTTTAAAATTTTTAAAGCTAACTAAATTGCTATTTATATCCGGCATTTTAGTAACCATTTTGTTACATTCCTTCTTATGTTGTTCCAACGATGTCTCCTTGTGAAAATGTATTAAACAGATATTGCATACATATATTTCATGTCCATCTTTTGTTAATTGACTACCTAACAATCTGTAATTATAAAGAAAAAAAAAAAAAATAGCAATAAGTAGAATTATTTGTTCTTTTTTTTTTTTTTTTTGATAAATTTAATTTCTATAGTAACATACCTTGAAATATTTTTAATCCATATGTAATGGAATCTGTTATCATCTTCTAGAAGCAGCAAGTTAATATGGTTTAACTTTTCTTCTTGAGTAAAGTAATATGGACCAACGATATTATTATTATCCTCTAATCCAAACACATTTATACTTATTTGTGGATTATTAATTTCAAACTCGCTAATTTTATTAACAGCCAGAGGGAAACTAAGATTCTTAAAGTTTAAAAGAATTCCATTATCCATTATGATTACATCATCTTCAATATTATTTATTTTATATGCTGAACATCTATTTGTATTAGCATGAGCGGGTGGATATAGTGCTGAAATAATAGCCCATTTAAAGCAGTATTCATCATGATTCTGTACGTTAATGCAAGCGTGTTTTATTTTAATTTGTTGTGGAAGAGGAATATATTGAGAGCCTTTTATGCATTTATATTTGTTTATATTAATTTCAAGGAATTTAATTCTTATTAATGTCCATCCACTATCACGTTCCTGAAACTCACTCATTTTCCTTATAAGAATATCACATTGATCTATATAACATTGTTCAATGTCCTCTATTGTCAGCGATGAATTAAAAATAATCATTTTTGTTTGATGAGATTTAAGGTCTACAGTACATGAGTCGTCTGCCCCTTTGACTAGCATATACTCACAAAATAGTTCGAAATTTAATTTTATATTAAGATGTTCTTGTATTGAATCTTTTATTAATGTAATTATCTGTGATTTATTCTCTTTTAAAAAATTTTCAGGAACAAGATTTTCTTCATCTTTATTTTGCAAAACATAAGTTTTCATACGGTTGTTAAATGATGAGTTCATACAGAATAAATTATTATCAATTTGAGTAGCGTTCTTTATTTTGTGAATATTAGTTCTTAGATGATAATGCCACCTTGTTTTTGAGATATGTTCCTTACATGTACTGCAATAATTAAAAGATTCCCCCACATTCTCTTTATGCTTTCTGGAATGTGTATGTGTAAGGAGTTCTTTACGACTTGCAAATCGTAAATTACAAGTTGTACACTTTATAGATGTGTATGGACTATCATGATGTAATCTAATATGACGATTTAAATTAAATTTTTTAGAATAAACTTTTCCACAAGTTTCACAATTAAAGTTTGACATTTTTCTTTTTTTTTTTACGGAGCACAATTAACTGAACAGTTGAATGTTTAAAACAAGAGTGATAACATTTATAGATAATTCACAGAATTTATATACTTAACCAAGAATGAGATGGTTACAGGGGGAAAACTTTTTGTAGTTTAGGGGGTAAACTTATGTACTTATTGTCCATCACTAAAAATAAACATATTAACAATATATCGTAAAAACTTTTTTAGATTTTTAATTATTTTTTATTTAATAAATATAAATAAAAAAAAAAGGAAGTCTTATAAACAATATTTTTCAATTGCTTCTACAAGGTCTGTATGTCTATCTATCTATCTCTATAGCTGTCTGTCTGTCTGTCTGTCTGTCTATTTTTAATAACTTAATAAATTCATAATTTAATTAGTTATTTTTCCCCCCCTTTTTTCTGTCCATCCAATAATTTTTTTTTCATCACCTAATTCAAAAAAAAAAGCCTTATCAAAAATATTTTCCAATTGGTTCTACAAAATTTTTTCTTCACATAATTCAAAATAAAAAAATTGAATTATCAACAATGGTTTCATATTTCCCTATCCACTCCAAATAAAATAGAAACACCAATTACATCTTATTGCTATCCTATAAAATTTAACGACTTTTTTTTTTTATTACTTTGTTTTTGAAATTTTTTAAAAAAATTTTCAAGAATGGTTTCATATTTTCCTATCCACTCCAAATAAAATAGAAACACCAATTGCATCTATACAATTTTTTTTTAATAACTAAATAAAATCATAATTTATAGATAGAAAAAAAAAGCCTTATCAGAAATATTTTCTAATTGCTTCTACAAGATCTGTATGTCTATCTATCTCTACGGCTGTCTGTCTGTCTGTCTATCTATCTATCTACCCACAATAAATATTTTTTTTTTTTTTTTTTTTTTTTTTTTCATAGACACTCGATCATTACAACAAGCAAAACAACATCCCTTCATCAAGCTCTCCATGTATGTTTGTCTATCTAAAAATTTATAAATATATACTTACATACATATAAAGCACAGCTCGCGGCCTATGACTTCGATAAACATATGAATATATGAATAAAAAAAATAAAAAAACCTATGGAATAGAGCTTGTGGCTTATGACTTAGATAAACAGACGGTCATAGGACATCAAATGGGAACTAGCAGATGGAAAAGCTTTACTTTGCTAATCAGTGCTGTTAGATCAGAATTCTTATAGAATAGAATAAAACTTTTGGCTTATGACTTAGATAAACAGAAAATAAAAACAGAATTGTCAGACTGAAAAGTTTCACCATTAATCAATGCTGTTAGATCAAAATTCTTATAGAATAGAGCTTTGGGTTTACGACTAACATAAACAGAAAATAAAAACAGAATTGCCGGACTGAAAAGTTTCATCATTTATCAATGCTGTTAGATCAAAATTCTTATAGAATATAGCTTTTGGTTTATGACTAAGATAAACAGAATTGACAGATTGCAAACAAGTATACTCCTAAAACATATGAAAAAGGTTGTGGGTTATGTCTTAGACAAACAGACAACCATAAGAAATTAGCGAAAAAGGTTTTGGCTTATGACTTAGATAAACAGAAAATAAAAACAGAATTGCCGGACTGAAAAGTTTCACCATTAATCAATGCTGTTAGATCAAAATTCTTATAGAATAGAGATTTTGGTTTATGACTAAGATAAACAGAATTGACAGATTGCAAACAAGTATACTCCTAAAACATATGAAAAAGGTTGTGGGTTATGTCTTAGATAAACATACAACCATAAGAAATTAACGATTAAGGTTTTGGCTTATGACTAAGATAAACAGAAAATAAAAAACAGAGTTGCCAGATTGAAAACATACCTTTTAGTGTTCGATTAAAGCTTTTTTGTAGCGTATCTATCGATTTACTTAAATGCCGACGTAGCGTAGGCATGCTCCAACTTTTTGTATGGAAAAAGTGATGGAGAACTGGTATAAACACACTACTAAAATCAAACATATATTTGCAATACATGTTAAATTATCTTCAACGCTTAGACATCATTAACTAAATATAGAGACGAGTGCAATTCAATGGTCCCGAGGATGCCCACTGCCGCTAAAAGTAATGTAAGCCATAAAAATTGCAAAAAGCAAATGGATGTGCCTTTTGTTGTGTATGCTAATTTTGAATGGATGCTGAAAACAGTTAACATTCAAAATTCTACTAATGTCAAATTCACACTAAAGCAAATTATGTTTAGGGATCGTTGGACTTGAATTCACTAGTCATTTTTTCAAAGTTGAGTTAGGGATAGTATAGATATTTACAATAATTATTAAAGTATAGTCAAGCCAATGAATTCCTTGACACTACTTCAACAGATAAGACAAAATGACGATACAAATTATCATATTTGTAAAGAATTTCTATCTGTTGAAGATAAGTAGCTGACCATTGCCATCTAACTGGCGATTTTAGAGGCCCTGCTCATAACAAATGTAATATGGGTTATCAAATAGCCAACATCATACCAATATTTTTTCATGATCTCTAGGCGTATGATTGTCATTTGTTTGTACAAGAACTGTCGTATCGTCGGCATAATATGCAAACAATTTACAGGAGACAGAAAACAAATTTTTATATTTTATATTTGCAGCTTGAGATAAGTTTTTCTTATCAAACCTTTTTACACACTTCAAGACTAAAATTGAAGAAAAACTACATACGAGGCGTATCTTGCTCTATCACACCGCATCAAAATCTCAATTTACTTAAAAAGTGGATTTAGTACGATTGCATATTAACTGCCTGTTTTTCAAACTAAAATATATATTTTCGTTTAGAAAGTCATATTGAAAACAAAAACTAATTTGAGTTTTTATTGTTGTTTCAATATAAATACCAAGCGAAAATTGTTATTTTATTTTGAAAAACAATCTGTAAGCCGACGATCCTTTATTTCATTATCTAAAAAAAAATCTTCGAATGAAAAGAAAACCATTGACTTGCGTTTTCTTGATTCGTTTAGATTCATGCCATCTAGTTAAGACAAATTATCGAGTTATTTAACCGATGATGATTTGAATATTATAAAATGTTATTATATCAATGACAACGAGTTAAGTTAAATGAAACGTAAAGGTGTGTTTCCGTAGGATTATTTGAATTCTGTGAATCGTCTCAAAGAAACTCAATTGCCACCCCGTTCAGTATTTTTCAATAAGATTTCTAATGAGTCGTTTAGTGAGGATGATTATAAACTTCCCGAAAAGGTATGGTCTACATTTCAATTTAAAACCTTATTGGACTATTTACTTTTTTGTTTAAAAGTAGTTGCTCTTTCGTTGTGTGACATTTTTGAAAATTTCCGTAAAGTCTGTAAAACATTTACAATTTCGACCCATCACAATGTTATACTATCCCTGGTCTATCATGGGATGCAATGTTAAAGACAACTAAGTTGGAATTGTTAACCGATATTAGCTTGTATAATTTTGTGTTCCGGGGTATTAAGGGAGGTATTGTACAATGCAGTAAACTTAATTCGATTGATAGCAATAAATATATTACTGATTATGATTCTACCAAGATATCAAATTATCTAATGTATTTACTACCATTAAATAAGATTCCGATGTAGGCTATATATTGGATGTGGATTTAGACTATATATCCAGATTACACGACTATCATAATGACTTACCGATTTGTTTAGGAAAAAAGAAACAATGAAACAAATAAAATTGATTGTGGACTTAAATGATAAAACAAACTACGTTACAGGACATTACAACAATGTCTTCAACATGTATTGATTTGAAAGAAAATTTATAGAATTGTTCAATTTAATCAATCCAAATTCTTGAAGATATTCTTTAATTTAAATAATCATCATATGACAAAAAATTCTTTTCAACAAAATGTCTTCAAATTATTTAATAATGGCGTATACGGCAAAACTACACTGAGAAAACTAAAAGCTTTAAAATCAAAGAAAAACGTCTTTGTAAAATTGTAACGAAAATATCTTTGTTAGAAGGAAAAAATCCTTGCATCAATGATTTATTCTTTAAACAAGCATATGGTGCGTCTTCAACACAAACGACTAAAATTCTTTGAAGCTTAATCAAAGAAATTATCTTTTCCGTAAAGATAAAATATTTGCTACAACGATTAATTTCTTTGCTAAGAAGAAACGTATTTAAAAAACGTATTTAAAATTAAAGACTTTTCTTTGTTTTTTTAAAGCTAAGCATCCTTGCTACAAAGACAAAGTCTGTAACTTTAAAGAATTTTGTCTTCAATGCATAAGTGAACATGTTTGCGGTTAAAAAAAAATAAAGATAAAGTCTGTATCTTTAAAGAATTTAGTCTTCAAAGTAAGATTTGTATACGAATGCATAACGAAACAAGTGTAGCCGATTGATTACAATATATGTACAAAATAAAAAGAATTGTTTTCGTGGTTATCATTAATTGTAAATCAGTCGATAGGAACGCTCAATTGTGCATGTGCACAATTTTTTTCGTCAAGTGAGTTAATATGTAATTTTAATATAAATTGAAGTGTTGTGTTTTTTTTTAAATATATTATAATAACAATATAAAATATATAATAATAAAAAAACGCGCAATCGTCGTGGCAGCGCTTGACCTTTGTCAATATACTTATAACTATTAGTAGGTGAAAAGTGAATAAAAGGTAAGTTAATTAAAAAAGTTAAATATTAAGTGAAGTGTTGTGTTTTTATTTTACCTTTACATGATATTTAATTCTTTTTTAGAAATGGAAGCTGAACTTGAAAGTTTACTCCGTGAGTGGGGCATCGATGATGAAGGAATCAAAATTTTTTCGGAAAGCGGTATTTCTACGATCATTGTATTAAAAATGATGCGATCCTGTGACATTAATGAAATTTTCATAAACCGATGTGACATAAACCGCAAAATTATATTTCGCTACCACTTGCAAAAGTGGCGTTTACAAAATAATGTAAGTATAGGGTGTTAGTTTATTAATTATATATTTGTTAACTATCGTGGCGTAAAAATTATTTTTTCTGTTCTGTTTTTCTTCAGTTTGATGCCATATCTTGCTGCGGTAGCGACAAAACAGTGACAAATAGCAGCTCAACAATTTCTGATTGGTTGCAAAATGATTGTGAATCAACATTTGATTTAAAAGAAGTGCTTTCAACATCAGTTGCTGGACAAGATGTGCTACAAAAATATGAATCAAAAATCCACCTAAACGAACAAGATCAGTCGGCAATTTCACGAATTATTGTCGATTACTTCATACTCAAAAATATCAAAATGCAGCCGAGGCACATGCTAATGGTTTCCAAGTCCAAAGTGGCATTATTTCCAACTGAAGTTGAATCAACTTACTATATACCCAGACAAAATAAAAAAAAACCATCCGGAAAAATATTTGACAGGTACTTCAATTCCATGTACAAGCGAAAGCCATTTCAAACGTCAACAAAAAATATTAGGCTTGAGACTGATGATGCAGTGCAAGATAATTGCAATTCTGTAGAGTTGATCAACAAAAAAAAATTTTTAATTCATAATCAGCCATCCAATCTCCTCGACATATGGAAAGAAGCACGCGAATTCCGAATGAAGGAACAAAGAGAAAACCTCAGCACTATTTTTCACAATTGGCCAAGGTATAAGGATCCCATTGGTTGCGACCTTATCAATGTCGATTTTGCCTGGCTTTTCCCTGGCAAGAAAAATAATCTTTTTAATAAAATAGCTCAACTTGAAGCAGATATGTGTGTTCTCATATTCCCTACACACATAAAGGATAAGCTAAATTTAAATTACTTTGAAAAAATGAAAGAAAAAAATATGCAAACAGGTGCGTACGCAAGCAAACCGATATTCTGCATAGTTTTTAAAAACCAATAGACAGTTTATCTAATTTTTATTTTTATATTTTTTTTGCAGATTCAATTCATTTTTATCTCTTTTATTTGCTTCATGCTGTTATTTTGCCTCCACGTTTGATCAATACATGCAAGCCATCAATTTCCGATGCACAACACAACATGATCATCCATTTAAATAACATCAACAACATACAACAAAAACTGGACGAATTACGGGAAGTCGCAATTTATGAAAAAGTAAGAGTACAACCCAAAATAATAGCCATAGGTGACACAATTGAAAATTTAAAAGAATTTTACATTTATTTAGACGGCAATAGATATAAAGTTCCAACATTGGTAAGCGCTATCGACTTAGTTATTAAATGCTGTTTTGTGTTCAACATAGAATATTCAGCAAAAAGTAAATATGTGTGGATTTTTTTGCAGGAGTATATATATGAAATTCCTTCAACTGAAAAAATTGCAAAAATAGGAACATATATAAATAAACTCAGAAAATGAATAAAACCAACATGTTGTCACCTAAATCCATGCATATTTGCTTTATATGTCAAAATTCTTACCAATGTTCAGAAAATTTTCTTTCTCATTTAAAATCGTATCACAAAACACCAAATACTTTTCAATATCAATGCAAGTATGAGTTGTGTCAACAAAGATTTCAAAATTTTTTTAAGTTTAAGAAACATATTGAAAAGCACAATTGCATTGTCATAAATCAAAGTAATGATGCTGTTGCCATTGAACCACCTCCAAACAAAAAACAAAAAAGCGAATTACCACATTGTTCACAAAATACAATAAATAGTTCTATGGATAATGAAATCAATTTAGTTTATTTAAAAAAAAATATTGAAAAAAACATTAAAAAATTTGTTTTAAGCTTTCATGCTAAATCAAACATTGTTAGAAAAAATATTCCAGAAATATTGAAGAATGTAAAAGATTCTGTTATTGCTCCACTTTTAGACTCGTACAAGCAATTTACTCCTTTTATTATGCCCGAAAAACGAAAGGCTTTCGATGAGCTTAATGCATATGCTGAAGATATATTTAGAAATATTGATACTGAATTTAAACTTTTGAAATATTTGCAATTACAAAATATATACAAAAAGCCGCAACTCTTTTCTATTAGTTGTCAGCTAGATGAGGTTTTTATTAATGGCTACCCAACTATCAAAGAAAATACAGTAAACGGATCTCTATGTGACATAAAATTTCAAATAAAATCATTTTTTGAGTCCCCTGGTGTATTAAGAAACACGTTTGAAAATATCAACAACATAAATTTATCCAATAAAAAAAATTACTTCATCAAAGGCGAATTTTGGAAATCACTAATTAATGTTTATCCAAACAAAATAATTTTTCTAATTTTCATCTATTTCGATTCGTTCCAAGTAAACGATGCACTTGGCTCTCATCCACAATCGATTTGTGGCATTTACTACACAATTCCTATTATTGCACAGCATCATTTATCACATTTGAATAATATATTTGTTGCCGGTTTCGTCAATTCTGAAGATTTCAAAAATTTTGGCAACCAATTAACTTTTCAGCGACTAAAAGAAGTTTTTCAAGATTTGGCTGAAAATGGTATAGATATATGCTATGAGAATGAGCAAATAAAAATTTAGTTTTTATTGGCTCAAATCTTAGGAGATAACCTTGGTCTCAACGAAGTTTTGGGCTATACCAAAAGTTTTAACAGTCATAGATATTGTAGAATTTGCACCAGAACCAAAATGGAATGCCAAAATGATTATACTGAAAAAATAGACTATATTCGCGACAAAAACATGTATTCTAAAGAATGCACAACTTCAGATAAAAGTTCAGCTGTTAAAGAAAATTCAGTTTGGAATAGTTTATGTTATTTACATGTTACAGATAATAAGGCATGCGACATTATGCATGATATTTATCTTGGTGTAGCAAGATATAATATCAGTAAAGTTTTAAATTATTTTATTTTCGAAAAAAAATTTCTAACTTTAGATTCGTTTAATTTTAGAAAGCAAATGTTTCATTATGGGCCTGTTCTTGTGGGTAGTATTAGTGCACCGATAACAAAAAATCAAATACAAACTTGTAATTTTAAAATGAACGCTTCAGAAATGAAAACTTTCCTAAATGTGATTTTACTTTTGATTGGCGATTTGATTGATGGTAATGATCCTGTTTATAAATTTTTAATAATATTTATACGCATAACCGACATAATTACAAAAGATGACTTTGATGATTGTACTATAAAAATTCTGAAAGATTTAATTTCCAAGCATAACGGACTATATGTTGAATTATTTCAAGATACTCTGAAACCCAAACACCATTTTATGGTCCATTATCCAACAGTAATCGAGCAGTTGGGACCACTAAAGCATTTGTGGACCTTTCGTTTCGAGAGTAAACACCAAATATCAAAGCGGCAAGGCCATGTCTCAAGTTCTAGAGTAAATTTACCTTATACCTTAGCCATTAAACACAGCCTACAATTTTCTAGTAACCTAATAGAACAAAATTTTTTTCAAAAAGATGCTTGTAATTTCAAATCAATATCAGAATCTGATTTATCACAGTACGATTTTTATAAAAATCTAACGACTGTTTTATTAAGAGGCTTCAAAGTTAAAAGTGTACCATATAACGGAGCTTTATTTGAGCAAAATTTTTATGTAAAGTGTGAAAACGATATTATTATGAAAATTTTACTAATATTTTATGAATCCCAGAACAATATATTTTTGGTGGTTCAAGAAATGAATACAGTATTTTTGGAAAAATTTCAGGCACACAAAATTATAAATGCATATAGATCTTTTCACATTAAAAATATTGAATTATTCAGATATCCACGTTAGGAGTTAATATTAAACTCATCGTGTGAAAAAGTTGTTAGATTTTAATTAATTAAGTAAAGTTACGCTGTATATGAACTATTTTTTATTTTTATTGTATTAAACTTAAATAAAAAAATGTATTATAACTCTTTTAACATTAAAAATGTCTAGAGTCAGTATTAAAGTCAACGTCTTAAAATGTTGTAAGATTTTAATTATTTAAGTAAAGTTATGCTATATATGAACTATTTTTTATTTTTATTACATTAAACTGAAATAAAAAAATTGAATAAAAATGCTGTGTTTGATTTCATTAAATATTTTATTTTGCAGAAAAATTTTATTTTTTTAAAACATTTCGATAGCAGATTTCAAAGAAAATTGCCTTTGTTTCTACATATCAGTCTTTAGTATTTCAAAGAATTATTTCGTTGAATTTAATTGCGTTTCTTTGTAATAATGTTAAAATTACGTCTTTGTAACAATGAAAATAGTACTTAAAATCAAAAACTCAAGTCTTAAGACTAACGAATGAAAGTCTTTGTGCCAAAATACTTTTTACTTAGTTTAAGGACTTTTTTCATGTGTTTCCAAAGACGTACATCCTTGCCACAAGACTTTAAGTCTTTGATTTTAAGTATATATTTCATGGGAATCTAAAGATCTTTGCGCCTTTCCGGTAAAGATGTTTTGTCTTTGGGCACAATCTGACCAATAAAAGTCTTTGCAACAAAGTGTATTTTCTTTGATTTTACGATTTAATTTTCTCAGTGTATGGTAAACTTTGATAAACGTAAAGATATTAAGACTGTATGTAAATAGGAAAGCAGGGGTAAGAGATTAGGTGCTAGAGCTTATATAGCTAGACCCAATTTCCATAGTTCGCTTAAAATTCACGATGATATGATTGCTATTGAGTTGCAAAAAGAAAAGACTAAATATAATAAACCAATTTACATTGGATTTTCGGTTTTAGAATTATCAAAATGCAAAATGTACAATTTCCATTATGATTATATGAAACCAAAATATTTCGATAATATTAGTTTAAACTACATGGATACCAATTCCTTTATATACCATGTAAAAACAAATGATATGTATGATGATATTCACAATGATATTAGCACCCATTTCGATACATCAGCATATCCGATAGATAATGTTTTTAACATTCCATTGTTAAAGGCTAGATTACACTATTATACTTTGTATTAATACATGTCAAAAACTCAAGTAATATGACAAAATGTGATAGTGTGAATGCAATGTGTCACAAGTATTACGAAAAAAGTTTGACATCCCATACGACTTAATCGTTTTTTGAAAAATTTCTAAACGCTAATACTTTTCATTGGATCAGGGTTGCATTTTAACAAAAGCATGTTCATGTGTGATAGTGTGACTACAAACTGTAATGTTACATTAGATTTTTTGACAGTCACAACAAAACTCATTAGATTTCCGTCTCACAAAGTATTATGGAATACGTAAGGCTTGTGAGATAGTATAATCTAGCTTTAGGTTAGGTTAGGTTAGAAAGGCTGGTGTGAAGCAAACTTCACACCCTCACCCAGAGACCAATATGGTCCATTGTGATGCCTTTAATTAGTGATATAATCTAGCCTTAAATAAACAAGTATTAGGGATGCTGAAGGATAAATGCAATGGTAAATAGATGAATGAATGCAAGATGCTTAGTAGATAAGAAATTATATATTCAATTTTTATTTTTAGATCTGAGGTACATAGGGTTGCCATTTATACTGTTTTTATTAGTGCATGTACTGTTGCATTACAAGCAAATCAGTACAAGTAGCATCGAAAGACTTTACAATATAGTACTGATTTTTTCATTAATGTATTGTTTTTGTACTGTTATTATATATTTTTATATTATTATATAACTTTGTTCACTATAGTTTGTCATTTTGTCAAATTGTTCCGATACAAATATTAATATAGATGTTCTTATCGATGAGTCATTAACAAGATTTTTGCCGAGTCAGTACGAAAAAAGAAACCAGTAAAAGAAAAATGGAAAGTGTTTCTACATGATGGTGCGTTTACGATTTGAGGAAAAGTGGAATTTTATTTCTTCCATTCCACATTCAAACGCTTTTACAGAACGAGTCCTTAGTTTTCAAAGTGGAGAAAAGAGAGAAACAGGCTCCTAATATAAAACCTAGAAAGTGACTTGCTGATAAAGACAAACTTTGGTTATAGTTGTAATCATTCTGTCTGTCGCGGTCGTTGAAGATAGACGTGTTTTCTAAACTCGGCATACGGTTTATTTTTTTTTTGAACAAATAAAGTATAAAAAAAGTAAATACAAGAAAAAGAAAAAAAAAAAATTACATGTATGTACATACATACATAAACACACATTTTTTCATTATCGGTGTTGATAAACAATAACAAATAAGAAGAGCACAACTGTAAACAGTAAAAGAAAAAAAAAAAAAAAACTCTTATGAGTGCAAACAGTAGAAATGCATATATCACAGTGAGTGTTAGCGAAAAAAATACAGAAATAAAAAAAAGAATCGATGATAGCAAATACCTAACGGCTAAACCTATTACTCGTACGCGATCCCTCTCGCCGTCTGTATTTAATAACACGGTTGATACAATAACAAATACAAAACCTGCTAGCGTTGCCTCAACAGCAAAAACAATTTTAATAAGTGATGTAAATATTAACCCCCAATCAGGCATAATAGAAAACTCAGTATCACCTTCGGTGTCTAATAATACGGTTGATATTAATACAATAAAAAATATAAAACCTGCAAGCGGTGCCTCAGCGGCAAAAACGATTTTAATAAGTGATGAAAATATTACCCTCAAATCAGGCATGATGGAAAACTCAGCTCCACAAGTAAAAAGTGGTCAAAAGCCTCAAGTACAAGTTGGTATGGACAGGTACATAACAGTGCTTAAACGGGGTCGCAGCCCTACCTCTGCAGCAGTTGCTTCGGCCTCAAAAGTACCATCTTTTGATAAAATAAATTCTCAAAATCGATTTGCAATTCTGGAGGATGAATCCTCTGAAGCACCAAACGTCATAAAATCGTCCAAGCCTCCCCCGATATATCTTAGGGAGCAAAACTCAAATGAGCTCATAAAGAGTTTGATATCGGTGATAGGTGAAAATTCGTTTTACGTAGCTGCTATCAAGCGTGGTAGTATAAACGAGACAAAAATACAAGTCAATAATGAGAATGATTTTCGCAAAATTATAAACAAATTTGAAGTACTTAAAAAAAACTTTTATACATACCAACTGAAAAGCAGTAAAGGTCTCCAGGTAGTGATTAAGGGAATTGACTCATGTGTGGACCCAGAAGAGGTAAAAACATTCCTCGAAGAAAAAGGCTTCAAAATAAAACATGTAGTAAATATAAAAAATAGAGAAAAAAACCCCCAACTACTTTTTCGAGTGGAGTTTGAACCCGGCGACGTAAAGCTTAAAAAAAATGAAACGCACCCTATTTACAATTTGAAATATATTCTCTATAGAAGAGTAACTATAGAAGAGCCACACAAAAGAAATGGTCCCGTTCAGTGTTTAAACTGTCAAGAATATGGTCATACTAAGGCATATTGCTATTTACCCCCTGTTTGCGTAGTATGTGGTGAATTACATGGTACAGATCTTTGCGATAAGTCTAAAACCGACCCCAACGTAAAAAAATGTAGCAACTGTGGCGGTAATCACACTGCCAATTATAGAGGATGCCCTGTATATACCATCGTCAAGCAGTCAGTTGGACCGAAAACTAATCCCCCTCAAATGCAGGTAACAAATCAAGTAAGCACTGGTGACATTCAGGCCCCGCAGCCTAGTAATAACAGAACCTCTTATGCTAACGTTGTAAAATCAAACCATGGCCAACGCAAGGTGCTGCGCCAAGTAATGATGAAACTCCAGTTTCAAATTTAAGTCGTCTAGAAAAAACCATGGAAACATTAGTGCAAACAGTAACAAATTTTACGAACACAATGGGTAATATGATGCAGGAAATTCTTAGAATGCAATCGATGTTATTGCAATCTGTACTTAACAAGCCATGAACTGTTTAAAAATCTGTTTTTGGAACGCGAACGGCATCCGCCAACATAAAAATGAATTAGAATACTTTCTTAAAAATAAACAAATTGATGTCATGATGGTTTCTGAAACTCATTTGACCTCAAGAAATACGTTTAACATCAATGGTTATATACTATATGATACCAAGGACCCTCGAGATAGAGCTTGTGGTGGTTCTGCCATTTTGATAAAAAATCGAGTCAAACACTACCTAATGTGTGATCATCGTGAGGATTATCTCCAAGCAACGAACATTTGTGTTGAAGAGCTGAATCGTAGCATTGTAATCTCATCTTTATACTCTCCACCTAGATTTTCAATATCAGAAAGCCAATATTGTGAATATTATAAATCACTAGGACCCTGTTTCCTGGCCGCTGGCGATTATAACGCTAAACATACCTTCTGGGGGTCACGACTAATAACACCAAAGGGTCGTGTTTTGTTTAATACAATCTCTAAAATGAATTTAAATGTTGTCGCGAGCGGCCAACCAACATATTGGCCTGCTGACCCGCAAAAAATTCCAGATGTCATCGATTTTGGCGTGGTTAAAAACATCCCCACAGAAACGATTCACGTTGAAGCTTCCCTAGAATTATCTTCCGACCACACACCTACAATTGTTACTATAATGAACCCCAATAGAATTGTATCTCCGACTGGTTACCTAGCGACGTCAGCCACACAAATAAATCGGTTAAAATATAAAAAATATCTCAGTGCCCATTGCACAGAAAATATTCCGCTCAGTACACCGGAGTATGTAGATCGCTCTATTGATAATTTTGACAGTTTTCTGAAACTAGCTGTTCAACATTCCAATATTGCCCCCAAAAAAACAAAAACTATTAAAATATATTCCACAGATGTCGAGCGTCTCTTGTCTGAAAAAAGGAGGGCACGAAGAGAGTGGCAATTGCACAGATCTCCTCAACTTAAGAACTTGCTAAAAGAGTGTACAAAAAGATTAAGAAAGTTATTGCAGACTCAGAAAACGGCTTCTCTGGAAAAATATCTTAAGGAACTTGATGCAACTCCACAATCGGACTACTCATTATGGCGTGCAGCTAGAAACCTCAAAAGGCCAGTTGTCTCTAAACCACCATTAAAAAACTTGAATGGAAGTTGGGCAAGAAATGATGTTGAAAAAAGAAATCTGTTTGTAAGCCACTTGAAAAACGTATTTACACCTAATATATCTCACAATATTGCGGTCGATTTACCACCTGTTGCTGCTAGAGCAGCTATTCCCCTAAGATTTGAGATGAGAGAAATCGAAAAGATTATATGTGACTTAAACACTAAGAAGGCACCTGGCATTGATAAGATCAGCAATAAAATGCTATTAGAGCTACCTCGCGTAGCAAAGAAAATTATTCTTTTTATTTTTAATGCTATTTTACGCCTTGAATACTTTCCTCAAAAATGGAAGGTTTCCTTAGTTACCATGATACCAAAGCCAGGTAAAGATCATACGAAAGTTGAGTCTTATAGGCCTATTAGCTTATTATCAAATATGTCAAAGCTATTTGAGAAATTATTAGTTTCAAAGTTAACACCGATTTTAAGTGAAAATAGATGTATTCCAAACCATCAATTCGGATTTAGAAGAAAACACAGCACAATTGAACAAACTCATCGAATAGTAAATGTCATAAGAAAAACATTTGAAGAAAAAAAATATTGCTCAGCACTCTATCGATGTTTCGCAAGCTTTTGACAAAGTCTGACATGAAGGCTTATTACACAAATTGAAGCAAAATTTACCAGCAAACACACACAAACTGTTAGAAAGCTACTTAGTCGGTCGTCAATTTATTATTAAAGAAGGAAATTCCTTAAGTTCACCTCAGCCGATTGGCGCTGGAGTCCCACAGGGCAGCATCCTGGGCCCTCTATTATACTTAATTTATACTTCGGACATGCCAACAAACAACTACACCCAAACTTCAACATTTGCAGACGACACAGCTTTTCTAAGCGTCCACGAAAACCGTTATGAAGCATCTCGTTACCTACAGCATCATATATTTCAACTAGAAATATGGCTAAGACAATGGAGGATAATGGTCAATGAGCAAAAATGCGTACATATAACATTCACCCTGCGCCGGGAATCTTGCCCCCCTATTACAATCAATAATCAAATTATTCCTCAACATTCGCATGTAAAATATCTCGGTATACATCTGGATCGGCGATTAACGTGGAAATGCCATATAGAGGCAAAATTAACTCAAATGAAACTAAAAGCCATCCAAATTCATTGGCTTATTGGAAGAAATTCTGTTCTTAGACTCGATTGCAAGCTTCTACTTTACAACTCTATCTTAAAGCCTATCTGGTGCTACGGTATTCAACTATGGGGCACTGCCTCGGCCTCTAATATCGAAAAAATTCAAAGGCGCCAAAATAAACTTCTTCGTATAATCACAGCCGCCCCCTGGTATGTTAAAAACTCAAACATTCATAAGGATCTCAACGTGCCATTAGTAAAAACTATGATTACAAAATATGCAGTAAAATATTTAAAAAGACTTGAACAACACCCAAATCCTTTAGCTCGAAATATTTTAAATCATGGCGGCCACACTCGCTTAAGGAGAAGAGACACTGCAGCACTTACCCAACTAGATGAGAGATAAACACCTATATAAGTGAACAGAACCCGTGATGAAGAAAATTTTTGTCTGGCACTGGCAGGACATAAATAAAGTATTAGGTTAAGATTTGATAAATTATTGTTAGTTCATATTAAATATATGAAAATTCAATAAATAAATAACGAAAAAAAAAAAAAAAAAAAAAAAAAAAAAAAATAGTTGTAATGAGTTTTACGATTTCTTGAAGACTGAAGACAGAAAAAAAATTGTGGACAAAGAACAAAAAGGCCATACAAATTTTTAACTTGTAACATTGTAAAAATTTATGTCCATACATAGTAAATATATTATTTATAAAAATCTATAATATAAGACCGTCTGAAAAACGATTGTGCCTTTTACAATATATAAAATTTATATTAGTAATTAGTTGTAAATCACTTTTAAATAATTTGTTTAATTATGTTGAAGATAAATACATAACAAGCTTCGTTATTTCAAGTGTTTAATTCGTTTTTTAACATTGTTGTCCTTATATCTGTAGCTTGGTGCTAAGAAGGCCAATATCCAATAATTCAGTTTTGAGAAAATTTAAATGTTAGATTTTTATAGAAGAGTTCTAAGTGAAATTGGCTAGCAAAACCCTTCTGAAGCTGTTCTCGGTTAAATTGGACATTGGCTGTATCCGCAATATAAAAGAGATTCAGCATGACATTTAAATTGCAAAATGAAATTAATTAAATACTTTTATTTAATTTTATGCTGACCTATATTTAAAATAATGTAATATAAATATAATAGAATAAAGGAAATAAAATTTTAGTGCACATGTTGGTCACGTTTTTTTTCGTCAAATATTTGCTAGGTGTGACCGTAGGTTAAGAAATGGCCTAATGCAACTATTAAGTCAAAACAGCAAAATATTGACACTGACGCTTTTAGTAGCAAGCTTTAGACGTACTGAACTCAAATTTTTCTTTCAATAAAATTAATCTTTCTTTGAAAAATATTAAACCAAGTAGGTAACAAGAAATTAATAATCGCATTTTTAACAACTTGTTGTGTTTTAGATTTTTTTGTTGTTCACTTTATATTTCCGCTAAATATATATAAGGAGTTGAATTATTATTTTGAAAAAATTCAGTTTTATTAATTAAATTTTGTCACTGTTCAAATTATAGCATGAATTCAAGTTTGGTTTTAAAAAAGATTAAAGCTTTTTATGTTATTAATATGCAATTTTAGATTAACGCCAATATTACCTAAAGCTCAGCTTATTAATTTATTAACAATGTGCTAAATTCCCAATGTTTATTTTTGATAAAAACGCTGAAATTTATTGTTGTGGGAAAGCTAGTTTCTATGCGCATTTCGCTGGTCTCTTTGGCCAGCCCGTCAGGAAATTTTTTTCAAAGACTTTAGAAAATCTAAAAATATTGTACAAATAAGACTATAAAGTGAATAAAAATTTTAAATACTCATATCTTAATTGTAACAATATCAAAGCTTCAAAAAAGCCACAACAATAAACAGTGAATTTATATTTTCTTACATTTCCATACAATTGGCTGGTTTTTTTCCAACTCGAATTGTAGTTGTAAAAGGGTAAAAAGAAAAAACATAATTAAAAAAAAAACAACTTGCTTAATAAAGCAACTTACGGTTCAGTTTTTTATTTGCCGAGAACATTCAAATATATTATCGATAGTTATTTTCGGGAATACAAAATCTATTATTAATTTATTAATGACGTGCTTAATTCCTAATGTTTATTTTTGATAAAAACGCTGAAATTTATTGTTGTGGGAAAGCTAGTTTCTATGCACATTTCGCTGGTCTCTTTGGCCAGCCCGTCAGGAAACTTTTTCCAAAGACTTTAGAAAAACTAAAAATATTATACAAATAAGACTATAAAGTGAATAAAAATTTTAAACACTCATATCTTAATTGTAACAATATCAAAGCTTCAACAAAGCCACAACAATAAACAGTGAATTTATATTTTCTTAAATTTCCATACAATTGGCTGGTTTTTTCCAACTCGAATTGCAGTTGTTAAATGCTATATGTACGCATTTTTGCTCATTGACCTTTATCCTCCATTGTTTTAACCACTTTTTGAGTTCAAATATATGATCCTGCAAGTAACGAAATGCTTCATGACAGTTTTCGTGTACGCTTATGTTACGTTACGCTGTATCATTAGCAAATGTTGAAGTAAGGGTGTGGTTGTTTGTTGGCATGTCTGAGGTATATATAAGGTATAACAGTGGGCCCATGATGCTTCCCTGAGGGAGTCCAGCGTCAATTGGCAGAGGAGAACTTATAAAATCACATTCTTTAATAATAAACCTTCGACCGACTAAGTAGCTTTCTAACAGCTTGTGTGTGTTTACTGGTAAGTTTAACTTCAATTTATGTAATAAGCCGTCATGCCAGACTTTGCAATATTTTTTTCTTCAAAGGCTTTTCTTATGGCGTTTACTATACGATGGGTTTGTTCAATTGTGCTATGTTCTCTTCTCTTCTAAAGCCGAATTGATGGTTAGGAAGACATCTATTTACATTTAAAATTGGGGCTAATTTGGACACTACCAGCTTCTCAAACAGCTTTGATATATTAGACAATAAGCTTAAAGGTCTATATGACTCATATTTTGTAGGATCCTTTCCTGGCTTAGGTATCATTGTAACTAAGGATACTTTCCATTCTTGTGGGTAGTATTCAAGGCGTAAAATAGCATTAAAAATCAAGAGAATAATTTTCTATGCTCTAAAAGCATTTTGTTGCTGATCTTATCAAAACCAGGGGCTTTTTTGGGGTTTAAATTATGAATAGCCTTTTCGATTTCTTTTATCTCAAATCTAAGTGAAACAGCAGCTCTAACAGCAACAGGAAGCAACTCGACTGCAATATCGGGAGATGTATGCGGGGCAAATACGGCTTTCAAATGATTAACTAAAAGATTTCCTTTTTCTACATCATTTCGTGCCCAACTTCCATTTAAGTTTCTTAATGGTGGTTTAGTGATAACTGTTCTATTAAGATTTCTAGCTGCACGCCATAATGAGTGGTCTGGTTGAGAAGTTGCATCAAGTTCCTTAAGATATTTTTCCAGGGAAGCCGTTTTCTGAGACTGCAGTAGCTTTCTTAGCCTTTTTGTGCACTCTTTTAGTAAATTCTTAAGTTGAGGGGATCTATGCAATGCCATTCTATTCGAGCTCTCCATTT
The DNA here is from genome assembly GCA_943735925.1 of Pollenia amentaria. NCBI lineage: Eukaryota > Metazoa > Arthropoda > Insecta > Diptera > Polleniidae > Pollenia > Pollenia amentaria. The sequence continues at coordinate 117,395,121 of OX031006.1, read as the reverse complement.
TTCAGTCAAAAGACGCTCAACATCTGCAGAATATATTTTACTATTTTTGGTTTTTTGAGGGTTATGCTAGAATGTTGAACAGCTAGTTTCAGATAACTGTCAAAATTTACAATAGAAATATCCACATTCTCCGGTGTACTAAGCGGAATATTTTCAGTGCAGTGGGTACTGAGATATTTTTTATATATTAACCAATTTATTTGAGTGGCTGACGTCACTAAGTTATCAGACGTAGATACAATTCTATTAGGATTTGTTATAGTAAGAATTGTAGGTGTGTGATCAGAAGATAATTCTAAGGAAGCCTCAACATAAATCGTTTCTGCCGGGATGTTTTTAACCACTCCAAAATCGATGACATCTGGAACTTTTTGCTGATCAGTAGGCCAATATGTTGGTTGTCCGCTCGCGACCACATTTAGATCCATTTTTGCAAATTGTGTTAAACAAAACACGACCCTTAGGTGTAATAAGTCGTGACCCCCAGAAAATGTGTTTAGCGTTATAATCGCCAGCAGCCAGGAAGCAGGGTCCTAATGATTTGAAATATTTATTATATTGGCTTTCTGATATAGAAAATCTAGGTGGGGAGTAAAATGATGAAATTACTATGTTTCCGTTTGCGTTCCAAAAGCAAATTTTTAAACAGTTCTTGGCTTGTTTAGTACAGCTTGCAATAACATCGATTGCATTCTTAACATTTCTTGCATCATGTTACCCATTGTATTAGTAAAATTATTAACTGTTTGCACTAATGTTTCCATATTTTTTTCTAGCCGAGTTAAATTAGAAATGGAAATTTCGGCATTATTTGCTAAATCACCTTGCAGTGGCATATGATTAGATTTTAATACATTAGCGTACGAGGTTCTGTTATTATTTGGCTGAGGTATCTGGACGCCGTACGTGTTTCCTTGATTAGTTGCCTGCGTTTGAGGGGGATTAAGTTTCTGTTTAACAGAACGCTTGACAATCGAATATACCGGGCATCCTCTTTAGTTGGCAGTGTGATCACCACCACAGTTGCTACATTTTTTTTACATTAGGGTCATTTTTGGACTTATAGCACCGGACAGTAATATGTAATTCTCCACATACGACGCAAACAGGGGGTAAATGGCAGTATGCCCTAGTATGGCCAAATTCTTGGCAGTTTAAACACTGAACGGGCCCATTTCTTTTGTGCGGCTCCTTTATCGTGATTTTTCTGTACAGGATGTATTTTAAACTGAAAATGGGATGCGTTTCATTTTATTTAGCTTAACATCGCCGGGCTCTTACTCTACCCGAAATAATGGTTGGGGATTTTTTTCCCTATTTTAAATATTTGTAACATTTTTTATTTTGAAGCCCTTTGCTTCTAAAAATGTTTTTATTTCGTCTGGGTCCACGCATGAGTCAATGCCCTTTATCACAACCTGAATACCTTTGCTGCTTTTCAGTTGGTATGTATAGAAGCTTTTTTTAAGTGCTTCAAACTTATTAATTATTTTACGAAAATCATTCTCGTGATTAACCTGTATTTTTGTTTCGTTTATATTACCACGCTTGATTGCAGCTACGTAAAACGAATTTTCACCTATCACCGAGATTAAACTCTTTATTAGCTCACTTGAGTTTTGCTCTCTAAGATATACCGGGGGTGGCTTTGACGTTTTTATGACGTTAGGTGCTTCAGAAGATTCATCCTCCAAAATTGCAAAACGATTTTGTGAATTTATTCTATCAAAAGATGGAACTTTCGAGGCCGAGGCTACAGCTGAAGAGGCAGGGCTGCGAACACGTTTAAGCACTGTTATATACCTGTCCATACCAACTTGCACTTGTGGTTTTTGACAAATTTTTTCTTGTTGGTTTTCCATTGCGTCTATGTTTGAGTTTATGGTGTCAGTGGTAACGCTTGCTGGCATAGGTTTTGCCGTTAGGTAGTTGCTATGGTTTTCTGTTGTTATGTTTATTTCCACCTTGCTTTCACTAGCATGAATATAATTTATTTTTGTTGTTGTTTCATTGTTATTACTCATATAGAGTTGTTTTTGTGTTTTTTTCACCGTTTTTTTATTTTTTATTTTTGTTGACTGTGCTCTTTTTATTATGTATAATGTGGTTGTTACACCGAGATAATAAGAGAACAAAGAATAAATATTTGTTTGCACAGATTATTTGCAAGTATGTATGTGCGTACATACATATATTTTTTTACTTGTATTTTTCTTAATTTTTTTCTAGTTATTCTATTGTTCACTTTTATATTCCCAGCAAATACTTAACTTACAATGCTACTTTTAATGACTTCCTGAATTCATTACTTTGTAGCTTTATTCGCCACTTTTTGCCTTATTATTTATATATTAAATAATAACTTTCTTATTATATCTTAAATAAGTCATAATTATACATAAGAAAAGAATACTTTAATATAATGACTTAAATAAGTTATTATATGATTTTAAAGAATTATTTGAATCAATTTGCAATATAGTCCATTACTATTTGTTAGGTATACGGTAATATTATACAATTTTAAGAATAATTTCGATGTGAAATACATGGAAAATCCAAAAATCAATCAATTGTATTTAAATATATACATAAATATATATATATTTTTTTTAAAGCTTTCTTATTTTGTTTATTGGATATTTTCTTTGAGAAAAATAACAATTAGTATTAATATCTTAAACTAAACGTATATTGTGGCCCTGATGCCAGCGCATAAGTGACCAATGAGTGTTGACAGGTTGTGCGTTTCTTTACTGGTGAGCTATAGCCAATGTATCTACTCTATTTAAACGACTATGTCCTCTAAATAGGAGTAGGGTCTGTGCTAAGGGATTTGGGTGTGTTGACAATTTACGCACGTATTTAGAGCAATATTTCTGTATTTCTTCACGGATGTATGGGATCCTAAGATCTTTGTGTATGTTTTCGTTGCGGATAAACCACGGGCTGCCAGTTATAAGGCGTAATATTTTGGATTGCCTTCTTTGCAATTCTTCAACATTGGATACTGATGCAGTTCCCCATAGTTGTATTCCATAAGTCCAGATTGGCTTGAGGATGGCTTTGTATAATAGGACCCTAAATTCAAGATTGAGGGTGGAGTGAGAGTTTAGGAGCCAGAGCAACTGAGAAGTTTTAGTTGTGTACATTTTGAGTCAATATGTCAATATGACATTGACATTGCTTATTGTTATATTAGGGCAGTTTTCCCTTCTTAAGGTAAATGTAACCTGGGCACATTTCAAAGGATTTACCATTATTTTCCATTTAGTAAGTAATTTTTCAACTTCATAAATGTGAGTTTGCAAGTTGTAAGAAGCAATATTAGGATTTTTATCTATGCAAAGAAATGCGGTGTCGTCTGCGAAGGTTGCAATATGTGTAAGGGCACTTGTGGGCATATCTGCAGTGTAAAGTATATACATAAGGGGACCAAGAATACTGCCTTGGGGAACACCAGCCGAAATTTGTCTGGGGCTTGAGATTATGTCTTTGACCTTGACCACGAATGTTCTGTCGGTTAAGTAACTTTTTAGAAGTTTGTATGTATTTTGGGGTAACAGCGAAACTATTTTATATATTAACCCTTTGTGCCAGACTTTGTCAAAGGCTTGAGAAATATCAATAAATAATGAAGTGCAATATAGCTTTTCCTCAAATGTTCTTCTTCACTATTCGCTGAATTTGTTCTACCGTACTGTGGTCTTTTCGGAACCCAAATTGGTGAGCGGGGATGATTTGGTGATCGTTAAGGAATGGAGTTAGTGCATTTAGAAATAATTTTTCAAAAAGCTTTGATAAAATAGAGAGAAGACTTATTGGCCTGTATGAGCTTACTTGACTGGGATCTTTTCCTGGCTTTGGAATCATTATAATCTCGGATATTTTCCAAGAGGAAGGGTAAAAGCCTATACGCAGAATTGCGTTAAATATATAAAGCTGGAGATCTATGTTGCTGCCATAATCTTTTAAGGTTTCTTTTTTCTCTGATCAGAGTTTGAACATTTTGTGGGCATTGTGCTTTTTTCGTAGTCTGATTTATAGTCGGTGTAGAAACATTTGCTGCGATATAAATTGTATCTGTTAACATGCTTATTGCTTCTTGCACTTCTTCTTCATTTTTCAATGAGATATTAGAGGGTAAGTGTGAACTTATATACTTTTTATATTTAAGCCAATTAGTCATCCTGTTTGGGAAATACCGGGTCTTGGGGATCGGATGTTTCTGAAAGACCGCCAATATTGAAGGCGAATGGTCGGACGAGAGATCTAGAGATGTGACTTTAGAAATGTGTTCAAGTTTAATGTTCTTTAATACCGCAAAGACGAGAATATCTGGAATCTTGTTTGGGTCTGATGGCCAATGAGTTGGCTGACCCCCGGAGATAACATCTAGTTTGCATGAGACTATCGATTTTAAAAGCTGTCTCCCTTTAGTGTTATTGAGTCGAGAACCCCAGTGCGTGTGCTTTGCGTTGTAATCCCCAGCTGCAATAAATTTGGTACCTAAGGTTTTGTAGTAATGGGTGTATTGGGATTCCGGTATACTATGTTTAGGAGGACAATAAACAGAAGAAATTGTTAGATTTTCTGTCATAAGGGTAGTGGAAGTTGCTTGGATGTGTTCTGTTTTATATTCGTTCGATGGAAAATTACTCAGTTTTTCTTTTATAATTATGGCGGAGCCACCACACGCTTTTCCACTGGGGTGTTTAGTATCGTATATTGAGTATCCTTTGATTCTAAAGCAGTTTTTAACAGTAAAATGTGTCTCAGATATTAGCAGTATGTCAATTTCTTGGGAACTCAAGAAGTGTTCTACTTCTTGTTTATGTTGGCTGAGGCCATTGGCGTTCCAAAAACATATTTTTATCTGGTTCATTGTTTGTTTGAGAATGCTTGAATTAGCATGCCCTGGTTTCTGAGCAATTATTGCATAATGACTTGCATGTTAGACATAAAGTTGTTCATAGTTTGAATTAAAACTTCAATGGACGCTTCTAATGAACTTTTTTGTCGATTTTCGGAAAATTGGGATTCCCTTGATGTTTGAACGTACGATTTTGGTGTGGGGTTAACTGTTCTACTGTCATTACGGGTTGTCTAAGATTGAGCGGATGAGGGGAGATTATAAATGTTTTGACGGTAAGAAGATTGTGAAGGGTTTTCGGAATATTGGGATGCCCTTGTAGCTTGAGCGTATGTTATAGGTGTAGGGTTCACAGTTCTACTATCGTTACGAAGTGTTTCAGATTGAACGAATGAGGGGAAATTGTAAATGCTTTGTAGCTAAGAAGACATAACTCCTGGACCATTGTTATTATTAGTGTTCTGTGCATAAATATGTTCCAAAATTATTCACACAATCAGGCCAATTATGAATAAAAATTCCCCGGGAGTTTTTTCCCTTTACCCATTTTTACAATATAATTTAAATAGGAAAAATGGGAGAAGAAAAAAAACTCCCGGGGAATTTAAGTCATAATTAAGGTGAATATATTTTTGTTATCAGAATACTAGTAGTGATATCAATCTAATGTTAACGATTTTTTTTTGATGAACATAATCAGGCCTGTCACAGAAACTGTTCGGAATGGTTTTGAACCCGTATTTTTATTTCGATCGATGATCGTGATTCCGAAAAATTTAAATTTTGTTATTTCTTAAGTTAAATGTGGCAATATTGTGCAAACCAAATTCCGAGAATTTGTATCGGTTTTCTTTTTCTGAAGAAGCTTTCTCGGCATTAAAAAAATTTTGATCGAAATTGGTTTCTGTGACAGGCCCGTATATTTACATATATTAAGACACACATTGTTATCACAGTGTTAGAACTATAAATGATTTTGTGCAGCAAAAGCACTCTTTATTAAGTATTTTCTTACATTTCGAAAAATTTATTTTGCGTACACTTTTGTAACAAAAATTCCATAAGATTTCAGAGCAATTTTAATTAGTGTGTTTTGACCTTTTTTTAAAGTAAATTTGAAAGTATTTATTTCTTGTCTCTTTTTGTAACTACTTATTTTTATACAACTTTTAAGTATAAAATAAAGGTATTACTTTTTAGGTTGTAATTGGCCAAATTATAAAGGATTACTTTTGGGACATCGCGAACAAAAATAAGTACTTTTTCTAGTAGAAAAATAAGTACTCTTATCCTCAAGTTCTCATTATTTTTCTGCTTATTTTGTAAGCAAAATTGTTAAACTGATATTATTAACAAATTTATGTTAAAAAAAGAATCGTATGCGGAGTAAAAAGAAACACGTCTTTTCTCATCGAGCACGACCGAATGAATGAATGGTTTTAGGTGCATTTAATTATTTTCCCCAAATGGGATTTATTTGATTTTAGGCGCAATAAACTGTTTTCCGAGAGTAGGGTTTATATGGGGCCTATGGTAAATTATTGACCACTCTTCACGAAATTTGCCAGTGTGATTTCTCGTCCTATCAAACTGTGACGTACCGAACTTAAATTTTATAGCAATATTTATTACGGTTTTAGGCGTACTAAACGGTTTTCCGGGAGTAGGGTTTATATGGGGCCTATGGTAAATTATGGACCACTTTTCACGAAATTTGGCAGTCTGATTTCTCGTCCTATGAAACTGTAACGTACCGAACTTCAATTTGATAGCCATATTTATTACGGTTTTAGGCGTACTAAACTGTTTTCCGGGAGTAGGGTTTATATGGGGCCTAGTGTAAATTGTGGAACGATCTTCAAAAAATCTTAGTGTGATTTCTGGTCCTAAGAAAAAAAACTAAGGTAGATTAAAATAATTAAAATATACTCCTAAAAATAAGTAATTTGCTTTTAGAATTTTAAAGCGACAAGCTGCTGTACGAGACTTAGTTTGTTTTATTTTCAACACCGTGTTTTTAAAAATCCTGGAAATATATTCAAAAGCAGACTTAAAATTAAATATCAAAAAGATCGTCGTTTAACATTAAATTAAGCTAGCAATGCAAATACAAGCTGAGCAAATTTTGCAAGAATAACTGGAAATAAAGTAATAACACAATCAGTTTTTAACCTTCTGCGCCGCAGAGATGGCACTTGACGAACAAAAAACTCGTAAAGTGCCAAAGCCTAAAAAAAACACAAAAATCATTCGCTTAATTTTTTCGGCAACAACATGAGTACTAATCGGATTTTAGTATGTTTTAACCAAAAAACTTAGTTTTAATTTCATAATCTGATGTTTTATAAGCTCATTGCTATTGATGTAAGCTTTTCAAGTATCAATAAATAGTTTTTTTCCACGACCCAAAATACCCGCTGTTTAAAGTCCGATCGAAACATGTCGTATAGAATTAAATTATTAATTTATTTCTGAACCTGCGAAAAAGTAAGCCTTTATTACTGGTGTCTTCTGGCCATTTAATACTATGTATATTAGTTTACGGATGAAACGACCTTAAAACGTCTATTATTAAAATTTTTTAACAAGTAAATTTACTTTAAATAAGACTCACCACGCTTTTGTGTTCTGCAAAACGTCAATAAGTGCTTGCAGTTGTTGTCTAAAGCTGTCACTTACTGTTATTTTAGCCTTTGAAGTTCCTCTCTGAGTATTCGTTAAGTTGTTACATATTTCCTAAGGAAAAAAATAATCATTATTAATTAATTGTGTATGTATGTATATTTGTATGTAGGTATGTATGTATGTATGCGTGTATGTATGGATGTGTGTAAGTATGTCTGTATGTATGCATGTATGTATGTGTGCAGTATGTATGTAGGTATGCATGTATGTATGTATGTATGTATATAGGTTTGTATGTATGTACGTATGAATGTATGGCTGACTTCCAAAACGAACCAATACAGGGCTTGTATACAGTTTTACTACCGTATTTTAACCATGTACATGTACAAAGTGCCGAAACAATGCAACTATGTGTTTTGTTAATTTAAACGTTTTGAAATGTAAGTAATGCAATGGATAATATTAAAAATAAACATGTAGTCTTTGCAAATGAAATGTTAAATGTCACAAAGCATCAATTTTAAAACCGATGCCCTGATTGCTGTTTTACTGCTTTACTTATACTTTACAGTGATGTTTTGGAAGGGTTTGGATTGTATATATTTTGTACTGCGGCGTTATAAAACATTATGCTCTGTTCTAATACAAACCCATTGACGTTTTGGAAGTCAGCCTATGTATGTTTGTATGTATGTATGTATGAATGTATGTATGTATGTATGTATGTATGTTTGTATGTATGTATGTATGTATGTATGTATGTATGTATGTATGTATGTATGTATGTATGTATGCATGTATGTATGTATGTATGTGATTACGCGTAGAGTGTAAACGGGCCCTGATTATTGTTCAGTGGACTAATTACTGTCTTTCGTTAAATTATAGTTGTTGTTATTTGTCTCAATATTGTTATTATATTTACTTATGTATACTACCAAAGAATATAAATCATATAGAATGCGCATCTCAAGGAAAACTAAAATATTTTTGAAAAAAAATGCACGATGCGGGCGGGAAGACAAAAGGGAAAGAAGCAAAAACAAAGAGCGTAACAATGCATCGTTCTCTCGTTGTTTATGAGAACTTTTAATTCTCATTTATCAGCGTATATGTATGTGCGTGCACGAGTGTGTGTGTATGTACATTGCCAAGTCAAAAAAAAACACATTAACGTAAAAATAAAACAAAAACCTAACAAAAGAATTTTTGTTTCTTGCAATTTTTGTACAAATAACCTTCGTAAAAGCAAATGTGACTGTAGGGTAAGAGTATGATTTTGTAAAGAATCAATCGATTCCCTAAGAGACTTTTCTGTATCTTTACGATTCAACTTTCTGACATATTTTGTGGGTCTCTTTGATTTTAAAATTTCTTGAATTTTTTTATATTTTTTGAGGAGATTGCGATATTTTTTCCTGTACTGATCTACAAGAGAATATGTTTTTCGCAATTTGTGCAGAAGGGGGCTTCGACATTTTCAATATCTAAATTTTTTGGGGAGTACCTGAACTCTGCGTTAAAATCTTCCGATTCTTCCTCCATTTCATCCATATGTAGGGTTGGAATGGCGTCCGCCTTTAATTTCTTTTTCCCAACATATGAACTTGAAAAATGATTTTCGCATATAAAACGATTTTTATTAAAATCCTTCTCAGGAATTCGACATTTCTCCCGCCAAATTTGACCTAGTATCATGTCCGACGAAGGAAATTTAAACATTTTCAAACCCTTGAAATGCCTTTTCGATTTTTGGCATTTTTTATGCAACATTTTCTGTCCGATAACAAATTATTTTTGTTTTTTGTACTCGCACTCATAGCTTTAGTACAGAATGTTTTTATTTATTGCGCTATTTTTTATTCGTAATTTTTTTAGTCACTTTTTTATAATTTCTCGACACACAGTGCGTAATATTTCACTGCAGCTTTGAAACTATAATATTTTATAAAGCACATTCAAGTAAAAAAAAAAAAATCAAAAACCTGTTTTTAGCAAAAAAATAACAAAAAACACACACACTGCACATTTTGGATGGTAAGAACAGCAAACATGTAAGAACACAAACCAACAACAAATTGCCTTTGCAAAATTTGTGAGCGAAATTATATGAGAGCGGGGCGTAATGATAAACCCCGCCATAAGAAATTTTGCTTCTACATGATGCACATTTTATATGATTTATATTCTTTGGTACTACAGAAAAAACCCAAATAATCCTCAAATTATATAAAACCCGAAGAATTTAAACCCATAAATTAACCCCTTGTTTTTCTCATTTTTTGCTTATTTTCGAGAAAATATGTCAAAAAAACATTTTGGTCCTTCGAGCCGGACTTGAAACCCCCGAGTCCTTGAAATATTTTCAAGAAAATATTTTATTTTCAGAACCCCCAGCATCTTATTTTTTTTGGCGATCATCACTTCAAATTCATTTTTTAATTTCAACCCCCATTTTTTAAACTTTGAAAAAGGTAAGTTGTGTGATTTTTTATTAATAAAAAAGTGACAATAACAAGTGATAATATTGAAACAACAAAACCAACAAGTGCGCGATTCAATTTGCCGTCGGCAAAACACCACAATGCAATTTGCATTTGTGCTTTATTTCAACCCCAGTTTTTTATCCCTAAATTCGCGGTTGTTTTTTGAGTCCGAATATATATCATTTGTATAATTAGTGTTAAATAAGTAATTTACTCGTTTTTTTTAAATAATAGAAATTCATATAATTTCTTCATCCATTTTTACTCCATTTATTTAAAAGTGATATTTATTACAAATAAAGTGTTTGTGTTATTGTTAACCCGCGGTTTTATTCTCTGTTAACAAAAGCTTTTATTTTTTCCCCCGATCGTGCTCTAAAGAGAATAAATACTCGTTACTTTTACTCGTTAATTTTGCCAACGACAAAGGACGGACATTCGTGAATTTTTTAAGTATTTATTTTAAATAAGTGATTTACAGTAAAAGGATATTTATTTTTTCTTTTCAAAAAAATAAGTTCACTTTATTAATTCTTTATTTACTTAAAATTTAACTTATGATTAACACTTGAACTGCACTCTCTAGATTATGAAAAAACTAACAACTTAAACTTAGATTTACTTTACTTTATATACCCTTCTTTTGTCAATCTTGCCGGTAAGAAATTCTGAGGAATTGCTGACCGGAATCATGAATGAACTTATTTGTGTTGATCGCAAATAAGTGCATTCGATTTGGTAATAACTTTTTGGTAAACAATTCTGTGGAATTGTTTACCGTATTTTTACTTATGGCAAAATTATTAGTAATTTTGTCTGCGCGATCGGAAACGTTAAATTAATTTATTTATCTTGTTTGTGTTTATCACAAACAAGTGCAATCGCACTCAATTTCGCAATAGTTCAATTCTAGAGAATTGTTTACTGTTTAATTTACATGTTGGCAAAATTATTATTAATTTTGCCCGTGTGACCGGACGCGAAAAAGTTTAAAACATAAAAGTGAAAGTTAGCATTATTCTATGTTACGCGTGTTATATTATATTATTAGGTGTGATCATGATATTAGGGTAACCATAACACCCCCAACTTTAGCTTGCGGCTCCGACGAAAGTTTAAAGATTGACACTTTTTTCTTAAAAAAGAAGGTTGTTGCTAGGATTATTATTACAAGTATTATTATTATGTCTATGCTTATGGCGACTATATTAGAGTTTTTATTTTGATACATAATTGATTTAATAGTTTCTACTTGTATTGTTTGGGCAAAATACAAAGATTCTAGCTTTAAACTAGTTATATTATTTGGTTTTCTGTCTCTCGCGCTCGTTGAAGATAGACGTGTTTTCTAAGCTCGGCATACGGTTTATTTTTGAATTTTTAAACGTGATTATTGATTTGTGTATTTAAAAAGTAAATACAAGAAAAAGAAAAAAAAAATACATGTATGTACATACATACATAAACACACATTTTTTTATTCTCGGTGTTGATAAACAATAACAACATAATAATAAGAGCACAACTGTAAACAGTAAAAAAAAAAAAAAAACTCTTATGAGTGCAAACAGTAGAAATGCATATATCACAGTGAGTGTTAATGAAATAAATGCAGAAATAAAAAAAAGAATCGATGATAGCAAATACCTAACGGCTAAACCTATTACTCGCACGCGATCCCTCTCGCCGTCTGCTAGCGTTGCCTCAACAACAAAAACAATTTTAATAAGTGATGTAAATATTAACCCCCAATCAGGCATAATAGAAAACTCAGTATCACCTTCGGTGTCTAATAATACGGTTGATATTAATACAATAAAAAATAAAAAACCTGCAAGCGGTGCCTCAGCGGCAAAAACGATTGTAATAAGTGATGAAAATATTACCCCCAAATCAGGCATGATGGAAAACTCAACTCCACAAGTAAAAAGTGGTCAAAAGCCTCCAGTACAAGTAGGTATTGATAGGTACATAACAGTGCTTAAACGGGGTCGCAGCCCAACCTCTTCAGCAGTTGCTTCGGTCTCAAAAGTCTTAAAAGATGGTACAGCTGATAAAACAAGTTCTCAAAATCGATTTGCAATTCTGGATGAGGAATCTCCGGAAGCACAAAACGTTATCAAATCTTCTAAGCCACCGCCGATATATCTTAGAGAGCAAAACTCAAATGAACTAATAAAGAATTTGATCTCGGTAATAGGTGAAAATTCTTTTTATGTAGTTGCAATTAAGCGGGGTAGTATAAATGAGACAAAAATTCAAGTTAATCGTGAAGATGACTTTCGTAAGGTAATTACGAAATTAGAGGCACTAAAAAAAAACTTTTATACATACCAACTGAAGAGCAGTAAAGGTCTCCAGGTAGTGATAAAGGGCATTGATTCATGCGTAGACCCAAGTGAGATAAAAACGTTTTTAGAAGAGAAGGGCTTCAAAATAAAAAACGTAATAAATATTAAAAATAGAGAAAAAAATTCCCAGCCACTATTTCGAGTGGAGTTAGAACCCGGCGACGTTAAGCTTAAAAAAACGAAACGCATCCCATTTACAGTCTGAAATATATCCTGTATAGGAAAATAACGATAGAGGAGCCGCACAAAAGGAACGGTCCCGTGCAATGTTTAAACTGCCAAGAATTTGGTCACACTAAGGCATACTGCCATTTAACCCCTGTTTGCGTTGTATGTGGAGAGTTGCATGGTACAGCTCTCTGCGATAAGTCTAAAAACGACCCCAATGTAAAAAAATGCAGCAACTGTGGTGGTAATCACACTGCCAACTATAGAGGATGCCCTGTATACTCTATAGTCAAGCGCTCGGTTGCACCGAAACCTAATCCCCCTCAAATGCAGGTATCACATCAAGTTAACACTAATGACATTCATGTGCCGCAGCCTAGTAATAAGAGAACATCCTACGCAAACGTCCTAAAATCAAACCATATTCCAATTCAAGGTGATTTGCCAAATAATGATGAGGCTCCAGTTTCTAATTTAAGTCGTCTAGAAAAAACCATGGAAACACTAGTGCAAACAGTAACTTACTTTACGAACACAATGGGTAATATGATGCAGGAAATGTTAAGAATGCAATCGATGTTATTGCAGGCTGTACTAAACAAGCCATGAATTGTTTAAAAATTTGTTTTTGGAACGCAAACGGCATTCGCCAACATAAAAATGAACTAGAATACTTTCTTAAAAGTAAACAAATTGATGTAATGATGGTTTCTGAAACTCATTTGACCTCAAGAAATACGTTTAAAATTAATGGTTATATATTATATGATACCAAGGACCCTCGAGATAGAGCTTGTGGAGGCTCTGCTATTTTGATAAAAGCCCGAATCAAACACTACTTATTGTGTGATTATCGTGAAGATTATCTGCAAGCAACGAACATTTGTGTTGAAGAGCTAAATCGAAACTTAGTACTTTCATCATTATACTCTCCACCTAGATTTTCAATATCAGAAAGCCAATATTATAAATATTTTAAATCATTAGGACCCTGTTTCCTAGCCGCTGGCGATTACAACGCTAAACGTACCTTCTGGGGGTCACGGCTCATAACACCAAAGGGTCGTGTTTTGTACAATACAATGTCTTAAATGGATTTAAATGTGGTCGCGAGTGGTCAACCAACTTATTGGCCTACTGATCAGCAAAAAATTCCAGATGTCATCGATTTTGGCGTGGTTAAAAACATCCCCGCAGAAACGATTCATTTTGAAGCTTCTTTAGAATTATCTTCTGATCACACACCTACACTTCTAACTATAGCAAACCCTAATAGAATTGTATCTCCGTGTGGATACTTAGTGACGTCAGCAACACAAATAAATTGGTTAAAATATAAAAAATATCTCAGTACCCACTGCACTGAAAATATTCCGCTTAGAACACCGGAGAATGTGAATCTTTCTATTGTAAATTTTGACAATTATCTCAAACTAGCTGTTCAACATTCTAGCATAGCCCGCAAAAACATCAAAAATAGTAAAATATATTCTACAGATGTCGAGCGTCTCTTGACTGAAAAAAGGAGAGCTCGAAGGGAGTGGCAATTGCACAGATCCCCTCAACTTAAAAATTTACTAAAAGAGTGTACAAAAAGGCTAAGAATCTTACTGCAGTCTCAAAAAACGGCTTCTCTGGAAAAATATCTTAAGGATCTTGATGCAACTCCTCAATCTGACTACTCATTATGGCGTGCAGCTAGAAATCTAAAAAGGCCAGTTATCACTAAACCGCCATTAAGAAACTTAAATGGAAGTTGGGCACGAAATGATATAGAAAAAGGAAATATTTTTGTTAATCATTTGAAAACCGTATTTACCCCTCATACATCTTTCGATACTGCGGTCGAGTTACCACCTGTTGTTGTTAGATCAGCTGTTCCACTAAGATTTGAGATAAGAGAAATCGAAAAGGCTATTCATGATTTAAAACCCAAGAAAGCCCCTGGTTTTGATAACATCAGTAACAAAATGCTTTTGGAGCTACCCCGCATAGCAAAGAAAATTATTCTACTAATTTTTAATGCTATTTTACGCCTTGAATACTACCCACAAGAGTGGAAAGTATCTTTAGTTACCATGATACCTAAACCAGGAAAGGATCCCACAAAAGTTGAGTCATATAGACCTATAAGCCTATTGGCTAATATATCAAAGCTATTTGAGAAACTACTAGTGTCAAAATTAACGCCGATTTTAAATGAAAACAGATGTATTCCCAATCATCAATTCGGTTTTAGAAGAAAACACAGCACAATTGAACAAACTCATCGAATAGTAAATGTCATAAGAAAAGCCTTTGAAGAAAAAAAATATTGCTCTGCACTCTTCATCAATGTGTCTCAAGCTTTTGATAAAGTCTGGCATAAAGGGTTACTACTGAAGTTGCAGCAAAACTTACCAGCAAACATACACAAGCTGTTAGAAAGCTACTTAGTCGGGTGTCATTTTATAATTATAGAAGGCGATTTTTTAAGTTCTCCTCAGCCAATTAACGCCGGAGTCCCACAAGGCAGCATCCTGGGCCCTCTATTATACTTAATTTATACTTCGGACTTGCCAACAAACAGCTACACCCATACCTCAACATTTGCGGACGATACAGCTTTTCTAAGCGTACACGCAAACTGTCAAGAAGCATCTCGTAACTTACAGGATCACATATTTGAACTGGAAAGGTGGTTAAAACAATGGAGGATAAAGATCAATGAGCAAAAATGCGCACATATAACATTCACATTGCGTCGGGAAACATGCCCCTCTATTAAAATCAATAATCAAATAATACCCCAACACTCGCATGTAAAATACCTCGGTATACATCTAGATCGGCGTTTAACGTGGAAATGGCATATAGAAGCTAAATTAACTCAAATGAAACTAAAAGCAATTCAAATAAATTGGCTTATTGGAAGAAATTCTGTTCTCAGCCTCGATTGCAAACTTCTACTTTACAACTCTATCTTAAAGCCAATTTGGTGCTACGGTATTCAGTTATGGGGCACTGCCTCGGCTTCTAACATCGAAAAAATTCAAAGGCGCCAAAATAAACTTCTTCGAATAATCACAGCCGCCCCCTGGTACGTCAAAAACTCAAATATCCACAAGGATCTCAATGTGCCATTAGTAAAAACTATGATAACGAAATATGCAGTAAAATATTTAAAAAGCCTGGAACTGCACCCAAACCCATTAGCACGAAATATTTTAAATTATGGCGGCCATCGATTTTGGCGTGGTTAAAAACATCCCCGCAGAAACGATTCATTTTGAAGCTTCTTTAGAATTATCTTCTGATCACACACCTACACTTCTAACTATAGCAAACCCTTCTAACACAGAATGTATAACCAATCTCCAATTTGGTTGCAGAATTGCAGGGCACTAAAATAAGTGGGATGATCTTTACTGGAAATTGGAATTATCATCACTCATATGAGTAATAATAATTGTGGGAATGTAGGTATAAAGAGACAAATAGAACGAATCAATTAATTTCTTTGAAATAAGGCAATTTTATTGCAGGCAATTGAGTACGTTTACCTTTTATTTGGGAGTAATTTCAACCCAGCTAAATTTCGCTAACACAAGAGTAAGTATGTATGTATGTATGTATTTAAATTGTAGCATAAATATTTATTCGAGGGTAGGTTTAACTTAGATGTAGATTTAACTTTTTTTTTGGTTTTATTGGATTAAGAAGAAGAGACACTGCAGCACTCACCCAATCAGATGAGCGGTAAACACCTACATATGTGAACAGAAACCGTGATGACGGAATCTTTTTTGTCCGGCACTGGCAGGACATAAATCAAATATTAGTTTAAGATTTGATTAATTATTGTTAGTTCATATTTAGTATATGAAGATTCAATAAATAAATACTGAGAGAAAAAAAAAAAAAAAAAATTGGTTTTTTATCTATTTTAGTAATTATGTTGGGTAAAATATATTTATCATATATTTGAATTTTTACATTTAAGTATGTTTTATTTAATGCTGTTATTTCACAGTTTTGGAATTTTATAAGAAAATTTCCTTGCATATTTATATTATTTTTATTGCAGTTCTGTTTGATTTTATCATAAAAGTTATTAAATACTAGGATACCAGGTATAATTTCTGTTACAATAGTTCTTTCTGATTTTTCCATACTACACTGTGCTGTTTTAAAATGTATTATTTTTGTAAGACATGAATCGTTTAATTTAATTAGATTCTTTTTCAAATTATCTTTTACATTGGTATTAAAAATATTATTATTTGCATCTACAAGAACTTCCTTATTTTCTAAGCTTATAGAGTAGTTATGATTATTAGGGATTGGTTCAAATATGATTTTTGAAAGAGGTTCTTTCCAGTATTGTGGTATAAGAAGAATTATCATAATCATGGAATCGTATGCACCTACGGTTATTTTTATGTTAGTATAGCTGTCAAAATCTTCTATGAGGTTTAGTTCGGTTTTTGTTAGTATGTCTGAGGGTATAATACCAAGTTTGCTGGAAAATATAATTTGTCCGATACTGTCTATATGGTCTTTCAGGAGTGAAATATCATTATTTATCTGGTATATATGTGCCATAAATGTAACTTCATCTTCTAGTGTTGCTATTTTATTCTGTATATAGTCTTTGAATTCGTTAAGGTAAGTTTCTATTAAGATTTGTTTCTTGTTTATATGATTTGTAATATTATGAATTTGGGACGAAATTACACTGTTAAAGTATGTAAGTTTATCCGTTCGCTCAGTTAGGGCCTCCTGGTTTTTATATAAAGTTTTTAATGATTCGTTAATTTGGGCCTCATCGTCACTGTCCATAGTTCCAGCTATAATTTTTAGTCCTTTTCCTAGTATGTTTACCAGTCCCCGTTTTGGTCTGAAGTGTGGAATGAGGTTTTCCACCTTGGCCTTTAGTAAAATGAAGTTCTTTGTAGTTGTGTCTAGTAGGGTCTTTGTTTCCGTGGTTGTTATATTTAAAGTACGTATATTTTTTGATAATAAGTCTAGTGTCTCTGAATAATAGGTTGTGTTGACAATGTGTATTATTTTGCTGTAATGTTCTATGATTTTTGCGTCTTCCAATTTTATTGGCAAGTAGCCGTTATTGTTGGTTAAGTCCTGTATGTCAATTGATTGGGAAAGAACGGTTGTGAGAAATGTCGCTGTAAGTATCCAGGTAGTCATCTGCAAAGAGAGTCGATTAGAGTTTCGTTAGTTATTAGAGTTATCTGTGGTTTGGTATTTCTTTTTGGGTTTTACATGTGTTTTATAGTACTTGTGCCCGGTTCGTTTAGTCTGTAAGTGGTCGTCGTCAATTTTGTTCGCATCGATTTTTCTATACCTTCTATGATTTCCCCCCCCCTCTTATTTCCTTAATATAATTGATTCCTTCTCTTAAATCTACATCTACTCTATTCTTATTTAATTTAGATATGTATTTATCTTTCTTAGTTTCCATTCGATCGTGTATACCTTTGTACTTCTCCTCGCTTACTTTACCATTTACAAAGTCTATGGGCTTGATACCGGTGGTGCTATGGATGGTATTGTTATAAAATCCTATAATCCTCATAATTTTTTCTTCAATTGTCCCGTCTTTACTATTTTCGTCATGTCTTAGGAGTCATTTATTGTGTTTTGTAATCTCTCTGTGTCAGCGTTAGATGTATTTTGCTGTTTGAGGTATAGTGTATACTTATGTTTTCTTTTTCCAGAAATGCCTGCATCTCCGATGCTTTGAATCCTAATTCGTTGTCTACATTTATTTTTCCCACTTTCCCGAACATACTAATAACTTACAATAGCTTATTCTTAAATTCGGCGCAATTCCTACCGTTTATTGGAAAAGCCATTGCGTACTTAGAAAACTTATCGATTAACGTCATAAATTGCTTCTTGTCTAGAGTGTAAAATACGTCGATGTGAATTATTTCTCGTGGTTTGTTTGGCGTTTCTGTTACCTTGTAAGGTATTCTAGGTGGGTTACGGTCGTACTTTTCTAAAATGCAGATTTCGCAGTTGTTTATGAATTTGGTTATCATGAGTCTTAAGTTAGGATTGTAAAACTTTAATTTAAGTTCCACATAGACCGCTTGGATTCCCCTATGATTATTATTGAAGTGTTCTAACTTAATTATTTCTGTTAGCTTAGTGTCTTCTTCTACGTCCTCAAGCATTGTCTTGCATCTTATTATTCGAAAGTTAACGCCTTGAAAAATTTCGCTATACACGGTTTTGAACGTATCCAAGAAACAGTCCTCGATTAAGATTGCGTTAACCTGAGTTGGGTTAAAATGTGTTTTGATTAAGGTTATAGTTGTTTCGCGATCTAATTCTTTAATGTGGAAGGTCTTCCTAGTGTTTCTCAATATTTTTTTGGTGCGTATTTTGATAGATCCAGAGGTAATTCTAGATATAATAATTTGGTTTCTATAAAAATTAATTGGTGTTGTGACTTCCCTAATTTCGTTAGCAGTTTCTATTGTATTTATTTGTGGGTTATTAGCTGGGATACGAGATAATGCGTCGGCATTTCCATTATTTATTCCACGTTTATAGACGATGTCGTAGTCGTATTCTTCCAATTTCAGTCTCCATCTCACAAGTTTGGAGTTGGGTTCTTTGATGGAGAACAACCATTGTAGTGGTTGGTGATCGGTTTGGATGGTGAATTTTCTTCCGAATAGGTATGGGCGAAAATACCCTACTGCCCATATAACGGCCAGGAGTTCTTTTTCAATCGTGCTGTAGTTAATTTCGTGTTCGTTTAGTGTTCTGCTAGCAAAGCAGATTGGGTGATTGTCTTGGAAGAGGACAGCTCCCAACGCGTAATTACTAGCGTCAGTATTTACTACAAATTTTTTATCAAAGTCAGGGTATTTCAAAATTGGATTACTAGTGAGGAGTATTTTTAATTTATTAAAACTTTTTAGATATTCGGGGTCGTTAATGTTTAACTTTACATCTTTCTTAAGATACTTAGTCATAGGTTTTGCAACCATTGCGTAGTCTTTTATAAACTTGCGGTAGTACCCACTGAGACCAAGGAACTGTTTAATTTCCTTTGGGGTTTTCGGCAAGGGGTAGTTGGCTACACATTCCACTTTTTTGTCGTTTGGTTTTATCCCTTCGCGGGTTACGATGTGTCCGAGAAATTCTGTTTCTTTTTTTAGGAATTCGCATTTGTCCGGTTGAATTTTTAGGTTGGCCTTTTTAATTCGGTTTAATACCAATTTGATAAAGTTCAGATGTTCTTCAAGAGACGTAGAAAAAATTATTACGTCATCCAGATAGACAAGGCAGATTTTTCCTAATAAGTCACCCAGTTCATTAGCCGTTGAAATGTGGCTGGTGCCGTCTTCAGACCAAAGGGCATCCTTAGAAATTCATAATGCCCTCCTTCAACAGAGAATGCAGTTTTGTGGACATCTCTCTCGTCTATTTCAACCTGATGGAAGCCTTTAGCGAGGTCAAGCGTGGTGAAGTACATGCTTCTTCCTAGCTTGTCCAGTATTTCTTCCATATTAGGAATAGGGTATTTGTCGTCAATAGTTTTATCGTTTAGTTTACGATAGTCGATAACTAGACGTCATTTCTTTTCGCCACTTGCATCGTCCTTTTTTGGTACGATCCATATGGGTGCTAAATATGGTGAGGTGGATGGCCGAATTATGTTATTATTTAACATTTCTTCGATTTGTGTCCTTACCTCTTGTTTGTGGACGTAGGGGTAGCGGTACGACCTGGTAAATATCGGCTTGTCATCGGTTGTATTAATTCGGTGTTTGATAACGTTTGTAAACGTTAATTCGGAATTAGTGTTATAAAACATGTCTACGTAATTTCTTATCAATTTACTTAATTTTTCCTTTTCTTCTGAATTGAGGTGGTTCATTCTGATCGGGTAGTTTGGGATTGGTTGCACTGGACGTTTTTCATATAGTGTTCCGTTCCCAATGTAGTAATTTTCATAGGTGACGGGCCAAGAATCTTGTGGTTTTACGTGCACTACGCTAGGACATTGATACCTAGTTTTTACTTCAACCTTGAAATGTTGGACGTTATATATTCCTTCTTCGAGTACTAGTTCCCTGTTCGCGTTATGGTGGTCATTTATGTGGACTAGTCCGCATTCTGTGTTAGTTACGAACTTTATAATTTTCTCGTCCGGAAGATGTAAAGGGATAGTCTTTTTGTTTATTTTTAATTGGTTCGATTCATAGTCTATTATTGCTTTGTATCTTTGAAGCACGTCATTTCCTAATATTCCGTCGTAGGTTTCATGGAATTGCACTCGATCAGGTAGATCCAATCGTTAGTACATCCAAGTTCTTCAAACAGAGGCACTTTGTACGTAGTTTGTGTCGTTACGATGTTCTGTAATGTCTTGAGTTTAATTGTTGCTGTTTCAGTTTTCCATTTAGGGTTGCAAAGGCCAGGATTGACTATTGAGTGGGTGGCTCCCGTGTCCACAATAAATTTGAGGTTTCCCTTTATTATTATATGGGGTAATTCGCCTGCGAGGCCGGATGCTGAAAATTCAGGGTATTATTGTTGCGGCTAGCTGAATTTGCAAAGCGGTTGAAATCATGGTGGGTTCCAGTAGCGGGACAATGTTCGTTGGATGTTTGAACCATATTTACATCCATGGGTTCCGCCGGTGGTTGGTATTGACGGTTGTTGGGATTGTACTGGGTATTTGAGGGTATTTGGTGGTTCCTGTTATTGCTAAAAGGTTGGTTTAAGGTTGTAAAATTGTTTCGGTGGTGGGGATTATTTTGGTAGTTTCCGCGATTTTGGTTTAATGGTCGGGGCAGTGTGTTTGATCTATCGTGCGGGCGTCTCCTGTTTTCATTTCTACTTGTACTAAAAAGTTCGTTTGAGCCTTTTGCGTAAGCGTGTTCGGATTGGAATAATATTTCCATTGCCTCCTCCAAGCTACCTGGGTTCCTGCATATCAATATCGTTTTCATAGGTTCCGGGATTTTCTCTTTAAATATATTCAAAGCCGTTTTCATATTATTCTTAGCGCATTCGTTGGCTGCAGGACCCGTTCCTATAGTCATCAGGGTTTTGTTATTTAAGCTCCGTAAGCTTTGTTTAAGATCGTTATAGAAGTCTATACAATTGTTTCTAAATACTACCCCCTTTAGTTTGTCAAACAATTCCTCTATGCTATTCCTGTCACCAAAGCTGTTTAATAGTATTGTTTTTATGTCCGTCCAAGATTGAGCTTGTTAGTTCATTTCGATAGTTTCCCTTGCCTTTCCCTTTAATTTGCTCTTAATAATGTCCGAGAAGAGGTATTGTGAAGGTTCGTCGTAAGCTCTAAGAATAGGGTAGACTCTATTTATTAAGCTAATAAATGTTTGAAGGTCCCGATAGTCTCCACTAAATTCTGGGAGCCTATCCAGATATTTGAGGGGGTTAATAGAGATAGAGAGGGGTGTTTGTGGTTCCGTCATTATAAAAGAAAAATTAAGTTTAGTGAAAACGTCTTAATGTTAGTATTTTAGCGAAAAGGCGTTTATTTCTAGTTGTTCTTTCTTCACTTACTATACCTTCGTTCGTATCTGTAAGGTAGCCGTCGTTAGACTCGATTCCTGAATCGAGTGGGTATTCGGAGTGGACGTTCAGTGGTTCTTCAAGGAATTCTAGGTCTGATGGGTAGTCCGATAATGAGTCGGTGTCGCTCATAGAGAAATGTGTTTTTCGCGATATTGGAAAGAACAACTTTTTTTTCTTCTAAATATCTTAATACTAATAGTTTAGAATAATTGCTAATATAATATTCTTACTTTATAAGGGTATTCTCTGCCAGGGTATTCCGAAAACATGGGTCCTTAGTGGTTTCCAGGAAAAGTTGTCTGCAAGGGATACTCCTCCAAAATGTAGGTTCTTGATGTTTTTGTGTAGTAATTTGTTGTATATTGGTATTAATTTTCCTTGTTCCTTAGCGGTGGTTTGTATTTTTTATTTTTTTTTTTTCGTAATATTTAATTTTCCTTTGTAATAGAAATTGTTTTTCTTAGTGTTTTTGTTTTAATTTAAGGTTTTCGATATTAACTCTTATTATCCTTTGGGCATTAGTTATAAGTTCCGAGATTAATTCTTCAGGAAAAAAAAATTTTAGTTTTTGGAAATTAATTTTCCTTTAGGTTGACAAGGATACTTGCGGCAAATCGTTAAAACGAACACAAGTTTTTTTCTAAATTTATTCCGAGATTAATTCTTCAGGAAAAAAAATTTTAGTTTTTGGAAATTAATTTTCCTTTAGGTTGACAAGGATACTTGCGGCAAATCGTTAAAACGAACACAAGTTTTTTTCTAAATTTATTCCGAGATTAATTCTAATGGAAATAAATCTTTTGATTTTTTTCTTTTGGAAATTAATTTTCCTTTACAATTAAACTTATTCCGCGAAAACTACCGACTGCGCCAGTAAAAGGATATTTATTTTTTCTTTTCAAAAAAATAAGTTCACTTTATTAATTCTTTATTTACTTAAAATTTAACTTATGATTAACACTTGAACTGCACTCTCTAGATTATGAAAAAACTACCAACTTAAACTTAGATTTACTTTACTTTATATACCCTTCTTTTGTCAATCTTGCCGGTAAGAAATTCTGAGGAATTGCTTACCGGAATCATGAATGAACTTATTTGTGTTGATCGCAAATAAGTGCATTCGATTTGGTAATAACTTTTTGGTAAACAATTCTGTGGAATTGTTTACCGTATTTTTACTTATGGCAAAATTATTAGTAATTTTGTCTGCGCGACCGGAAACGTTAAATTAATTTATTTAACTTGTTTGTGTTTATTATTAAAGCACAACACTGTTTATTTACTGTGTGTTTGTTGGTTTGTTTTGTTTTCTTTTATATTGTCACACACACAACAAACACTAGTCCTGCTACTTTTTTATTCGTTAGGAGACCAGGTTACTATTAAATTGGTTGTGAAAAGTGATTATTTTGATTCTTTTTTTATTTGGGTTTGCCCTGAAAAATTAATTTATTAATTAAATTAATTGATAATCGCTATTGACAACTAATTTTTTAGTAAATATAAAATACTCGAATAACCCAAAGTGGGTACCCGTTAATATTTCGTAGCGGCACAAGTATTTTTTTATTATTTTTTATCTTTTTTAATTCTACAAAGCTTTTTTACACTTGTAGAATTCCTTGTTTAGTGAAGTTTAACTCGATTTTTTTCATAAAATCGCCAATTTAACACGGTTCTTTTTTACCGTTTTGCTCGTGATATTAACACATTTTATTAAACAAGGAATCCGAGTGTATTATTTATTATTTATTTATTTACAAGTTTATTATAATTAAATTACAATAAATCTAAATTGTAAGCACTAGCGACTATCGGCTCTGAAACCGAGTGTAGAAAATTGACTTTGGTTATAAATATATTTTATTTTACCCATTATTTAATATATTTTTATTCAATAAATTTATAATTATAAATATTAAAATACCCCTTTTTGAAACATTTTTTTATTTTTTTGTTGAAAATAAAATATATTAAATTAACTTGAAAGTTTAGTGATCGTTCTTTAAGGAAGGCCAAAAAAAGTTTTGAGGAGTGTTAAATTTTCACAAGAAAGAGGAAACTTGCCGATGCCACCAATGACTTGACCACGAATCATTTATCGGACGCGCTGTCTATTAAATATACAAAGGGTAGTGAAAGAGTTAGGTCGCAGATAACCAAATCTGTTGCTGATGAAACATGCTTATTATATATGATGCTTATTTCTTCCCTGCGGCATGTGAAGTCACGAATAGAGTTACAAAATAATTATAGTTTAGAAATGGTTAGTCTTTTAGATATACCTTCTCTTACGAATTGTGATGAATATTTTACAAATTATTTTTTTTTTTAATTTGTTGGATAATAATTTAAAACATAAAACCCTTAAGAAAAAAAATAAAAACAATCTAAATATGGAAAAATAATTTTTTTTAGTTACCATAAAATTGATTTTTCTACTAATTTTAACTTTGATAACCCATAAGTAGGCCCCTACAAAGCGTAGCACCCTTTCATTTCATAGGCTGAACAGTTATCTATCATATGCTGTTTAAACTGTTCAATTATCTTATTCGGTTCAAAAGATATGATTTTTGCAACGAAAAAACTCAAATGGCGCCACTGTGCGTCGGCAAAACACCACAATGGAATTTGCATTTGTGCTTTATTTCACCCCCAGTTTTTTTTATCCCTAAATTCGCGGTTGTTTTTTGAGTCCGAATAAATATCATTTGTTAAATAAGTGTTAAATAAGTAATTTACTCGTTTTTTTAAATAATAGAAATTCATATAATTTCTTCATTTTAACTCCACTTATTTAAACGTGATATTTATTACAAATAAAGTGTTTGTATTATTGTTTACCCGCGGTTTTATTCTCTGTTAACTACTCTGTTAACAAAAGCTTTTATTTTTTCCCCCGATCGTGCTCTAAAGAGAATAAATACTCGTTACTTTTACTCGTTAATTTTGCCAACGACAAAGGACTGACATTCGTGAATTTTTTAAGTATTTATTTTAAATAAGTGATTGTTAAAATTTACCCCTTAAATTATTAACAAATTAAATTAAATAATTAAAAACAATAAGTGAGTGCAATATTTTTATTTTAGTTTAAAGCACAACACTGTATATTTACTGTGTGTTTGTTGGTTTGTTTTGTTTTCTTTATATAATTGTTTTCTAATAATAATTTCCTCAGTACTGAAATTCTTTGTAACAAATTCAACATTTTTCGCCGTGATCGTGAAACTTATGGCGGTGGAGTTCTTATTGCGTTTGCAAATAGTTTATATGCGGAACGTACAAATATTGATGCATTGGTGGATATTGAATTCATCGCTGTTGTAATCAAGCTAAAGCATAAAAGGTTCATAGTAACATGTTCATACATTCCTCCATCATCCCCACAGTCTCTTTACAATCAACACGCTGAAGCTATTAAATATATTGCTCAATTTTCTAATGAATTGGACACCCTTATAGTTATGGGTGACTTTAATTTACCTTCATTATCTTGGAAATTTGTCCCAGAGGATAAATATTACGTTCCGATTAAACTTAGTGACAGTTCAAAGGATTTAATCAACATGTTACAGGACATGGGTCTTTTTCAAATAAATGGAGTACTAAATGATTTTTCGAAAATCCTTGATTTAATTTTGGTAACTGACAAAGATGACTGTAATTTAATCGTACAATCCCTGTAACTACTCCTGTAGACCGTTTTCATCCTGCTTTTGAGTTAATCATAAACCTGCCATTGGAACACAATAATATCCTGCCTACCATACACGAAAAAGTTTTTGCATTTAAACAAACAAACTACAATGCCCTAAATGAATTAATCGTAAATGTAGACTGGAATAGCATTTTAGCATTTCCTTCTGAAAAAAATACACATATGGATCACATATTTAAGGTGCTTTACAATAAACTTTTTGATTTTATGGATTTTTGTATTCCAAAATATAGAATGAAATCTGAATCAGGCCCATCTTGGAATAATGGGCAATTATCTCGGGCTAAAAATAATAAAAATAAATGCTTCAAAAAATTCAAGCGTTTTGGATCTTCCGTTGATTATTCAAGATATGCTGTTAGTCGAGCTGAATATACAAGAACAAAAAAGTTATGTTATGCACTTTACTTGAATAAAATCCAAAATAATATAAAATATGATCCGAAATCTTTCTACAATTTTATAAATTCAAAAAAAAAGAACAACTGGTTATCCTACAGTGATGAAATTTAATCAAAATAAATCATGTGATGCAACCTGTATAAGTGATTTGTTCGCTGATTTTTTTTCTACCATTTATTCAGATGCTACCTATGATAAAAATGGTAACTATCCGTTTCCGATAGCAGAAAATCCAGCTATATCAATTTCGTTTTTTGATACCCAAACTGTCGCAAATGGTCTAAAAAAGCAAAAATTCTCGTACAAATATGGTCCTGATAAGATCCCGAATAATATTTTGACTATGTGTGCTGAAGCCTTATCTATCCCTTTAACGATATTGAAGGAATCTTTTATTGTTCCTTTATTTAAGTCTGGCACTAGATCTGATATTGAAAATTACCGTGGTATTGCAAAACTTAGTATCATACCTAAATTTTTTGAAAATTTAATAACGGAAAATTTATATTACCAAATCTCAAACATAATATCTCCATATCAACACGGATTTAAAAAAGGATGCTCAACGACCATCTCGAAATTTCATACCATTATCCATTAAATTCTTTAGAGCTAATTATGGTGATGCTGACCCTCTTAGAAGAATGTGTAACACTTTCAATCAATTATATAGATTTATTGATTATTAGTTTGATCCAAAGTCAATAAGTAGATTAATAATTGCTTTTCTTAATTGATGATAAAATTTGTGTAATGTAATCAAATATTAGTTATAGTCTATTTTATTTAAGTGTAATTTTAAAATGTCTAGCATGTCTGTAAGGATTAATCCATAGACAATAAATAAATAAATAAATAAAGCACAACACTGTATATTTACTGTGTGTTTGTTGGTTTGTTTTGTTTTCTTTTATATTGTCACATACACAACAAACACTAGTGCTGCAATTTTTTATTCGTTCGGAAACCCGGTTACTATTAAATTGGTTGTGAAAAGTGATTATTTTGACTCTTTTTTTATTTGTTTTTGCCCTGAAAAATTAATTTATTAATTAAATTAATTGATAATCGCTATTGACAACTAATTTTTTAGTAAATATAAAATACTCGAAAAACCCAAAGTGAGTGCCCGTTAATATTTCGTAGCGGCACAAGTGTTTTTCAACTATTTTATACCTTTTTTAATTCTACAAAGCCTTTTTACACTTGTAGAATTCCTTATTTAGTGAAGTTTTACTCGATTTTTTTCATAAAATCGCCAATTTTACACGGTTCTTTTTTACCGTTTTGCTCGTGATGTTTACCCATTTTATTAAACAAGGAATCCGAGTGTATTATTTATTTATTTACAAATTTATTATAATTAAATAACAATTGTAATCTTAATTGTAAAACACTAGCGACTTGAAAGTTAAGTGATCGTTCTTTATTCTATTCTTAGAGCAATTTTTATCGATTTGCCCCTGACTTTGAGCTTAAATTGTTTTTCTACTCGAGTTTTGTATAAATTTCTTTATATCGATTTCGATCAAAAATGGATTTGACTACATTTATCCGCAATGCCGACCGTATGGCAGATTTTGAGGTATATATTGCCACTATACCCGTAGCTGAACACCAACTCGGTTCTGTAAGTAGTCATGAAAAAGAGCTCAAGCGGTTATGGAAAGCTGTTCGATTAACATATGACTCCTTGTTAATTGAAGCCGAAAAGTTAAAAGATCCCCAGATTAGAGAACTGAAAGCCAAGTACTTCCAGTCTTATGGCACCTTTACCCGGGGGATATCTCTTATTACAGGTCACCTAGAACGACTTAGGCGACGCAGTTCGAGAGGTCCATTGCGCAATGCGCGCCAATGATGAATTTACCCCCTTGTGACACCCCAATATTCTATGGTGATTATAAGAGTTGGCCCTCATTTCGAGACATGTTGTCAGCTTTGTATGGTAATAACGCCCGTTTGACCCCATTACAAAAATTGTACTACCTGTTGCAAAAAACTGCAAATGATGCACATGATACCATACAAACTGTGCCACTTACCAACGATGGTTTTGAAGACGCATGGAAAAAGTTGGTTGACACTTATGAGAACAAAGATGCCCTCATAAACGAAGAGCTTCGAGCCCTATTAAATATTAAACCGCTTTCACAAGAGTCAGGAGCAAGTATTAAAAAGTTGCAAAGAACGATAAATGATTGCGTTACGAATTTGTCGTTACTCGAAGTAACCCCCGAAATATTTTACCACGTAATGCTAGTGTATATTTGTGATACAAAGCTACCCGAAAACACTTTGAGTCTCTGGGAACAATCCAAAAAACATTCTAAAGATTACCCTAAATGGGATGATATGGATGCTTTTTTGACAGCGTATTTTAAAACTCTCTCGTCAATTTCTGACATAAGGCAGTCTCATTTAAACCCCGTTCAAAACCCGAACAAATACCCCACAACTGCCAATACCCGAAATACCCCTAATATAAACGCTGCCAAAAAATCGCCAAATGATAGTAGAAGGCTTCAAAGTTTTGCGACCAAAACTGGTCCCACCCCAACGGTTTGTCGCTGTTTCCTTTGTCAAGGCTCTCACCCCATTTGACTTTGCCCGAGTTTTTTGAATCAGAATGTTGATCACAGAATGTCAATAGTGAGGCACTAAAGTGTTGTTCGAACTGTTTGGCAACCTCCCATGAGTACAAGAATTGTAAGAGTATTCATGTGTGTTCACTTTGTAAACAGAAGCACCACTCCCTGCTTCATAGAGATGTAAAGTTCTCAACTATCGCGTTTTTTGGAACTTGAAGAAGTACCACAAGCGACACAGTTATCTGAAGACGATGAATATTGTGAAACCCTTTACCGAACCACCACTTATAGAAAGCCCGATGGCCGTTACGTGGTCTCTCTCCCATTTCGTTGAGAATTTTCAAATGAATTGTTATTAGGATATTCTCGTAAAAGCGCATTTTCCCAGTTTGTGCGAAATGAGACTCGCTTGTTAAAAAACCCCGAATTGAAATTACAATACGACAATGTGGTTCGTGAGTATTTCGAAATGGGTCATGTAAAGGCCGTCAAAACCCCGGTTTCCACTGCGAATAGTTAATATTTACCCCATCATGCAGTGTTTAAAGCTGATAGCGTTACCACGAAACAAAGAGTGGTATTTAATGCTTCAAACCCCTCCTCCAAATGCGTGAGCCTTAATAATGGCCTATACCCCGGTCCTGTCTTACAGACAGATCTTACAATTTTATTGCTGCGTTGGCGGTTCTTCCGTTACGTTCTTAATGCAGACATTGAGAAAATGAATCGCCATACTTGTTCATCCCAACCAAACACAATATCAGCGGATATTGTTTCGTGATGATCCTGAAGCTGAAGTAAAGGACTATGAGCTTAGTACGGTCACGTTTGGAGTGAACTGTGCGCCGTGCTTAGCGTTACGTACGCTTTTGAATTTTATACCGGAGTATAGTCAGCTTTCAAAAGGTATACCCTTATCTTCAAAGAGCAGCCTGCTCACTTTAAACCCGTTTATCGACTCAAGTGGCTTTGTCAGAATAAATGGCCAACTGGCTAGATCACACGGTTTGACGTATGACGAAAGATTTCCTAAAATTTTACCCTATTCTGCACGTTTACTCGTTTGTTTGTTGAACATGTGCACAAGTGCTCTGCACACGGCGGTCATTCGTTTATGCTCCGTTTAATTAGAATTGAATTTTGGGTCCCCAAGCTAAAATATCTGGTCCGTACAGTAATTCATAATTGTAAGGAATGTACTATTTATCGGAAGAAGTCCGGTCAGCAAATTATGGCTGCATTATCCCCCGAGCGATGTCGAGACCGTTTACTCATACCGGTTTAGATTTCGCAGGTCCATTCGACATTAAGTCCTACATTGGTAGGGCTTGTCGAATTACAAAGGGCTATGTTTTAGTTTTTGTCTGTCTTGCAACAAAGGCAATTCATTTAGAGGCAACTGGTGATATGTCGACGGATACGTTCCTTGCGGCCTTTATCCGTTTCTTTTCCCGTCGTGGTTGTCCTTCTCACCTGTATTCCGATAACGAAACTGCTTTTGTCGGTGCAGCTAGCTTACTCGAGGTTGACCGAAAGCAGTTTTTATCTGAAATAAGGAGGAAGGTACTTGTACGGAACAGTTATCAGCCTGTGGAATGGCATTTTATCCCCCCCGGTGCTCCTCATATGGGTGGCTTATGGAAAGCCGGCGTAAAGAGCGTGAAAACTCATTTACGGAAAATCTCTGGAAATTTACTTTTGAGGAGTTTACTACTATGCTGACCAGTATAGAAGCTTGCCTAAATTCAAGACCGCTAACTGCTATGACCGATAATCCATCAGACTTAGTTCCTTTAACCCCAGGTCATTTTCTGATTGGTGCGCCTCTTCTGTCACCCCCTGAACCCGATCATTCTGATCTCTCTTTGAGTGTTGCCAGCAGGTGGCAAAAATTGAAGAAACTTCACCACCACATTGCTCAGCGGTGGAAGGAGGAATACCTCAAAGAGCTTCAGTGGCGACTCGGACGAATCGAGAAGACTTACGTAGGACGTGACTCGAAGGTCCGAACAGCAGACGTGAGAACAGCTTCAGCTTTCACCCGGCCTATTGTGAAGCTTGTTCTCTTACCCCGTTCAGAAACACACTAACTCTTTTTTTTCTTTTTCTTCTCTTTTTATTCTGTTTTACTCTATCGAATGCATCACGGCTCCCATTGAAGGTCCCTCCAATCCTAAGACTACTCCTCAACCTGAGACGGAAAAGAGGAAGTGGGACAATCGCAGCCAAGCCCAGCCTGCAAACACACGACAACAGCAACCTACACGACGACAGCAACCTACACAACCACAGCACGCCGTCCAATCCCGGCTATCAACGTTCGCGGATACACCTCCAAGACCGGCTACATGGTCTACAAAAAAAATTTATTTTCTGTGAATTGTCAACCTGCGTGATCCTTAGCCCCCGTTGTTGCAGTATAGCAAGGGAGCGGGATGTTTACGCGTAGAGTGTAAACGGGCCCTGATTATTGTTGAGTGGACTTATTACTGTTTTTCGTTAAGTTAGTTGTTGTAATTTGTCTCAATATTGTTATTATTTGTATTAATGTATACTACTTACTTACTTTTGTAAACCCAAAGCGTACGGTACGTACTACAGAAAAAACCCAAATAATCCTCAAATTAAATAAAACCCATAAATTAACCCCGTGTTTTTCTCATTTTTCCCCTTAATTTCGAGAAAATATTTCAAGAAATCATTTTGGTCCTTCGAGCCGGATTTGAAACCCCCGAGTCCTTGAAATATTTTCAAGAAATATTTTATTTTCAGAACCCCCAGCATCTCATTTTTTTTGGCGATCATCACTTCAAATTCATTTTTTAATTTTAACCCCCATTTTTTAAACTTTGAAAAAAGGTAAGTTTTGTGATTTTTTATTAATCAAAAAGTGATAATATTGAAACAACAAAACCAACAAGTGCGCGATTCAATTTGCCGTCGCACAGTGGCGCCCGTAGAGCAAACGAGGTTGCAAAAATCAAAATTTTCATGAGCGCCGACGAAGTTTTGAATAAACCGATGTTATAGGAAACTTTTCAACGATTTTAAATATGCCACTCTTAATAATATCACATTTTTAGTTTAGAAGATATAATTGTTCAAAGTTGACCGACTTTCGGTTTTCAAAAAAACACATAATTTTTAGTCAATTTGTTGCGATTTCTGGTGTAATATCACGAAAATTAGGTAACGAACGCCTTATTTTTTGTTTGTATTGATTGATGTATTTATTAAATGCATAATGATAAAAAAAAATTAACTGTTTGCTTTGTGTTTCTCCTGGTAAATCACTATTTAAAAACTATCCGTTTTTTCACTATTTTTCAACTTTGACGGAAAATAAAAAAATCTATATTTTTCTATATTTGCCATATTTGCAAAACCTGTTCTTTGATTATTTCTTTACATAATTCAAAAGGTTTTATCTGCCCGTACGTGCCCGTTTGGCTTCTAGAGGTAAAAAAGTTTAAAAAGACATGGTTGCAGAAATTGTATGGCGTCCATGCCTTATATGTTTTGACTGACAGTAGTTTGATCTAATAGTTTGAAAAAAACTACTCATTGAAATTAGCAGGTACGTACCTCACTTAAACAATACTTTGGCGTACAAATGGTCAAGAACAATATTGACTTATGGTCCCTACAGGTAGGCACAAATCTTATTTGGACACGTGCATAATATCAAAATTGCATTATTCAGCCTAAATCCATATGTATGCAGGGAACAGGTAAATTTTAAGGCATGGTAGCATAAGCCTATATATTGCAAAATAAGCATAATGCCTGGATTAGTCTACGACTGAAAGTTGGCGCAACAATTACTGAAACGATTAAACAATTAAAGTAATGAAAACATGGCGTTGAACAATTTGAACTGTTTAGAAAGTCAACCACACCAAAGTTTTTCACGGAAGCTGCTTTAGAAGAACTTGATAGCTTATACGGAAATATTGAGAGAAGCGAAATTATAAAAAATAATTTTTATCTGATATATGCAAATATTAAGGCAAAATGGGTGAAATCTAATCGAACCATTCAGAACTTCAACTCCAAATACGAGGACTGGCTTAATTAAGACACCATCCTGTAGCCCGTTTCTGTATTTCTCGCATCGTAAAATTTCCCGCATGAAACAAGTGAATTATAACAAAAACAGTGCAATATGAAACAAAAAATGGTTTTTCTCACATAAGTGTTTCTGTATATTTACTTTGGGAGAATTATCTGTCATTTAAATAATTTTCTGTATATTTACTTTGGGAGAATTATCTGTCATTTAAATAATTTTCCAGCATTTATTGGAAGGATGTGAGAAAAAGTGTTTCTGTATTAATATTTTGCTAAAAGTTTCTCACAAGAACTGTCAAAATAAGTTACATTTAAAATTGATGCGAGAAAAATAAAATTTAAAAAATGGAGCACAAATTATGTATCTATGTACGCAAGTATGTGTATTATTTTTTTTTTATTTGAAGAGAAAGAATTTTAATGATGAAAATAAATAAAACACAATTGTTAAATTTTGTTATTTTAATTTTTTTAAGCCCTTCATTGCTTTCGTTTTATGCAGGGCTGCCAGATAAATTTTTAAAAAAATCGTTAATTTCCTAAGAAAGAATAAAAAAAAATCGGCTAATTTGTTTAAAAAAATCGGACAATTTAAAGTTAATTTTGACAAATTTTGTTCGATTTTTATTAAAACATATTAAAAAAAATTGGTAAAGTTCATGGGTAAAATACATATTTTATACATATATACATACATACTTAATGTTGAGGTCTATTTAAATAAAATTATTTGTTGTATTTTTCTCTTTAATCCGATAACAATTTAAAATTTCAGACTGTTTTTTTCCTGAAAATATCGCTTAAAGGCGTAACAAAATATCATATTGAACTTGCCAAAAAAAAAAAAGGCCAAAATTTCCTATAGTGCATAGATTAAAAATGGTGTAATAGTTTAATGTATTGATCACATAAACAAATGGATTAAATAATCTAAGGAAATAAAAATTTAACAGCTTTCCTTCGAAATTTTGATTTTGCCCATAAATTTTTAAGCTGCCATGTTTTTTTAAAGATATCGTTTTTCTGTGGTGCAGAATATATAATCATACTAAACTAATTAAAATTATTTTATTTCGAAGACTGAATAATATCTTCACCAGAAAAAATCAGCAAATCGGCACTTTGCCAATTTTGGAACAAAAAATCGTCAAAATGACGATAAATCGACAAATCTGGCAGCCCTAATTTTATTATATCTATTTCTTTCGTTGACGTTTCGCTTGCAGAAACACTTTTTTCTCACAAATCGAGAAACGATGGAATTTTTTGTTTCACACTTAATGTGAGAAATTTTGCAATGCGAGAAATACAGAAACGAGCTACTGGATATATTGGCAGTAGATAAACCCACCACATCAACTAGAGGAGCAAAAGGAAGGCCAAAAAAAGTTTTGAGGAGTGTTCAATTTTCACAAGAAAGAGGAAACTTGCCGATGCCACCAATGACTTGACCACGAATCATTTATCGGACGCGCTGTCTATTAAATATACAAAGGATAGTGAAAGAGTTAGGTCGCAGATAACCAAATCTGTTGCTGATGAAACATGCTTATTATATATGATGCTTATTTCCTCCCTGCGGCATGTGAAGTCACGAATAGAGTTACAAAATAATTATAGTTTAGAAATGGTTAGTCTTTTAGATATACCTTCTCTTACGAATTGTGATGAATATTTAACAAATTATTTTTTTTTTAATTTGTTGGATAATAATTTAAAACATAAAACCCTTAAGAAAAAAAATAAAAACAATCTAAATATGGAAAAATAATTTTATTTAGTTACCATAAAATTGATTTTTCTACTAACTTTAACTTTGATAACCCATAAGTAGGCCCCTACAAAGCGTAGCACCCTTTCATTTCATAGGCTGAACAGTTATCTATCATATGCTGTTTAAACTGTTCAATTATCTTATTCGGTTTAAAAGATATGATTTTTGCAACGACAAAAATATGATTTGGCGCCACTGTGCGTCGGAAAAACACCACAATGGAATTTGCATTTGTGCTTTATTTCAACCCCAGTTTTTTATCCCTAAATTCGCGGTTGTTTTTTGAGTCCGAATAAATATCATTTGTTAAATAAGTGTTAAATAAGTAATTTACTCGTTTTTTTAAATAATAGAAATTCATATAATTTCTTCATTTTAACTCCACTTATTTAAACGTGATATTTATTACAAATAAAGTGTTTGTATTATTGTTTACCCGCGGTTTTATTCTCTGTTAACTACTCTGTTAACAAAAGCTTTTATTTTTTCCCCCGATCGTGCTCTAAAGAGAATAAATACTCGTTACTTTTACTCGTTAATTTTGCCAACGACAAAGGACTGACATTCGTGAATTTTTTAAGTATTTATTTTAAATAAGTGATTGTTAAAATTTACCCCTTAAATTATTAACAAATTAAATTAAATAATAAAAAACAATAAGTGAGTGCAATATTTTTATTTTAGTTTAAAGCACAACACTGTATATTTACTGTGTGTTTGTTGGTTTGTTTTGTTTTCTTTATATAATTGTTTTCTAATAATAATTTCCTCAGTACTGAAATTCTTTGTAACAAATTCAACATTTTTCGCCGTGATCGTGAAACTTATGGCGGTGGAGTTCTTATTGCGGTTGCAAATAGTTTATATGCGGAACGTACAAATATTGATCCATTGGTGGATATTGAATTCATCGCTGTTGTAATCAAGCTAAAGCATAAAAGGTTCATAGTAACATGTTCATACATTCCTCCAACATCCCCACAGTCTCTTTACAATCAACACGCTGAAGCTATTAAATATATTGCTCAATTTTCTAATGAATTGGACACCCTTATAGTTATGGGTGACTTTAATTTACCTTCATTATCTTGGAAATTTGTCCCAGAGGATAAATATTACGTTCCGATTAAACTTAGTGACAGTTCAAAGGATTTAATCAACATGTTACAGGACATGGGTCTTTTTCAAATAAATGGAGTACTAAATGATTTTTCGAAAATCCTTGATTTAATTTTGGTAACTGACAAAGATTTTTTTTTTTTTTTTCTCATTATTTATTTATTGAATCTTCATATATTAAATATGAACTAACAATAATTAATCAAATCTTATACTAATACTTTATTTTTGTCCTGCCAATGCTAGACGAAAATTTTTCTCCTCACGGTTTCTGTTCACATATGTAGATGTTCAGCGGTTTTCCCTTCGGATGAGTCCTGCGGTATCTCTTCTCCTTAATCTAGAGTGTCCACTGTCATTTAAAATATTTCGAGCAAGTGGATTTGGGTGCAACTCAAGCCTTTTTAAATATTTTGCTGCGTACTTCGTAATAATAGTTTTTACTAATGGCACATTGAGATCCTTGTGAATATTAGAGTTTTTAACATACCAGGGAGCGGCTGTGATTATTCGAAGAAGTTTATTTTGGCGCCTTTGAATTTTTTCGATATTTGAGGCCGAGGTAGTGCCCCATAGCTGAATACCGTAGCACCAGATTGGCTTAAATATAGAGTTGTAAAGTAGAAGTTTGCAGTCGAGGCTAAGAACAGAATTTCTTCCAATAAGCCAATATATTTGAATTGCTTTTAGTTTCATTTGTGTTAGTTTTGCTTCTATATGGCATTTCCATGTCAAACGCCGATCTAGATGAATACCGAGATATTTTACATGCGATTGCTGGGGCACTAATTGATTATTGATTTTAATAGGGGGACATGACTCCCGACGCAAGGTGAATGTTATATGTACGCATTTTTGCTCATTGACCTTTATCCTCCATTGTTTTAACCACTTTTCCAGTTCAAATATATGATCCTGCAAGTAACGGGATGCTTCATGACAGTTTTCGTGTACGCTTAGAAAAGCTGTATCATCAGCAAATGTTGAAGTAAGGGTGTGGTTGTTTGTTGGCATGTCTGAGGTATATATAAGGTATAAGAGTGGGCCCATGATGCTTCCCTGAGGGACTCCAGCGTCAATTGGCTGAGGAGAACTTATAAAATCACATTCTTTAATAATAAACTTTCGGCCGACTAAGTAGCTTTCTAACAGCTTGTGTGTGTTTACTGGTAAGTTTAGCTTCAATTTATGTAATAACCCTTCATGCCAGACTTTATCAAAAGCTTGGGAAACATCGATGAAGAGGGCGGAACAATATTTTTTTTCTTCAAAGGCTTTTCTTATGGCGTTTACTATACGATGGGTTTGTTCGATTGTGCTATGTTCTCTTCTAAAGCCGAATTGATGGTTAGGAATACATCTATTTACATTTATAATTGGGGCTAATTTTGACACTAACAGCTTCTCAAACAGCTTTGATATATTAGACAATAAGCTTATAGGTCTATATGACTCAACTTTTGTAGGATCCTTTCCTGGCTTAGGTATCATTGTAACTAAGGATACTTTCCATTCTTGTGGGTAGTATTCAAGGCGTATAATAGCATTAAAAATTAAAAGAATAATTTTCTTTGCTATGCTGGGTAGCTCTAAAAGCATTTTGTTGCTGATCTTATCAAAACCAGGGGCTTTCTTGGGGTTTAAATTATGAATAGCCTTTTCGATTTCTTTTATCTCAAATCTAAGGGGAACAGCAGCTCTAACAGCAACTGGTGGCAACTCGACTACAATATCGGGAGATGTATGCGGGGTAAATACGTTTTTCAAATGATTAACAAAAAGATTTCCTTTTTCTTCATCATTTCGTGCCCAACTTCCAT
This sequence comes from Pollenia amentaria, assembly GCA_943735925.1. Lineage (NCBI taxonomy): Eukaryota > Metazoa > Arthropoda > Insecta > Diptera > Polleniidae > Pollenia > Pollenia amentaria. The sequence goes on along the minus strand of OX031006.1, from coordinate 117,357,541 downwards.
TTAAGTTTCTTAATGGTGGTTTAGTGATAACTGGTCTATTAAGATTTCTAGCTGCACGCCATAATGAGTAGTCTGATTGAGAAGTTGCATCAAGTTCCTTAAGATATTTTTCCAGGGAAGCCGTTTTCTGAGACTGCAGTAACTTTCTTAGCCTTTTTGTGCACTCTTTTAGTAAATTCTTAAGTTGAGGGGATCTATGCAATTGCCATTCTCTTCGAGCTCTCCTTTTTTCAGTCAAGAGACGCTCAACATCTGCAGAATATATTTTACTATTTTTGGTTTTTTTGAGGGTTATACTAGAATGTTGAACAGCTAGTTTCAGATAACTGTCAAAATTTACAATAGAAATATCCACATTCTCCGGTGTACTAAGCGGAATATTTTCAGTGCAGTGGGTACTGAGATATTTTTTATATTTTAACCAATTTATTTGAGTGGCTGACGTCACTAAGTTATCAGACGGAGATACAATTCTATTAGGATTTGTTATTGTAAGAATTGTAGGTGTGTGATCAGAAGATAGTTCTAAGGAAGCTTCAACATAAATCGTTTCTACGGGGATGTTTTTAACCACTCCAAAATTGATAACATCTGGAACTTTTTGCTGATCAGAAGGCCAATATGTTGGTTGTCCGCTCGCGACTACATTTAGATCCATTTTACAAATTGTGTTAAACAAAACACGACCCTTAGGTGTAATAAGTCGTGAACCCCAGAAAGTGTGTTTAGCGTTATAATCGCCAGCAGCCAGGAAGCAAGGTCCTAATGATTTGAAATATTTATTATATTGGCTTTCTGATATAGAAAATCTAGGTGGGGAGTATAATGATGAAATTACTATGTTTCGATTTAATTCCTCAACGCAAATGTTCGATGCTTGGAGATAATCTTCACGATGATCACTCATTAAATAGTGTTTTACTCGGTTCTTTATCAAAATGGCAGAACCGCCACAAGCTCTGTCTCGAGGGTCCTTGGTATCATATAATATATAACCATTGATTTTAAACGTATTTCTTGAGGTCAGATGAGTTTCAGAAACCATCATAACATCAATTTGTTTATTTTTAAGGAAGTATTCTAGTTCATTTTTATGTTGGCGGATGCCGTTTGCGTTCCAAAAGCAAATTTTTAAACAGTTCATGGCTTGTTTAGTACAGCTTGCAATAACATCGATTGCATTCTTAACATTTCTTGCATCATGTTACCCATTGTGTTAGTAAAATTGTTAACTGTTTGCACTAATGTTTCCATAGTTTTTTCTAGCCGAGTTAAATTAGAAATGGGAATTTCGTCGTTATTTGGTACATCACCTTGCAGTTGCATAGGATTAGATTTTAATACATTAGCGTACGAGGTTCTGTTATTATTTGGCTGAGGCATCTGGACGCCGTACGTGTTTCCTTGATTAGTTGCCTGCGTTTGAGGGGGATTAAGTTTCTGTCCAACAGAACGCTTGACAATCGAATATACCGGGCATCCTCTATAATTGGCAGTGTGGTTACCACCACAGTTGCTACATTTTTTTACGTTAGGGTCATTTTTGGACTTATCGCACCGGACGGTACCATGTAATTCTCCACATACGACGCAAACAGGGGGTAAATGGCAGTATGCCCTAGTATGACCAAATTCTTGGCAGTTTAAACACTGAACGGGCCCATTTCTTTTGTGCGGCTCCTCTATCGTGATTTTTCTGTACAGAATGTATTTTAAACTGTAAATGGGATGCGTTTCATTTTTTTTTAGCTTAACATCGCCGGGCTCTAACTCCACTCGAAATAGTGGTTGGGGATTTTTTTCCCTATTTTTAATATTTGTAACATTTTTTATTTTGAAGCCCTTTTCTTCTAAAAATGTTTTTATTTCGTCTGGGTCCACGCATGAGTCAATGCCCTTTATCACAACCTGAAGACCTTTGCTGCTTTTCAGTTGGTATGTATAGAAGCTTTTTTTAAGTGCTTCAAACTTATTAATTATTTTGCGATAATCATTCTCGTGATTAACCTGTATTTTTGTTTCGTTTATATTACCACGCTTGATTGCAGCTACGTAAAACGAATTTTCACCTATCACCGAGATTAAACTTTTTATAAGCTCACTTGAGTTTTGCTCTCTAAGATATATCGGGGGTGGCTTTGACGTTTTTATGACGTTAGGTGCTTCAGAAGATTCATCCTCCAGAATTGCAAAACGATTTTGCGAGTTTATTCTATCAAAAGATGGAACTTTCGAGGCAGAGGCTACAGCTGAAGAGGCAGGGCTGCGACCACGTTTAAGCACGGTTACATACCTGTCCATACCAACTTGCACTTGTGGTTTTTGACAAATTTTTTCTTGTTTGTTTTCCATTACGTCTTTGTTCGAGTTTATGTTGTCAATGGTAACGCTTGTATTGATTTCTGTTGTTGTATTTATTTCCACATTGCTTACACTAGCATGAGTATCATTTATTTTTGTTGTTGTTTCATTGTTATTACTCATATAGAGTTGTTTTTGTTTTTTTCACCGTTTTTTTATTTTTAATTTTTGTTAACTGTGCTCTTTTTTTATTATGTATAATGTTGTTACACCGAGATAATAAAAGAAAAAAGAATAAATATTTTTTTTGCACAGATTATTTGCAAGTATGTATGTGCGTACATACATACATATGTAGGTATATTTTTTTACTTGTATTTTTTTTCTTAATTTTTTTTTTTTTTTTTATTTTTTTATTGTTCACTTTTATATTGAGCGTCCAAATTCGCTTGTTAAATTAACTAATTTATGTTAAAAAAAAAAGAACCGTATGCGGAGTTAAAAGAAACACGTCTTTTCTCATCGAGCACGACAATTGGAACGAACTGACAAAGATGACTGTAATTTAATCGTACAATCCCTGTAACTACTCCTGAAGACCGTTTTCATCCTGCTTTTGAGTTAATCATAAACCTGCCATTGGAACACAATAATATCCTGCCTACCATACACGAAAAAGTTTTTGCATTTAAACAAACAAACTACAATGCCCTAAATGAATTAATCGTAAATGTAGACTGGAATAGCATTTTAGCATTTCCTTCTGAAAAAAATACACATATGGATCACATATTTAAGGTGCTTTACAATAAACTTTTTGATTTTATGGATTTTTGTATTCCAAAATATAGAATGAAATCTGAATCAGGCCCATCTTGGAATAATGGGCAATTATCTCGGGCTAAAAATAATAAAAATAAATGCTTCAAAAAATTCAAACGTTTTGGATCTTCCGTTGATTATTCAAGATATGCTGTTAGTCGAGCTGAATATACAAGAACAAAAAAGTTATATTATGCACTTTACTTGAATAAAATCCAAAATAATATAAAATATGATCCGAAATCTTTCTACAATTTTATAAATTCAAAAAAAAAGAACAACTGGTTATCCTACAGTGATGAAATTTAATCAAAATAAATCATGTGATGCAACCTGTATAAGTGATTTGTTCGCTGATTTTTTTTCTACCATTTATTCAGATGCTACCTATGATAAAAATGGTAACTATCCGTTTCCGATAGCAGAAAATCCAGCTATATCAATTTCGTTTTTTGATACCCAAACTGTCGCAAATGGTCTAAAAAAGCAAAAATTCTCGTACAAATATGGTCCTGATAAGATCCCGAATAATATTTTGACTATGTGTGCTGAAAGCCTTATCTATCCCTTTAACGATATTGTTCAATACCTCAATTAAATTTGGGTATTTTCCGAAAATTTGGAAGGAATCTTTTATTGTTCCTAGATCTGATATTGAAAATTACCGTGGTATTGCAAAACTTAGTATCATACCTAAATTTTTTGAAAATTTAATAACGGAAAATTTATATTACCAAATCTCAAACATAATATCTCCATATCAACACGGATTTAAAAAAGGATGCTCAACGACCATCTCGAAATTTCATACCATTATCCATTAAATTCTTTAGAGCTAATTATGGTGATGCTGACCCTCTTAGAAGAATGTGTAACACTTTCAATCAATTATATAGATTTATTGATTATTAGTTTGATCCAAAGTCAATAAGTAGATTAATAATTGCTTTTCTTAATTGATGATAAAATTTGTGTAATGTAATCAAATATTAGTTATAGTCTATTTTATTTAAGTGTAATTTTAAAATGTCTAACATGTCTGTAAGGATTAATCCATAGACAATAAATAAATAAATAAATAAATAAATAAATAAATAAATAAAGCACAACACTGTATATTTACTGTGTGTTTGTTGGTTTGTTTTGTTTTCTTTTATATTGTCACACACACAACAAACACTAGTGCTGCAACTTTGTTATTCGTTCGGAAGCCCGGTTACTATTAAATTGGTTGTGAAAAGTGATTATTTTGACTGTTTTTTTATTTGTTTTTGCCCTGAAAAATTAATTTATAAATTAAATTAATTGATAATCGCTATTGACAACTAATTTTTTAGTAAATATAAAATACTCGAAAAACCCAAAGTGAGTACCCGTTAATATTTCGTAGCGGCACAAGTGTTTTTTAACTATTTTTTACCTTTTTTAATTCTACAAAGCTTTTTTACACTTGTAGAATTCCTTATTTAGTGAAGTTTTACTCGATTTTTTTCATAAAATCGCCAATTTTACACGGTTCTTTTTTACCGTTTTGCTCGTGATGTTTACCCATTTTATTAAACAAGGAATCCGAGTGTATTATTTATTTATTTACAAATTTATTATAATTAAATAACAATTGTAATCTTAATTGTAAAACACTAGCGACTTGAAAGTTTAGTGATCGTTCTTTATTCTATTCTTAGAGCAATTTTTATCGGTTTGCCCCTGACTTTGAGCTTAAATTGTTTTTCTACTCGAGTTTTGTATAAATTTCTTTATATCGATTTCGATCAAAAATGGATTTGACTACATTTATCCGCAATGCCGACCGTATGGCAGATTTTGAGGTATATATTGCCACTATACCCGTAGCTGAACACCAACTCGGTTCTTTATGTAGTCATGAGAAAGAGCTCAAGCGGTTATGGGAAGCTGTTCGATTAACATATGACTCCTTGTTAATTGAAGCCGAAAAGTTAAAAGATCCCCAGATTAGAGAACTGAAAGCCAAGTACTTCCAGTCTTATGGCACCTTTACCCGGGGGATATCTCTTATTACAGGTCACCTAGAACGACTTAGGCGACGCAGGTCGAGAGGTCAATTGCGCAATCCGCGCCAATAATGAATTTACCCCCTTGTGACACCCCAATATTCTATGGTGATTATAAGAGTTGGCCCTCATTTCGAGACATGTTGTCAGCTTTGTATGGTAATAACGCCCGTTTGACCCCATTACAAAAATTGTACTACCTGTTGCAAAAAACTGCAAAAGATGCACATGATTCCATACAAACTGTGCCACTTACCAACGATGGTTATAAAGTCGCATGGAAAAAGTTGGTTGACACTTATGAGAATAAAGATGCCCTCATAAACGAAGAGCTTCGAGCCCTATTAAATATTAAACCGCTTTCACAAGAGTCAGGAGCAAGTATTAAAAAGTTGCAAAGAACGATAAATGATTGCGTTACGAATTTGTCGTTACTCGAAGTAACCCCCGAAATATTTTACCACGTAATGCTAGTGTATATTTGTGCTACAAAGCTACCCGAAAACACTTTGAGTCTCTGGGAACAATCCAAACAACATTCTAAAGATTCCCCTAAATGGGATGATATGGATGCTTTTTTGACAGCGTATTTTAAAACTCTCTCGTCAATTTCTTTCGTTTCAGACTGGCTAGATCACACGGTTTGACGTATGACGAAAGATTTCCTAAAATTTTACCCTATTCTGCACATTTACTCGTTTGTTTGTTGAACATGTGCACAAGTGCTCTGCCCACGGCGGTCATTCGTTTATGCTCCGTTTAATTAGAATTGAATTTTGGGTCCCCAAGCTAAAATATCTGGTCCGTACAGTAATTCATAATTGTAAGGAATGTACTATTTATCGGAAGAAGTCCGGTCAGCAAATTATGGCTGCATTATTCCCCGAGCGATGTCGAGACCGTTTACTGATACCGGTTTAGATTTCGCAGGTCCATTCGACATTAAGTCCTACATTGGTAGAGCTTGTCGAATTACAAAGGGCTATGTTTTAGTTTTTGTCTGTTTTGCAACAAATGCAATTCATTTAGAGGCAACTGGTGATATGTCGACGGATACGTTCGTTGCGGCCTTTATCCGTTTCTTTTCCCGTCGTGGTTGTCCTTCTCACCTGTATTCCGATAACGGAACTGCTTTTGTCGGTGCAGCTAGCTTACTCGAGGTTGACCGAAAGCAGTTTTTATCTGAAATAAGGAGGAAGGTACTTGTACGGAACAGTTATCAGCCTGTGGAATGGCATTTTATCCCCCCCGGTGCTCCTCATATGGGTGGCTTATGGGAAGCCGGCGTAAAGAGCGTGAAAACTCATTTACGGAAAATCTCTGGAGTTCAGAAATTTACTTTTGAGGAGTTTACTACTATGCCGACCAGTATAGAAGCTTGCCTAAATTCAAGACCGCTAACTGCTATGACCGATAATCCATCAGATTTAGTTCCTTTAACCCCAGGTCATTTTCTGATTGGTGCGCCTCTTCTGTCACCCCCTGAACCCGATCATTCTGATCCCTCTTTGAGTGTTGCCAGCAGGTGGCAAAAATTGAAGAAACTTCACCACCACATTGCTCAGCGGTGGAAGGAGGAATACCTCAAAGGGCTTCATCGTCGTGTGAAATGGAAATACCCCCCAATGAGTGGCGACTCGGACGAATCGAGAAGACTTACGTAGGACGTGACTCGAATGTCCGAACAGCAGACGTGAGAACAGCTTCAGGCGTTTTCACCCGGCCTATTGTGAAGATTGTTCTCTTACCCCGTTCAGAAACACACTAACTCTTTTTTTTCTTTTTCTTCTCTTTTTATTCTGTTTTGCTCTATCGAATGCATCACGGCTCCCATTGAAGGTCCCTCCAATCCTAAGACTACTCCCCAACCTGAGACGGAAAAGAGGAAGTGGGACAATCGCAGCCAAGCCCAGCCTGCAAACACACGACAACAGCAACCTACACAACCACAGCACGCCGTCCAATCCCGGCTATCAACGTTCCCGGATACACCTCCAAGACCGGCTACATGGTCTACAAAAAAAATTTATTTTCTGTGAATTATCAACCTGCGTGATCCTTAGCCCCCGTTGTTGCAGTATAGCAAGGGGGCGGGATGTTTACGCGTAGAGTGTAAACGAACCCTGATTGTTGTTCAGTGGACTTATTACTGTTTTTCGTTAAGTTTTAGTTGTTGTTATTTGTCTCAATATTGATATTATTTTTATATATGTATACTACTTACTTACTTTTGTAAACCCTACGTACTACAGAAAAAACCCAAATAATCCTCAAATTAAATAAAACCCATAAATTAACCCCGTGTTTTTCTCATTTTTTCCCTTATTTTCGAGAAAATATTTCAAGAAAACAGTATGTATGTATGTATGTATGTATGTATGTATGTATTTATGTATGTATGTATGTATGTATGTATGTGTGTGTATGTATGTATGTTTGTATGTTTGTATGTATGTATGTATGTATGTATGCATGTATGTATGTGTTTACGCGTAGAGTGTAAACGGGCCCTGATTATTGTTCAGTGGACTAATTACTGTTTTTCGTTAAATTTTAGTTGTTGTTATTTGTCTCAATATTGTTATTATTTTTATTTATGTATACTACTTACTTACTTTTGTAAACCCTACGTACTGCAGAAAATACCCAAATAATCCTCAAATTAAATAAAACCCATAAATTAACCCCGTGTTTTTCTCATTTTTTCCCTTATTTTCGAGAAAATATTTCAAGAAAACAGTATGTATGTATGTATGTATGTTTTATTTTTTTTTTTTTTTTTTGCGGAAGGAGGTGGAAATCTTACATAGATTCCCGTTGTCCTGGGATATGTCGGATTCTTACCGACTAAAACCACCCCCCTTCTTCGCCGCCACTCCCTACGGGACTGCCATTCCAGGTATTACGTCGCAGGGTGGGGAAAGACTCAGTTGGTCATTTCATCCGTGTTTCTAGAGATCTTTCTTTTTTGCTCCTCTTCTCGTAGCTTGAGTAGAATTATTTTGACATAGCTACATATACTCTTCCAGTTATCATGGCTTTCTGTCATTGTGTGGATTATATTATGCGGGTGTATATCCCGACCAACCTCTCGCTCCAGTAGAGCCTTGTCGTATGCAAACCTAGGGCAATGAAATAGAGCGTGCTCCACATCCTCTA